>OU426987.1:203497285-204097285 GCA_911387755.1 Chrysotoxum bicinctum | reverse complement strand
TTGGTTCTCATTCGTAGCAAAGCTCAAACGTTACCAGCGTTTATATTAGGTTGTGGCTCATTAAATTTAATTGGTCCAGATTCACATGTCCCTCTTAAGGCCAATTCTTGCCGTCTACAAATCTAAATAGTTTCAACAATGGATGCATCTCAACTGTGTGGTCTCTATGGGTATACACCAATTTCGGTGTTTCACACAGTGTAGAAAATTCAAAATATTTAGGCTAGGCGCGCACATTCAAATTTTAGTTGCACAACTTTTTGGTTGCTTATAGAAAACTGATGAACTATTTGGTTGAATGTCCGCGCAGGTGCATATACCCAAGCAACACAATTGCCTCTTACAGATATCTTGAAAAGTTATTTTCCAAGTGTTTTCAACTCTTTGAACAATCTTAAAGAGGTCTGTAATACACAAAAAGGCCTAAAGGGGAGGAGTCTATTGTATTGAACAAAGAGTTCTAAGTAAAGTATTTATAAGACTTCATAAAGATCATTTTTTGATTAATCTATAAAGACACTTTCAAGTGGTTTTCAAGATGTTTATATTTTTGAGTAGAAATATTGAACTGCGAAGAAGAAAAATGTATATAAAATGTATACAAAATGTCTTTCTCTTTCACGCAAATACAAATTTCATGCAATTCAAATAAAATGGATTGACTAATATAAATACACAAACATGGCGAATTCTTTCCTTTAATAATTTATTACTGGATTTACGATGATTGTGTGTTTTGATTTGCGAGAGAAGATTTAATTTGAAACCGCATACTCTACCCTACTTGAAATTAACGCGCCTTCAAATAGAATAGTATTTACAAAGAAATATTCAGAAAAATAATGCTATAATAATAAAATGCCCTCAGAATAAAAAAAAGAAATGACGTTTAAGTATGCAATAGGTATGGCCGATTCATGTATGTGTATGTATCGAAGGTATTCCTTCCTACAGGGTGCTTTATTTTATGAAAGGTCTTTTTTTGTTCGATCTGAATAATTTTAAAATGTAAAATAATTTCAGCAAATAAATACAACTCAAAAGGTTTACAAACTGAGCGACATATTAGCACTTACGTCTTTAGAATTTTGTATGAAATAAAATGAAATCAACTTTTTTATTGTATATGGTGATGCTAAGATCTCCTTTATACTAAAAAACACGAAGAAACATAATAATTGTTTGAAGCATGATTTCGGATTTTTATTGCATTTTTTCAAAATTTAAATGTAAGTTGACAGGTTTTATACATCTTACAGAGAAAAGATACAAAAAGACATACTATATGAAAATAAGTGAAAATATATGTCATTCCTTAATTTTTATTTCACAAAGTGTTAATTAAAATCCCTGGATTAAAAATCTGTTAGAAAGATATATGCTAACTTGACATTTTATTGTTGCGCCAACATTCTATCAAGATACAAAATATTGAGTTCAACTGCCAACCGACTAAAAAATTACTGAAAATTCAGAAAATTTGATATTATACATAATCAAAATAATACCCATTATTAATTTTATTTGAATTTTATTTCAACATTTCTTTTATATTCTGCCAAAGTTCTTCAAATAACAACATTTCCTTCTTTCATTTACTTACATCCGTAGAAACTGATGACTGCGTATAGTAAACGATAAAACATAAAAAATTAAAAATCTAGTAAATAATAATTTTATCTTCTTATACGTTTAACAATGTCACCCTTTACAAAATATACGTATTTTATACAGATACGCCATCCATTTGTTAAGAACTCTTTAAAATATCTTAAGCACTTCACAATAAGATATCGAAACTTAAATTCAAAGCAAAGAGTGAAAAAAGTGTATACAAAGAGTAAAGGAAGAATATAGCTGTCTACAATCAGTCAAATTCAAAGAAAAAAAGAGCAAACAAAGTGTAAGCAAAGAGTAAAAGAAAAAGATAACAAATTCACAACAATTAGGCTAGGCGCGCACATTCAATTTTTAGTTTTGCAACTGTTTGTTACGAGCAACTAAAAAGCTTGTGTTTTGACACAAACTAAACGATTGCCTAAAATGAGTTCGCTATTTTGTGTAACATATAATTATACGCACCTGCGTGAACATTAAACCAAATAGTTCATCTGTTTTCTATAAGCAACCAAACAGTTGTGCAGTTTTGCTTGTTTTTTGTTAAACATAATCATATGCAATGGCGAGCACATTCAGCTAAATAGTTGAGTTGTTTTCTTTAAACAGAAGAAAGAAAAAAAGATTTTCGCTTGGTTTCACAATTGTTAGGCGAAACAAAACATTTTTTGTTAACCAAAGAGAAAAGTAGTAATTCTTGATGTTAAGCTTTCATAAATACGTTTTAGTGAAAACTTCCACAGAATATCTTCAAGATGTATTCGAAAGATTAAAATGAAAACCTCTTTCAGCATTTTAAAACTACTCCTTTTAAAGAGGTTTTATAGAGCTTACATAGAGAGTCAATATGGTGACATTTGTCATGATTATCTCTAAGATGTTTTAAAGAGCATTTAATTATACTATAACAAAAAGAACATTTTAAAGAGCAAATTAGGAGGTCATAAAGTGAAATGGTATTAAGAAGATTGAACTAACAGCTTGTAAAGAGCTGATACATTTATTGAAGTACTCTCCAAGAGTTTATGTGTTGCTTGGGTAATTATGTATATGTTACACAAAATAGCGAACTCATTTTAGGCAATCGTTTAGTTTGTGTCAAAACACAAATTTTTTAGTTGCTCGAACCAAGCAGTTGCGAAACTAAGAATTGAATGTGCGCGCCTACCCTTAGAGCTTTTATACCGGTTTCTCGATTTGTACCGTGTGCGTGGTGGAATGCCATACTGTTGTCATGACAACTGTGTGCACACTTGTATAATGTACATGGACCGCTTTAGATATACGGTATGCAGTTGAAGCAAAAGGGGTTATGTCGTTTGCGTTAGTATTTAAAAATTCTCAGGGTAGGTACGGTACGGTTATTACAAATTATGAAGAAACCTAGATATACTCTTTATACTTAAATCAGAAAATTTTGAACATTATTAATAATTACAGCAGAAATTTTATAGAAATTGATCAAACCCCTGTGATCCCCCCCCCTGGCTACGGCCACGGGTACCTATATTTTTGGTCTTAGAAAGAAATAAACGACCGAACCATTTAGGTTGTAGTCGTGAGGACAGAACTGTGAGCCCAACTTATCGTGAGTCATCGTTATATCAACTTGGATCAAAAACTCGAGTTCGATTTTTTTACGAATTCATAATTTCCCTCATAGTACTCATAAATCGCAAGTTAAGTGTAAATGTATGAAACCAATGAACAATAAAATAATATTTGCGAACCGAAAAATATTCATAAACAAAAAATGGCTAAAAAAAAAACTGCTTTACTAGTTGGAGCTTAAAACAGAATGCACACAAAATTTGAGCCAAAATTATGAATCGTGGTAGAGATGTTCATAAAAAAACACATTTTTAAGAATAAAATTTGACCCACCACATTTAAATTTTTTTTAAATTTCTGAAAAAATGATTGTTCAGATTTTAAGATATCGAATAAAAAATCAAGTTCTGATATGTATGATTTAGAAACTTTGCAGAAGCGTCTGTATAAATAATTTCATTATAATCCATTATGTCAACATAGAAAAAGTCAAAATTAGAAGAAAAAAAAACCTTATATTGTGTTAACTGTCAGAAATGTTCCAACTTGAATTTTTTTTTTAATCAAATATCGTAAGATAATTAAAAAAAATATACAAATTTTAGGTGCCACTTTCGAGAAAAACACGATTTTCGAAAACCATTTTTTAACCGTGGTAACCGTTATTTTCAGATAAATTAATTTTTTCCTATGTCTTATAGATAGTATTAACAAAAATGTCAATTGCATTGTTTGAAAAAAAAATAGCTACATGCTCTATTTTACGAAACACACATTAAATCTTAAAAATAAAATCTTTTTTTTTTTTAATTTCGAATACGCAATTATTCAAATTTAAAAATTGCTCAAAATCAATTGGACCATTTTTTGAGAATATTAAAAACAACAAAAATGCTTCTACTGGAGTTATACCAATGATAACCAGATTTTGGAATTTTTTCAACTTACTTACTTTTTGAAAAAATGTCGGTCGTCTATATTGAGCTGTAAAACTTTAGCGCTACAATCTCGCCGACGTTAATGGTCATTTTCGCACAACTGTTACAAATTGTTATCGACCACTCTCTGCGACTGTCAAATGCCAACAGACAGAAATGAATGTTAAAATTGTTTGTCAAAAAAAAATAATTTTTAATCCAAATTTTTTGAATCATTTTTAAGGAAATATTTCGTTTTGCTAAAGAAATAATATTATATCAAAATTCTTCGAGCCTTTTTTTCAAAAAAAAAAAAAAAAAAAAAAAAAAAAAAAAAAAAAAAAAAAAAAAAAAAAAAAAAAAAAAAAAAAAAAAAAAAAAAAAAAAATGATTCATTTAAAAACGAAATCGGTCATGCAATGGAACAACCAATACATACATGAAAGAAATTCTTTTATAAAACTGATTTCAACATTTTTTTCTAACATCTCTGTGCCAATCAATCTACAAATTATTTGACACGTCTTAAAGGTCTAATGTCAGTTCGACTGACATTTGCGATGCAGTTTTCCTTTATCTACAGTATCGGAGTGTAAATTCTAGACGATTTATTCTGTTTGTTTTAGTATTCAATTTTCAATATTGCAACGAAAAAGTCAACTGGTCGTGAAATAATCTGCCATCAGTACCCCTGGCCGAATGGATAATCCATTGGACTGTCATATGCAAATGGTCGTGAGTTCAATTCTCAGCTACTGCCGAAAATGTTGTCAAGGGTGTACTGCTTCTTGCGAGGAAGTGACAAATCCTCCAAGAGTACATCTCGTCATGATAAGTTCTGCTCCGCTTAGCCGTTCTGATCCGGCAGAAAATTTTAGATTTTTTTTATTCCTGCTAACCACGCAAACAGGAATGTTTGAGAGTTGTTAGGTTTAAAATCTCTACGAACCGTAATGGCCTCTAATTTATTTACTTTTTTTAACCGGACATCTGAACGCACAAATAAAAATCTACAATTTTTTGTTTAATTTAACAAAAGGTGTTTGATACTTACCGTTTTGTTTGGGGAAATGAAAAATACTCATGGGGTGAATAATAAAAACACGCTTTGTTTCTATAGGGGTTAATGACTTGAAATCCAAATTTAAATGGATTTTTCGAACAAAAAAATTGTATTGGTTTGAATTACAACCAAAAAATTTATGTATGGAATTCGACTTCATTAACATTTATTTCCATGACGAATTTTCGATGACTGGGCGGCCACTACGTTCAATATTGGATGCGAGGTACTCTAACGACCCAGCCGGTAAAGTTGGCATAGACCAATGACTAAATGTAACGACATGAATTAAAATCTATAGGTGTTAGGCCAGGCGCAGGGAGTTATGTGCCTGAGAGAAAGGTTCCACATTAGATTTTGGTACTTATGACCCATACATGTGACAAATGAATCCCAAAATCCGATTTGGCATTTCTTAAATTTAAGAAAAAACAATTTCGAAAAAAGAAAAGCTATCATAGAATTTTTGAGTTTAATTTTTCGTAGTATAACTCATAATGACGAGAATGACTACCAAAAATTGACTTTAATGCCGGTCGTCCACTAGGCGATCAACGCACAAATTTCGAATTCAACGCATTCAACTCTAATGTACGGTGCCTTCAATTCTGTTCAACAAACGGGTTGGATCTAGTTGTTGGCCGTTGCTCAACGAATTGCGCAATAAGTGTACGGCTAGTGTACGAGCTCGTGTTGCTCCTTGAAAATGTTCGATCAACACGTTGAGCAACATTTTCAAGATAATGTGTTGCACATTATTTGTTCAACGCGTTGATCAACTTTTTAATTTTCTCTGGGATTTCTTGACGTAATATTGTGTTGCGTTGCGTTGGTTACAGTGAAATGTGTCTACTTGGTTGAACTATTGCGTTGCCATGAACTTGCAGTTGTTGCAACTTGCAAACTGTAGTTTATTTTGGTTTTCGTCATGGAAGGTGATAAAAAAACAGAGTGGACCACGAAATTAATTTTGCAATTGAGGAAAAGCCCAATATATGGGACATTAAGAGCCCCTCTTATAAAAATCGAGATGCCAGGGAATTGGCTTGGTCTCAAATTTCCTCGAAAATCAATTGCCTAATGTACCGAACTGAAGTCAAAATTATTTCAGGTTTGACGTTTGAGTTTTTTGTTTATCGTGGTACGTTCAACGCGTTCCCCAACGAGTGATCCTTGGTTAAGTTTACGAAGGTATCAACTCGTTCATCAGCTGGTTGAGCAACCATATCGAAAACGCAGTTGATCAACTAGAAAAACTTTTTTTTCTGTCAAAATCGAACAAGTTTATCAACTAGTGTACGAGGTTATTCAACATTTGAGTAAGTTGGTGAACTAGGTGTACGGAGCTATTCAACACTGGAATAAGTTTTAAGAGTTGATCAACTAGGTGTGCGAGATTAATCAACACATGGGAAAGTTGGTCAATTATGTGTACGGGGCTCCATACGCATTTTGTTCAACTTTAGTTGATCAACATGAATTACGTAAGTTGCTGCACTAGTGTAAGAGGTTGTAAATTCGTTTATCCAACGAAAGAGTTGAATAAAAAGTTGAACGAAGTTGGTTGAACTTATCGCGCACATAATGGACGACCGGCATAAAGCTCTTTAAGTTTCCGTCACCGTCGAAATGTTGGTAATACGTTTTTATTTTTTTTGTAAACGTTTATCTTTCGCGAACTTCATCATGATGAAAATTTTGTTTTTACTGAATGTTGTCACATTGACAGTTTGGTCATTGGTTTAAGGGTGCGTTCACATGGAAACTTCAAAGCTGTCAAGTCCCAATTGAAAAACCTTTTCGAATCTCAATTCAGTTACTGTTAAGGATTAAAGCAATTTTTTCATCTTCCCTATCATCGCTATGTAAGGCTTAATCAGAATCTTTTGAAAATGTAATACAAATAAAATGCACGACTGGATCGCACGAACTTGCTCTTATGTAAAAGACTAAGAATTTCAAAAATAAATGATTATCAATAGAGAAAAATGTTCATAAGAAAAATGTTCAAAATTCAGTTTTTAAATGACTAAAACAACTCTATTAGTAGTTGGAGCTAAACACAGCCATGTTTATGCAAAAACCAAATTAAAATTCGTTGTAGTCGTTTCTTAAAAAAATAAGTTTTTATATACAAATTTTTTAAAACATTTTCAAGAAAAAATTTTGGTACGCCAATTTAAAGTTTTTATTATTGTTCGAATAAAAATTAAATTTACAAAAAAAAAATATTGAGTTATTTTTGAGATATTGAATTTTCCAAAAAAAAATTCAAAAAAATATTTTTTTTTTAAGTTTTAAAATGTAATGTTTTTAAAACTTTTTAGAAGCTTTTCTATAAAAAATGTCATTAAAATCCGTTATGCCAATGATGAGAAATTTGAAATTCGAAAAAATCGTTCTATGGTAGGTAGTCAGTAATATTTTGTTTTCAATTTTTCTTTTATTAAATTGTAAGAATTAATTGAAAGAAAAAAATTTTAGAAAAATTCTCGGAAAGGTTTTCGAGAAAAATATGATTTTCGAAAACCATTTTTTTACATTTGTATGGAGGTTACAGTTATTTTTTGGTAAAATATTTTTTTTTCTCATGTCTTGTAAATTTAAAATAACTTTTATTTATCAAATTTTAAAAAAAATCGAGTTTTCAAAAAAAAAAAATTAAATTTTTTTTTAAAAATCCAAAATAAAAGTTTTTGAAAATTTGAATACACAATGATATTGAAATTGCTGGGGAACTTTAACATAAAAAAGAATCAAAATCGGTCTTACCGTTTTTGAGAAAATCAAAATCTAAAAAAATGGTTCCAAGGGGGGTACCAAAAATAAACATTTTTTTTTTAAATTTCAACCATTGCCTACGTTTAACTAATTGAAATTTTTTGAAAAATCTGTGGGACAGCTTTTGAAAAAAAATATTTATAAGATTTCGAAAAAAAATCATATGGCAGGTACCGTGATTCTTGGTCTTAAAAAAAAAAAAAAAGAAAAAATACAGCCGAGCCGTTTGGGCTGTAGTCGAACAGACAGACAGACAGACAGAATTGTGAGACCCACTCGTCTTCGCTGTCATGGTAATGTCAACTTTGATCAAAATCTCGAGTTCGATTTTTTTTACGAATGCATAACTTGCCTTATAAGTCGCAAGTAAATATTGTATATGGTTTATACTTTGAGTAACAATAACATGTGAAACCCTGTGAAACAATACAATGTACACAGAAATTCCAAATGCTAAGACAAAAACCAATAAGCTTTCTCTCAGCTTTAATATCAATAACCTTAAACTCTTAAGTATCTACCATTCCGGAAAAAATCGCTCATTGGGTTAAGCTATAGTTCGAGCAATACATAAACAGACAACAATTCCGAAACTTTTTTATTTTATCTTTTTACATAAATGACAATTTAATAAGTGAGTAGTGAGTAAGGAATTGATTAATTAATAAAGTTATACTGTCATGCAAAAAACAACGAAGGAACGATATTTTCATACGAAAATTATAGCTTATAGTGTGTACTTTATTTAAACTGTTTTTATATACCCTTGATCATATAATTATCGTGAAAGCTATTTCTTAAATTAAATTTTTTTTGCAACAAAGTGTCTATGTATGTAGTGTTGTCAATATTAAACTGATTGGGTTTCAGAGGGGACCGGTTCATAGGAGAAGGCGATGACTTGGTTTAGTAACAGAGTTGCGAATAGAGATGTAAGAGAAGGCAATCATTTTAGTAATGCAATTTGTTGAATACCTTATTTTAAAGTATCTTTTTACTTGACATGAATACCTCAACTTCAAAACGAAAATCCGACACAATTTTGAAGCAATCATCTTAATCACTGAAAAGATTTAAAGTTAAAAAATCTATCAGTAGGAATGTTAAAGACGTTAAAGAATTCAAGGAGTCTTTAGTATTGCATGCTTTTGACTTTAAGTCATTTATTTGCTCTAGATTGCACAAAAGACTTAATTAATTAATCTTTGAAATAAATAAGCTTAGAAAATTTTTTTTACTGCACTCGCAAAGATAAGTCAAATATATGGGATTTCAAGGAATGAGATACCAAAGAAATACATTAATTTACAAATATCTACAGTTTTGGAGTGAAGTGGTAGTTATTTTGAGACTATTGTTTAACTTTTTTAACAAATATCTTAAAAAATCCTAAAACTAGCAAACTCATCAATAACTTCCAACAAGCTGTATCTGAGGAATTCACAATTTTTTTTTAGATTTGAAAAGCTCATGTATGTATACAATTACATATGTATGGAATATGTCATCGTTGAAATGCCCGCCTCGGTTTCTTACGGTGGCACAGATCCGATGGTTCAATTTTCTCTTCTGCATAGATCCGACCGAGTTTTAGCAATAGCCTGTCTTATGGTCACGATAAAATCACCCACAAGAAAAAGTCTGCGAGATATAACCTTACCCTCAAATCCATCAAACTTTCCCACAAAAACGAAACTTTTGGAGGATGCATTGTCACTTGGTGAACCTCGTGTGGAGTGTTGTTGTCTCATATTCGGCAATTTTTCTTGATAACAACCAAATTCTCCTTAAAATGCGCCTTCGCGCTAAAGATGACGAAATTGGGGTCCTCTTCTAAAGCTAAGAAGCTCGATCAGCGAATAAGGGACGCTGTCCAAAAAACAAATTTTGAAAATACTATTTAAACTTTTTAGGAGTTTTAGTAAACAAAAATTGGTCAAAAGCAGCTTTACCGTTTTATGTATACCATCTATAACCATGTTTTTGAAAAAAAAAATAAAAATAAAAACCAGTAGCTAAATGAAAGTATTTGTTTTTAATTTTCTAATATGTTGAATAGTTTTTGAGAAAACTAATACTTGCTAAAATTTCCAAAAATATTTATAATGCAGGTACCGTTGTTTTTGGTTCTTACAAAATAAGAAAGAAAAAAGTGTGGGGGAAATATAAAAATTCTATCTGCCGATTTTAAGGAAAATTGTACAAGCTGTTTAGAAATACGATATCCACTTTTTTACTTGCGATATAGGTACTATAGGGCAAGTTCTGCATTTGGAAAAAAAATCGAACTCGAGATTTTGATCAAAGTTGACATTACGATGATAGCGAAGACGAATAAAGTGGGTCCGGCAATTCCGTCTGTCTGTCTGTCTGTCTGTATGTCTGTACCTCGATCTAGAGCCTAAGCCACTGGACCTATTTTCTTCAAACTCGGTAGTTATGGGTCTTCGGTGATTCCCTAGAGGGGAAATTGAAATTTTTTTTTTAGCTCTAAAACTAACGGTACCCCCCATACACCCGTAATGCAAAATCTTATTTATCTCGAAAACGGCTCTAACGATTTTGATAAAAAAAATTAGGTGTGATATTATGGACATGGACTACGTTTTGGTAAAAAAAAAATTTGGGGCAAAATGTTATTAACGGTACCTGTCATAGAACCGTTTTTTTGATTTTTGACTTTCTCATTAACGGCTCTAACGATTTTAACCAAAAATCTTCAGCAGGAGTCCCCCTAAGTTTAAAATAATATTGTATATAAAAATATTCGAAAAATTATTTGTTGGTTTTTTTTTGAAAAAAAATTTTTTTTTGAAAAATCAATATCTTCAAAACTTATGAACGATTATTTTTTGAAATTATTTCCTAAAATTAATATTATTAAATACTTAAAATTCGCATCCCACATTTTTTTCTTGAAAAAATTTAAAGAAATTTCTTATATAAAAAATTTATTTATTTAATAATAAAACGATTTTTTAAAGTTTGTTTGCATAAATTCATACTTTTATAGAAATCAGACGGCAATTTCATTTTAAATTCACGTTTTATATTTATAAAATGTATCTTAAATTTCAAAGTACTTTGACATAAGAGCAAGTTCGTGCGATCCAGTCGTGCATTTTATTCTTCCCTATCATCGTAATGTCAAGTCTGATCAAAATCTCGAATTTGATTTTTTTTTACCACATACAACCTATGTATCGCAGTAAAATTAATTGTGGTGAAAAATTTTGTTGTTTTCATTATTTTTTATTTTAAGGTCAATTTGAGAATTGTGACAGTGGTCAATTGCATGTGCCGTGCTACCTTTATGTCTATGGTCATGAACTTTAAGTTTCTGGGTTAATTTTATCTTGTATGGGTGAAGAGCCAAGTTCCGCCTCAAAATTCGCCAGCTTGAAGTCTGCGAAAGGCGTAGTTCTGTACTTTTTCACGTTCGAATCAGTCGTCTCAAATTTGACCATAAAACATTGAAGAGTTGTGATAGGCCAGAACGTCCACCGTAAATTGAATCAACGCGCGCAACATTTGCCCCAAAGAACACGCCTTCGCTAAAAGAAACTTTCGATAAACACAATACCTAGGTTAAAACAACATCCAATTTTTTACTATTATGATCTTATATTTCGTTTGATATTTGTTTCTATTTGAGTTCTATGCAACTGGACAGTAATTTTGCAGATACTTTTCAGAATGATGAACTAGTATAGTAAATCGGAGGTCCACTGGATTTCCGTTTAAATTTACCATTGTTCAGCCAAATTTCTCACACTCGGTAGTTGCTTAGTTTTATTAGAGCAAATACATATGGCTCGACAAAAAAAAAATTCCTCAACTGTCTATAAAGCAGAAGGCTAAGATTTTAACTGAATTCAGTAACAGTGGATTAGTTGAATTGCTTTGTAAAACATTTTTAAATTGATGTTGAAATTGGAAAAAAAATACTCGATATGCTAAAAAGTACTTGAAGGTAATGGCCAAATACCTAAGTACCCGGTATTTGGTATTGGTACCCAATTATTTAAAACATACTGCTACTTACCTTTTCTTACCTTTTTTAAGAGGATTTAAGTCTCGATAAGTTAAGTACTTTCCAGTCATGCCTACAAATAAATTTAAATTTCTGTTAATTACTTCTGATTGTTTAAGTACGGGGTGGGTTTCTTTTTAAAGGACAGGTTATTTTGACACTGAGGGTTGTTTCCCGCTTGAAACGTAGACTTGAACAACGTAAGGAAATATTGAAAACTTATTTCCAAAGTGAGTGTAGCCCAAACAGTGCGTTTTTTGAAAAGAATTTTTGGCCGAAATGTAGCAACCACCGTGCTTGCTGTACTTGCATAAAGTTCGTGAGACTGGTATGTTAGTGAACAATACTCATGGACCCCGTCGCACAGTGGGACCTCTACATACATGGCGATGATAAAAATGTCACTTTGCTAAATTAAAGCATAAAATCAGAATAAAGAATGAGAAAAAATTAAAAAAAAATGTCATACTCAGATGAAGGTATGTAGAATACGTTGTAAGTTGAAAAACTGAAGAAAAACATTTGTTTGTATTAAAATAAAATGCACGACTGGGTCGCACGAACTTGCTATGTAAATATGAATTTATGCAGGAACAAAAATTATAAGCCGTTGTAGTGGTTCCTTAAAAAATAAGCTTTTATGTACAAAATTTTTAAAACATTTTTAAGAAAAAATTTTGGTACGCCAACCTTAAGTTTTTATTATTGTACGAATAAAAGTCTAATTTCGTAAAAAAAAATACTAAGCCGTTCTTGAGATATCGAATTTTTCAAAAAAAAAAATGACTTTTTTTTTCTAAAAATTGAAAAAAATATTTTTTCTTAAGTTTTTAAATGCAATGTTTTTTAAACCTTTTAGGAGCTTTTTTATAAAAAATTTCATTAAAATCCGTTATGTCGATAGTGAGAAATTCAAAATTCGAAAAAATCGTTCTATGGTAGGTACAGTCAGTAATATCTAGATTTCAAATTGTTTTTTATTAAATTTTAGATCGTAAAGATTAATCAAAAGGAACAAAATTTTAGCAAAATTCTCGGAACCGTTTTCGAGAAAAATACGATTTTCGAAAACCATTTTTTAAAATTTGTATGGAAGGTACCGTTAATTTTAGATAAAACAAAAGTTTTTTTCTCAAATCTTGTAGATTATGATAAGAAACTTTTATTTGTCAAGTTTGAAAAACATCGAGCATGGGGTTTTCGAAATATTGAGTTTCCACAAAAAAATTTTGATTTTTTTTTTAAATCCAAAAAATTAAAAATTGAAAATTTGAATATGTAATAATATTCACACTTCGGAGGAGCTTTGGCATAAAAAAAATTATTTAAATCGGCTGTACCGTTTTCGAGAAAATCAAAACCAAAAAAAATGGACCCAGGGGGGCTACCAAAAATAACAATTTTTTGGAAAATTTTTTTCAACCATTAGCTAGTTTTAACCAAATGAAATTTTTCAAATTTTTTTTAAAAAATTCTGTGGGACAGTTTTTGAGAAAAAAAAATATTTATAAAATTTCGAAAAAAAATCGTATGGCAGGTACCGTTATTTTTTGTCTTAAAAAAAAACAGAAAAAAACTTCCAGGGGGAAAAAATTAAAACCCATATCTACCAAGTTTGAAGAAAATCGGCCGAGCCGTTTAGGCTGTAGTCGAACCGACAGACAGACAGACAGAATTGCGAGACCCACTTTTTTGGTCTTCGCTATCATCGTAATGTCAACTTTGATCAAAATCTCGAGTTCGATTTTTTTTACGAATGCATAACTTGCCTTACCTATACCTATACGTACCTATAAGTCGCAAGTAAAAATTTAAATGAAAAGAAGACTTTTGAAAAGTCTTTTTTTTACGTTTTACTCCATATCTTCTATTGGGGCCAAAGTCAAGCAGGTCTGGAAGTAGGGTAAGCTTAAGGAATGTCATACCAATGAAATTCCAAGAAAAAAAGTGCTTGACTTTTGCCCAAAATATTTTTTTCTATTTTCTAAAATGACGCCAAACAAATTTAAAGAGTAAAAAAATTACTGTTTTTTTATATATTTTTTTGGAAAAAAATCGATGATTATTATTCAATTTTTAGCTATATTTTTTTATAAAATTGTTTTTAGATTTTTTCTATAACTTTTTTTTTTTTCAAAAAACTAGGCATCGAAAATTTGATAGTCATAGTCTATCCTTACAACACAACTGCTTTTTACTGTTTGTAGCTCTATTTTTGAAATTATGTAATAGATTAAGTAGGATTTAAAATTTACAGTAAACATTATATTTTATTTAAACACAAAAAATTAGTATATTGTCAGAGTAATCCCAAAATCAATCAAAAATGCTATTATAATATATGTATATTCCGTCGAGCATTTATGCCTACTAGCTTTGGAATTGAGATTTCTATTATCCCATAATATTTGCTGAATTTGTACTATACTAATAAAATATTATGCTTTCTATTTTATTCACAACTTTAGCCTTCACATCTATTCTTGGGTTAGAAATAACCCACAATTTTACTTGCCCTTTAACTTTTTGAAAAGTATATTTGATTTTGCACTTTGCAACTTGTTTTTAGATTCTGAAGACCAAAATCTTCAATGCTCAAGAAAAATATTGGTCGAAATTTATTTCTCAGCAAACAACAAAAACAATCAAAAGTTCTTAGATGTTCAATCCTACATAAAAAATAAAACTTTGTGCAGCCCAAGTCACATCACTAATTTTAAACTAGCTTTAAAACACTTTAAATCACAGTTCATAAACAAGTAGGATCATTCACATCGAATGAAGAATGCTATTTTCTTCTGAAAAAGTTGGCTCAATCAACATTTTTCGTTCAAAAAATATACTTCATCGGCTAAACGCCCTGCACTTGATTTTGCCAATAGTAATGAACAGACGAAACGGAAGCGCACTCCAGATACAGAGTTACTAAGTCCTGTTCCAATATCTATACTTATTTTTGCAGGTCAAATGAGCTTACAAGCTCCGGTTAAAAACAAGAAACTGATTTGGTCAAAGAAGCAACATCCTCCCCGAGCTTTTAAACAAATTACAAAGTTGTACTAAGTTCATAACAATGTTTAGGCACCTTAGAAGTTTTATCAATGATGGTGGATGCTAAATTGTGTCGACATCAGTACATTGACATAAGGAGTAATGCAAAAAAAATATTTCCTTTTATAAAAATGTTTGGAAAGAGAACAAAATTGCTACCCACAGAAAGAACAAGTCACTGAAATTGATGCCCAAGTTCCTATACAAAATTTCTTGGACCATACTATGAAAAAAACATGATAGCATTTTCGTTTAAATTAAAGTATCATTCATGTTATTCCTTTTTATTTACTCCAAACGTTTCTAATATTCATAAAATATTGTTAAATTCTATTCATAGTCCTACATATGAATTGTCAATTGTTAAACACTACAACATCATTTAATACTCAAAAGTCAAACATAACCTTTTCCAAGGTTTCGTTGTCTGCACTACGAATTCAAATCTATGAAATATTCTTATCTTTAAGTGCAAGAAGCCCTGTTTTAATGCTTTACTTTATATAGTAATAGTTTTTTTAATGAACTTGGAATGGTCTTTAAATTTATATTTTATATATTTTAGAATATCTTGAAAATGTGAAGTGCTGGAATTTTTTTTAGCTTCGAATTCAATTTCAGGACACTCAAATTATTCAAAAAATTTAATTTTTGGTCATATATAAGAAGAAAGTTATTTTTTTTTAAACAAGTAGGATTAGTCAATTTTATGTTTTTAAATAATCGATTCCAGGTTTATTTATAGATTTCTGAAATATCAAAATGTACTATAAGTTTCGATTACTTTTGGTATTAAAACACAAACAGCCATCACGGCAACCTTTTTACATTATAAAATAATTAATATCATAAAATGGTCAGTGTTGCCCCACTGTGTGTCGTCGTACGGCGAGAATGTGGCTGATTAAACGGAGAGTGTGAGACTCAATTCACGAACATTAACACGCCATCGATCTCAACAGCTCAACATTTCCGCACTTGCCTGAGGAGAATTCTGCACAAAGATCTCGGATTATTAGCTTACAACGTCCAATTGACTCCAGCCGAGGCAGCCAACTGAACAACGTTTCGTTCCATACTTAATAGGAATGTTTGCTCTTACTAATAAGCTATAATACATACATGGAGAAAAAATAATTTTGTTCATTTTATTCATCATCATCATCGGCTCGACAACCGGGTTCCGGTCCTGGCCTCTTTCAACAAGTCTCTCCACCTATCCCGGTCTCTAGCCGACGCCATCCAGTTGCGCACCCCAAGGCTTCGGGCGTCCTGGTCTACGCCATCTCTCCAGCGCAAGCACGGTCTACCACGCTGTCGTCTACCATCGAATGTACCACAAAGAACTTTCCGAGCAGGTTCCTCTTCGCTCATGCGCGCTAGGTGCCCTGCCCACCGGAGTCTACCGAGCTTAATTTTTGTCACGATATCTGCTTCTAGGTAGATTGCGTACAGTTCATGATTGTACCGTCTCCAGAATCGTCCTTCCTCACATATGGGGCCAACAATTCTCCTTAAGACCTTTCTCTCGAACGCAGCTAAGAGGTCGGAGTGCCTTTTGCTAAGCACCCAAGTCTCGGATCCATATGTGAGTACTGGCAGGACCATGGTCCTGTATAGCAGCAGTTTTGAAGTTATGGTGAGATTTATGGATTTGAAGAGCTTTGACATACTAAAGTAGGCTCTGTTGGATTTGAGAAGCCGCCCGCGTATTTCTTCCTCTATATTGTTTTCGGCTTCTACTATTGACCCTAGGTATTTAAAGGATTGCACTACTTCAAATTCGTGCTCCGCTACCTTGATTGTTTGACCAACTGTTCCTCTCGCATTCGACGCCACCATGTACTTTGTTTTAACCTTCACTAATGTGCAGCCCCAGATTTTGTGCCGCCTGCTCGATCTGGATGAAGGAATCGTGTACAGCTTGTTCGGTTCTTCCGATGATGTCAATGTCGTCTGCGTAAGCCAGTAACTGGCTGGACCTGTTGACGATGGTCCCTGTTGTTGCCGTGCCAGAGTCACGGATTGCTTTCTCCAACGCCAGGTTGAAGAGGAGGCAGGCCAAACCGTCCCCTTGTCGGAGTCTTGTCTAGATATTTTTCCATCGCCTGCCTAAGGGTAAAGATCTGATCAGTTGTTGATTTGCCTGGAATGAAACCACACTGATATTGTCCGATGACGGTTTTAGCGTATGGGGTTATCTGGTCTTGTAGGACAGAGGAGAGTATCTCTTAGGAGGTACTCAACAACGTGATAACTCTATAATTGCTGCACGTTGTGACATCTCCCTTCTTATGTATGGGGCATATTAAACCTTTTCGCCAGTCTTCTGGCATTTCTTCCTGCTCCCATACCTGTACTATAATATCATGAATTGCTTGACGTAAGGCTGGCCCGCCGTGATTGAATAATTCGGCTGGTATGCCATCGGCTCCCGGGGCTTTGTTCTGTTTAAGCCGGCCTATAGCATTCTCAACCTCTTCTATGCTTGGTGGCGGCAACATAGGGTATTCTTCTTGAAGTAGTGGAGCCTCCACTTCTGCAGTGAGCTGACCATTTAGCAATTCATTAAAGTACACTTCCCATCGCTCCAGTATGCTTTCAGGATCGATGATCAGATTTCCCTCTCCGTCCTTGCAGTATGTGCAGCGTGGTGTGTACTGCGTCATGTTTCGGACGGATTGGTAGAACTTCCGCGCCTGGTGCGGACCTCGCTCTCGGCTGTTTTCTATTTCACAGATTAGGTTCTTCTCCCAGGCTGATTTTTTTTGTCTGTGAAGCCCTTTTTCTGTTCTTCTGAGCTCTTTATATTCCTCTTCGCGTGCCCGCGTTTTATGAGATTGTTGCATTGCTCGGTACGCAACATTCTTACGTTCTGTCGCTAGCTTGCATTCATCATCAAACCAGTCGTTCCGATTTTTACGACTGCTGCCTAAGATGGAGTTGGCAGTACTAATGACAGTATTTTTAAGACGTGTCCACTTCTCATTTACGCCCAGCATACTGGCTCCAGGACTTACTCTCCCTAAATCAGGTGTTTCTAGAGCGAGTCCTAACGCATTACCAAAGCTGTTACTGGTGTTTTCATTGCGCAGGGCAGCCGTGTTGATTCGAACCTGATCGGCGGATGCAATGCGTCTTCGCAAGGCAATCCGCCCTCGGAAAACCATACCAACAAGATAGTGATCCGAGTCGATATTGGCACCTCGGTACGTTCGTACCGTCATCAAGTTCGAGTAGTGGCGACGGTCTATCAACACGTGGTCTATTTGCTTACGAGTGACTCCATAAAGTGATACCCAGGTGGCTTTGTAGATATCTTTACGCGGGAACCTGGTACTCGCAACGACCATGTTTTTCGATGCTGCCAATTCTAAGACTCGAAGTCCATTGTCATTAGTATTCTCATGCAAACTATGGGTGCCTGCGTAATGCCTGAATACCGGCACCCGACCTATTTTTGCGTTCAAATCCCCAAGGATGATTTTAACATCATACCTTGGACAGGCATTGAGGGCCCTCTCGACTATTTCGTAGTATGTCTCTTTTTCTTCGTCTGAGGACTCCTCCGCAGGTCCGTGAACGTTAATGAGGCTGATGTTCGTAAATTTGCCTCGCACGCGAAGGGTGCATAGCCTTTCGCTTATAGCGTTAAAGCCGATGATAGTAGACTTCATTTTTTCGCTGACTAGGAAGCCTACCCCGAGCACATGGTGTTTTGTATGACAGCTGTAATATACGTCATATTTCTTTCTTCTGTAAAACACCATTCCCTGTCCATCTGATTTCTTGGAGAGCTGTTATGTCAGCTTTATATTTTGACAGGGCATCGGCTAGCTGCTGAGCAGCTCGAGCTCTATAGAGTGATCGTACGTTCCATAAGAAAATTCGTAAATCGTTTTTCCTTTTTCTTTGCGTAGGTTGTCGTCGTGTGATCAGTCCGTTTCCGAGGCTTGTTGTCGTTCTCGAAATTCTTTAAGTTTTACGGGACAGGGAATTAACCTGTCGCCAACCTGAGGAACCAGCCTGATCATATTAGCCAAACCTTTTTTAAAAGGCTTGTTTCTAGCAGAAGCCGCGGAGAGGCTATGATCACACTTCCACCAGTCCCGAATAGTTACGGCACGTGTATGTTTTCGTATGCTACATGTTGTTCCCCCTATTCGTCTGATGGCTGACCGCCTTGTTCATTTTATTGCATTTTAAAAAACAAACTTGTGTTTGGCCCACCCTTTATTTTTTGTTGGCAATTTATTCCTCTTTTTTAAGTATCTCTTTAAAATATATTTTTTTTAAATAACTCCATTGTGAATATGTGTAAACTGGTCGAATTTGTAGCTTTGAAATTTTGTATTGTCAAATTTTTTTTTTTAATTTTTTTCAATGCTTAAAATTTTATTTGGCAAAAATTCTTCCTTTCAAAATTTAAAATTTTTTGCAAAATTTGGCAAAAAAATAATATTTTCAGCACGATATCATAAATACTCTTTAAGCAAAATCTTTTGGCAACTTATTAGAAACACAAATCTTGAAAGCAATTTAGATTTTTATTACCATTGTGCAGCAAAATTGAGCTAAAAATTACCATTTTCCCTTCTTCGTAAACCTAGTTTTCCAATGCAACATAATTCAAGTAAGGTTTAAACTCGAGTTAATCTTTGAGGCGTGTATATATAGTTATTCTAAGCCTCCTTTAACTTGTAGTTAATACAAACATTTGAAGAGATAACACAGGATTAACTGAAATTACATTTTCTACATCCTGTTGAAAAAGCAATTATTCATTAGTAAAATTAATAAATATGCTTGGTAAAGCTAACCCCCTGCTTAAGTGCTTAACTCAATACTAAAAAACCCCTTCTTCGTTTTTTTTTTATCATTGCAAAGCCAATTTTTTATTAAAATCAATTCAAAACTTACTCCCAACTCTTAATTAAACATAAGTTTTAACTAACCAACCACCGGCATATCGTATAGATAAAAGTTGTTTGGATTTCTCTTGTAATATGTATGAGAGTATGCCAAGAGCCTTTCATCACAGCTCAGAGGTGGGGTTCAAAACAATACAAACATGTTTCTATGCCGTTTTTATAAACTAGTGTCGTCGAAGTCGGGTAGAAGGTAGAAGGGGTTGCACCAATCAATATCACCTGAATGTGTGATGAATGGATATGAAGGTTCCCGTCGCTTACCCACTATATAGCTCCAACTAACAACTAACATACCCATGCAGCCCCTTCATAATATCCAGTCAGGCGACGACGACTGGTGGTAAATTTGATTAAGCACCCTTTGTTGGGTCTGCTTCAGGTTGTATATAGGTAGTTGTTGGTTTTAATTGTTGTAGATGGTATGTTTCTACATCAGGTGTTGGCTCCCGATAACTGAAGGCTTGCATAATTGAAAAAGAGGCTTTTATTGTTGCGGTTATTGAGATTTTAATATACATTAAAAGGTCTTCCCACCACAATTTTACATACTATAGCTGTTTTTTTTTTTAATTTGTATCTGCATTTTATACCCTATCGACCTATCAGGGTAGAAGGGTTTGCTCGTATAAAAGATCTGAGTGCTTTTTCAACTGTTATGTTTAAATAGATTCTTTGAAATTGTGTACTGGGATTTTCTGAACTTCAGAATATACAAAATCCTTTCTTTTCACATCGTTAGTTAAATGAAACAAAGTTTCATCATACTCTGGGATAACTGCACTTTGGAATTACTGGAACGTATGCAAATTGAAGATGGAAGAGACAGTGGTGCACTATGATGGGTTAGGGTATACGAGTATGTTAATGAAATTAACTTGGAAACTTTGTCATTTACACCCCCTTGAACTTGCTTTCACAATTAAAACATAAGCCCAATAAAATTAGATTTTCACTTCAACAAGAATTCAAATTAAGGGTACTTTTTAGGAAATACTTAAAAGACATCTTAGTAAAGCTCTCGGTCAAAATACAACTTTTAAGTTTTTTTTTTCGAAGTTTGGTATTTTTTTGTCTAAGTTACGTACATATGTATGTTCCTCAAGTTAACAGACCAATGTTAGCATAACCAAAAGTTTTGTGATGCAATGCTTGAAATCAAGTTAGCAGAGCATTAATTTTTACCAAAAGTACCGGAGCCCAGCATTTTATTTTTGGGAACTTAATTAGCATTTAGTAAACGCCTAACTATTGCAACACAAAACCTTTGTTCTGCTAGATATTCGTCCGATAAATTGAGGCACATAATTTTTCTAGGATAACGTTGTAATTTTTTTTCCGCTTAAAGGTAATTCTCAAAGGTCTAAGGTTGGTGAATTAAAAATATTTTACAGGGTGTTTCAGAACTAAACAATTTGTTTCCACGGGGAATATTTAACTTTAAAAATTATCGTTTGTTCAAAATTAAGGTAAGAAAAGGGCGTCTCAAAAATAACTCAAAATATAATAAAATGGGAAATTGAAGTAAAAGAAGATTTTATTTTAAGTGTTTTTGTAAAGGATTTCTTTTTTTCTACAACATTGGAGTGCATATTAAAAAAATGAACGACTGGATCGCTCGAACTTGCTCTTATGTAAAATACTAAAAATTAAAAAAATGAATTTTATTAGAAAAAATTATTCATAAGCATAAACTTAATTTTTTTTAATTTTTTTGGGAGTGAGAGATAAAAACAGAATGCCATGTGATTTCTTAAGCAAATATGAATTTTTGCAAGAACAAAAATGTACGTTATTGTAGCGGTTTCTCAAAAAATACGCTTTTAAAACATTTTTTAAAAAATTTTGGTACGCCTACTTTAAGTTTTTATTTTTACACAAATAAAACTTGAATTTCCAAAAAAAAAAAAAAAACAAAAATTCAGACGTTTTCGAGGTTTTTCAAAAATTCAAAAAAATATTGAAAATATTGTGAAACTTTTTAGAAGCTTTTCTATACAAAAAAAAATTCATTAAAATCCGTTATGCCGATAATGAGAAATTCAAAATTCGAAAAAAAATGTTTTTTTAGTAGGTATACAGTCAGTAATCTCTTAATTTGAATTTTTTTTTCATTAAATTATATAGATCGTAAAAATTAATCGAAAGGAAAAATTCTATCAAAATTCTAGGTGCCGTTTTCGAGTAAAATACGATTTTCGAAGATAATTTTTTAACATTTGTACACTAGAAATAAAATCTAGGTATATATATATAACAAAAATGTAGGTTGATTTGATAAAAATTTTGTCAATATACGTCCAACAAAAAGTTTTGTCAAATTGATAAAAACTGCAGAATTTTGTTGAGGTTACAAAAAATATTTTGTTGTATCCACAAAATTATTTTGTTATGCTAACAGATTAATTTGTTGAAATAACAAAAATATTTTGTCAATATGACAAAATTACGTAGAATTTACAAAATTAATTTGTCATAGATATTAACAATTCTTTTGTTGTATTACCAATTTTTTTGTTAGTTATTGTTTTTTTTTATTATTATCGGATTGACAAAATTTGTTTGTTAAATTAACAAAATTGTTTTGTTAAATTAACAAAATTGTTTTGTTAAATTAACAAAATTGTTTTGTATAATTAACAAAATTGTTTTGTTAAATTAACAAAATATTTTGTTAAATTAACAAAAATTTCTTGTTATATTTTGTTAAATTAACAAAATATTTTGTCAATTCAACAAAATATTTTGTCATTTTTACAAATTTCGTTTGTTGAATCCACAAAATTAATTTTTTCAAAATAGTTTTTTTTTTTTTTGGATTTAAGTCCACAAAAATTTGCGTTTCGTCCCTACGATCTCACATGCAACTATCTGTGAGAGCGTATGGACAATATGCAATTTTTGTTAAGTTCAGTTAATCTTACATCGATTTTTTGACAAAAACCAAATGTGAACTATATCATACACAAAATAAATGTCATGATCAAGAAAATATACGCGCATAATTTTTTTGGTTTCCTTACAAGATAGTTTTATCTATCTGATAATATTATTTTATCAATATTACAGAATAATTCAACCCCAAAACAAAATATTTGTCATTTTAACAAAAATGTTTTCATTTTTTGTTAAATTAACAAAAAAAAATTAACAAAAACTTTATGATATTGACAAACATTTACAAAACAAATTTTTTGTAGATATGTACAACAAACATGTTATACGAGGTCAGCAACTCGTAGGTCAACAACTCGTAGGTCAACAAAACGTTTTTATAAATATTACCAAGGAATTTATTTTCAGTGTATGGTGGGTTACGATATTTTTAGATAAAATAAAAAAAGTGTTCTCACATCTTGTATATTGTATTGAAAAACTTTTAATTTACAAGTTTTAAAAAAAATCAAGGGTGTGGTTTTCGAAATATTGAGTTTTGAAAAAAAAAAAAAAAAATGAAATATTTATTGAAATTTTTAGAATTTGAACTCCCAGTACTATCGAAACTTTTAAGGAGCTTTAGCCTAAGAAAAATTATCGAAATTGGTTGTATCGTTTTTGAATATATCATTATTATATGTATTACCTAGCTATGTACATAGCTAAATAAAATTTCGTGTTTTTTTTTTTAAATCTGTGGAACAGTTTTTGAGAAAAAAAAATATTTGATAAGATTTAAAAAAAAGAAAGGTATGGTAGGTGATTTTGTGTCTTAGAAAAAAAAAAATAATGTTAAGTCTGATTAAAATCTTGAGGTCGATTTTTTTACGAATTCATAACTTGCCATATAGTACCTAATATGTCGCTAATAAAAATAATATAAAAACATCGGCCATTTTTCTAATATTATGATATGGCTTTTTGCAGATCAATTATTTTCTTTTTTTCGAGAAAGTTATTTTAATGAAGTTTTTTGAAAAAAAAAAAAAATATTTCTTTTATTTTTAATTTTACTTAATAAGATGTTAATTTGATTTTATTGATCAATGACATATCAATTTCCTCAAAATTTCTCAAATAAAATTATCAAGGTTTTAGCATTCGACAAACAAAAATACTAATTTACGAAAAGTGCCTTTTTTGACAAATCTTTTCTTGGTTAGTGTTAGATTTATACTTAATAATAAATTTAACACTAATTTTTTTGTAAAAAAACACAATTAATTAATGAACAATTATTGTATGCTTATTTTGTTTGTTCTGTAGTATGTTACGCAGAATTACAAATATAAACTATCTGAGTTAAGATTTTTTGGAGCTCAACAATTCTTAGAGATGTAGTGGCTAGTGATTTCAAACTCTCAGTCATTCCACCTACAATTTTCTTACGAATCCAAACGGCTAAGATGAGAAGCACTTTTCATAACAAGAGAGGCGGCATTCAGCGCTAAAAATCGAACGGATTAAGCATAATACTTCTTCAACAATTTTATTTTAGGTTGTCAAAAATGTTGCGCCTCTGATTTGTTTTTAATATTAAAACGTATAAATGGGAACCCTTGATTCAAATTAAAAATACTTACTTTGTTTGGGTAAGTAAAAATAAAACAAAACAATTCAAACAAATTTAAGGAGTTATCACTCAACAACAACAATCGTGTTTAGCCCATGTTAGAAAAAATCTAACTTAATTAAAGATCTAACAACTTTACAAGACCGTTTTTGTCATGTTAGTTGTTTCTTTTCAATGTTTATGGCGTGTACGAGTGCAAATATAGAAATTTACATTGTCTTCTGACATCATCAGAAAAGGTGTATTTAATCGTTAGTCTTAAAAAAAACGAATGGTGCGTCATTTTATTGCTTTTTTTGACAAAATAAAAAGCAAATATTTAGTCGTCTTCTCATATACGCTTTTATATAAATACTCATGTATGTATGTACGAGTATATTTATGTATTTTCGTTATGTGTGATAAATCTCGTCGAATCTAGTTGCCGGAAGAACATAAACTATATTACTCAATAATTACCTGTATGAACTAAGATTATAAAAATAAGCCCCTGTAATGCGCACTAAAAAACAAAAACTGAGTCACTGCAAAATTTACGATTGTAAAGTTCATTAAAAGTTCAATGCAAACGTGAGGTAGATAAAAAAAAAGTACTCGGTGCATTGAGTACACAATAAAATAGTTTTTTTTTTTTTTTATATATATATAACACCCCTACGCTTTAGTTTAATGTTACGTTATAAAAAAAAAATCTATGTAATTGTGGACTCAATTCGCCGAACATTTTTATACCTGGTGTTAAAATTCAACCTTATATAGTGCGTCTTTGTTTCTTTCGCCAACAACTACGGCCTTAACGGCTAGGCCATTTTGAATTTTTACTTTACCCCAACCCTCCACGATTATTTTAAGACCAACAATAATGGTACATACTATACATTAGGTGTGTTTTTTTCGCAAAGCTATCCGTAGTGAAGTAAGATTTTATACGTATTACAAATACAAAGTCTTCACTGCCGATAAAAGTAGAAGTAGGATCCAACTGCGGATAGAATGTTGACGTTTGCTCGAGTCTCGAATACAAATGTTGGTACAATTGAAAACTCTTTTGTATCTCGAAGGCATGTTCGTAGAGTACGAAAAGTAGTTTGTTGTTTAGCATTTTTCATTGAGAGTTTAAGTCTTTTTTACAAAAGCATTTTTATAAGAAAAACGCTGCATTTTGTATCGTGTTGGTGTCGAACTCTTATAGAAAGCTGTTTAATAACTAACGCGTTTTTGTAGGAGCGAAATGTCGTGGTCAGCTGTTATAATTTAGTTAAACAGCGACAGTTAAGAGTTACTAACGCGACAAAGCCTTCTTATGAAAAAAGCTGTTGAGAAATCCAAAACTAACTAAAGTCTGCGAACAGATCCCTTGACTTTTGTGGTGATAATTTTCAACAAAAAAAAAATCACAAACAAAACTTCTGCTTTATGAAGAATGGATGGTGAACAGAAAAAGTAAATACAAAATGATTTAAATTGAAATTCATAAATAAAAACCTCGATATATATTTTCTGAAACATGAAAATTACTTGGCAAAAAGTTATTGGTTGTTTTTTTTTTAGTTAAATATTTGACAACTAGTCAGTGGTACCAACTTTAAAGTAGAAAAATCGCACAACTGCGGATACGTTTTTTTGGGAAATCCAACTTCACTACGGATAATTTTCCCAAAAAAACACACCTATTTTTTTGAAAGTTAACTGTTGCACAGAATAAAACAAATCAAATAAAATGCACGACTGGATCGCACGAACTTGCTCTTATGTAAAAGTACTTTGAAATTTAAAATACATTTTATAAATATAAAAACAGATTTAATGAAATAAAAATGTTCAAATGCATGGAATTGCCGTCTGATTTCCGGAAAAGTGTGAATTTATGCAAACAAAGTTTAAAAATCGTCTTATTAATAAAGTATTTTTTTATATAAAAAATGCTAATTTCAAGTATTAAGTAGCATAGATTTTAGGAAATAATTTCAAAAAACAATCGTTCACACATAAATGGAGAGAAGTGTCTGCTGCACCTGCCCAAAGATGAGAGTTATACTCAAGTATTGGACGCGTAAACGCCTCATAAATAGTAGCCAGATCAGAAGGGGTGAAAAATTTCTTACATCGATATAGAAATCCTAAGCATTTAGCAGCATTTTTGACGGTCTCGAGAATGGGATCATTTCAACGAGGATCGTCACATACCGGGTCCTGAGAGCTTTTCGGTTTCTTCGATGCAAGTGCCATTCAAGGACAATTGGAAATTTTGCTTCAACGACAATAGACAGCATTGAGTTTTCAAAGCATTAAATTCCACACGGTTTTGTATACCCCATTTAACAATGCTGTAAAGATCGGAGTTTAATGAGCTTGTCATACGATACCGTTGCAATTCAACTTCCGAAAGAGATGGACGTGAATTTGAGAACGAGTATGAGAAGCTGAGAGTAGAGTCATCGGCAAGACAATGAAGTGGATTAGAAGTTTCAGACAAGAGATCGTTAATATAAATGACCTTAAAAATTAAGCAAAAAAAAAATGCACGGCTCGGTCGCACGAACTTGCTCTTATGTAAAAGACTAAGAATTTCAAAAATTAAAGTTATTAGAGAAAAACTGTTCATATAAACTTGTTTATATAAACTTTAAAAAATAAATATAAATTTTTAAAACATTTTTAAGAAAAAAGTTTGGTATGCCAATTTAAAGTTTTCATTATTGTTCGAATAAAAATTAAATTTACAAAAAAAATATTGAGGCGTTTTCAAGATATTGAATTTTAAAAAAAATAGATTTTTTTCAAAATTTAAAAACACATATTTTTCTTATAGTTTTTAAATGCAATGTTTTAGAAGCTTGTCTCTTAAAAAAAAATTCATTAAAATCCGTTATGCCGATAATGAGAAATTTAAAATTTTAAAAAATGGTTCTATGGTAGGTACAGTCAGTAATATCTTGTTTTCAAATTTTTTTTTATTAAATTATAGATCCTAAAAATTAATCGAAAGAAAAAAAATTTAACCAAAATTCTCGGAACCGTTTTCGAGAAAAATAGAATTTTCGAAAAACATTTTTTAACATTTGTATGAAGGGTACCGTTATTTTTAGGTAAAATAATTTTTTTTCGCATATCTTGTAGATTATTTTAAGAAACTTTTATTTGTCGAGATTAAGAACATCGAGGATGGGGTTTTCGAAATAATGAGTTTTCAAAAAAAAAAAATGAAATTTTTTTTAAAAATCCAAAAAAACTTTTATTGAAAATTTGAATACACAATAATATTGCTGGGGAGCCTACAGATACAAAAATTGAAAATAATAATTTTTTTGGAAATTTTTTTTTCAACTATTACCTAGGTTTAACTAAATGAAATTTTGTGACCTTTATTTTTAAATCTGTGGGACAGTTTTTGAGAAAAAAAAAAATTTATAAAATTACGAAAAAAAATTCGTATGGCAGGTACCGTTTTTTTGGTCTAAAAAAAAAAAAGAAAAAAACAATTTTTTGGGGAAAAAATTAAAACCTATATCTACCAAGTTTGAAGAAAACCGGCCGAGCCGTTTAGCTGTAGTCGAACAGACAGACACACTTTTTTAGTCTTCGCTATCATCGTAATGTCAACTTTGATAAAAATTTCGAGTTCGATTTTTTTCCGAATGCATAACTTGCCTAATAGTGCCTATAAGTCGCAAGTAAAAATTGTAGTTTTTAAATGCAATTTTTACTTAGGACTTAGAGGTACTATGATGTAAGTTATGCATTCAGACGAAAAATCGAACTCGAAATTTTGATCAAAGTTGACATTACGATGAAAGGGGACTCGGAATTCTGTCTGTCTGTCTGTCTGTTCGACTACAGCCTCAACGGCTAGGCCTATTTTCATTAAACTTGGTAGATAGCATATTTTATCCCCCCACACGTTTTTTTCTTCTTTTTTTTAAGACCAAAAGTAACGGTAACTGCCTTCGAATTTTAAATATATTTTCTTTTCTCTTAAACTGTTCGACAGATTTAAAAAATGAAAATACAAACAAAATTTATATGGTTAAAACTAGGTAATGGTTGAAAAAAAAAATTCTTAAAAATGGTTACTGAGGCCACCTCCCCATAGAACCATTTTTTTTATTTTGATTTTCTCAAAAACGGTACAACCGATTTCGATCAATTTTTTTGTGCTAAAGCTCCGCAAAAATTTGAATAGTATTGTGTATTCAAATTTTCAAAAAAAAAAATTCAAACTCAATATTTTCGAAAACCCCATGCTAGATTTTTTTAAACTTGATAAATAAAAGTTTCTCAACATAATCTACAAGATATGAGAAAAAAAATTGTATTTTACTTAAAAATAAAGGTACCCACATACAAATGTTAAAAAATGGTTTTAATTTTATCCTAATGAACAGTTTTGTTTAATAACCTTCTTTTTTAAAATTTCTAGTCTATTATATTGGAGCAAGTTCGTGCGACCCAGTCGTGCATTTTCTTTTTTTTTTTAATTTTTAGAAGCTTCTTTATAAAAAAAAAAATTCCATTAAATTCTGTTCTCCCGTTACAGAGAAATTTAAAATTCAAAAAATGGTTCTATGTCATCTTTTTTATGTCTTGATTTCAATTTTTTTTTATTAAATTATAGATCTAAGAATTAACCAAAAAAAAATATTTATCAAAATTTTCGGAGCCGTTTTCGATAAAAATACGATTTTCGAAAACCATTTTTTAATATTTGTATTTAGAGTACCGTTATTTTTAGGTAAAACAATTCTTTTTTTCTCACATCTTATAGATTATTATAAGAAACTTTTATTTATCAAGTTTGAAAGAAATAGTGCGTTTTCTGAAAATATTTAAAAAAATCCAAATATTTTTTTTTAAATTTGAATACATAAAAATATTGAAACTGCTTTAGCATCAAAAAATGACCAAAATTGGTTGTACCGTTTTTGAGAAAATAAAATACAAATTAGGGTACCATTAATAACATTTTTCGGAAAAAAATTTTCGATCTACTCGTACCTAGCTACTCGTATAACTACGAGTATATGAAATTTTTTTAACTTAAAAAAATGAGTAACAGTTTTTGAGAAAAAAAATTATTTGTAAAAATTCGAAAAAATTATATATTATATTTACATATTTTCTTTCTTCGTGACCTTTTATTTATCCCACTTGAGGATAAACATTATTCTATTATATTTACATATATATGTATAATTATATGTATAATTATAAATATAATTATACATATATATTTATTAACATTTGGTATAGTGCGTTAGACTATCTTGCAGACGAACTTAGGATCGATTCCAATACTTGAAAAAATTCATTCAACGTTCAAAATCTGTAGAAAATTGTATAGGTCCCCTTCATGCCTGCTAAGACGCACACAGGAATTTTTGAGAGTTGTAAGTGACAAAGTTAGGCTCTCTACGAGCCGTAGTGGCCTCTTCTTTATAGGTTTGTCATTAGGCACAAATAAAAATCTATTACTTATTTGGGTAATATCACAATTGAAACAATTAATCACACACAACCAAGAAAAAAAGAATCGAAAATCATTATGGACTTGAGTCAAGTCTTTTTTAAAGTGAATGATGATCATTTCAAATGATGTCTTCTGTAAATTCCAGCCAATAAGGTGACATTGTTTTTAAAAACATTACCGCAATTAAATTTAAGATTTTAAGAAAAATTCTCTGCCTTTCATTTGGTCCGATATTTAATTTCGTTTCGAAAGATTATCATTATCAGTCAATGCTCTGACCTAGTTCTTCTACTTACTTTTAAAATACCAGATTTTGTTTAAATGTATTTTATATGCAATTATTCTCTTCTTTAAAAATAACTGAATAAATTGCCTATTTCTATACTTAATCCCACATATTTTATAAAAAGATTTTTTATTAATATTTTTCTACAAAATTAACCTCATGATGGTTCACAAATAAAGAGCTATATTAGGAACTATTGATTTTATGCAGTTCGTTTTTTTTTAATATAATTATTCCATTTTATTTTTACTGCCATTCAAGCATAGGAACGCTGCATTTAGGATTTGTTTTATTATTATTATCACGTCGGCAAACATATCAGGTAATGGATAAAACGTGCTTAACCATATTGTTTGTCTATTTTAAATATTTTTATTTTCGTTCCACACTTTATGGATTTTTTTTTCTTTCAATATAGCATCCATGCAATGAAAACTAAGTATGTATATAAATAAAGCTAAAATGTTGTTTTATATTTATCAACCCAGGTGAAGTTGTCAAAGCATGACGTATTATTAAAGTTAACGTGTTGCTCAATCGTTTAGTTTTTTTGTGAATCACATTTTTAATTAAGTTCGAAGTCATTGTACTTGGCATAAGTGTTCTATTTAATTGATTTCACTAGTGATGTCACTAGTAAGCCCTTTCTTTCATTGCTTTGCAAAAATAACATTAATGTTTTTCAATCATCTTGTCAGGTTTCAATTATTAGAATTATATGAGATTTTTAGTTTTTCTTTTTACTGTTATGTCAAATAGATAAAGTTTTCCGGAACTTACCGCATCTATTATTTAAGAAGTAATTATAATTTCTTCAGCGCGACGCGTCGAACAAGTTTCATTATTCGTGATCACGGGATGCGACTGACATTTTATGGATGTTATAGTTGTTGTTTATAAGTACTCACTTTTGTTCTCAAGCAGTACCGGTGCATATTGCACTTTGATTGTTTGTGTCTAACGATGTTAAATCGCATGATCTCGGTGGCCTACTTACATCGGATACATTGGACAACCATGGTCGGAAATCGCTCGAGCAAAATGTTCATAGTGACACGGGCTGTGTTGGATGTAGCGCCATTCTTTTGAAACAACATGTCTACAGTGTCCATAATCCAATTCGGGCCAAAAGAAATTGGTTATTAACTACCGATAGCGCTCGCCGTTGACCGTGATCGGCTGACCAACGTGTCGTTCTCAAAGAAGTATGAACCGATGATGCACTGCAATTTAGTGGATCTCGTGAGGATTGTGATCGTTTCAATTTCGACAATTTTGCTTGTTGACGAACCATTTATCCACAAATGGGCACAGTCGCTGAATATGATCTTTCGACCGAAATTTTTTTCAACTTCCAACTGCTTGAGAGCTTAGTTAGCGAACACACATCGTTACCTATGATCGTTAACTCGAGCTCCTGGGTCAGTTCGAGTTTGTACATGTGAAAGCCCAAGATTGGACTTAAAATTCGAGAAGTAGTGGTCTGCGATGCGAGTTCTTGTGCGCAGGAATTGACAACGTCGGATTCTTTTGCACACTCTCCCAGACAGCCTGCAATATTTAATGCAGATCTTCAAATGGTGTTGGCGAATCGTTCACTAAAACGGTGGACTCGAATTTATCCCACACGTTGCGAATATCCCTCTCGGAAGAACATAAAACAATGTAATCAGTAGCACATGCTGTCGAAGTTTTGAAATCACTTTTGGCAGCCAATAGCGCACTTCGGCTTAGAAAAACTGATAGCTGGACACACAGTACCATAGGTCGTGTGCAGATTCTACAGAAATACACGGAAAATAGGGTATACACTGACTACATGACACCTAGTTTAGACTTTTACAAGCCGTCCACGACTGCCTTTCTTAGCAGAGGGGACTGGCAAATCAATGAGACATCCACCTGCGAATCGATGATAGCAATATAAACCGAAGGTTCCAAGATGGATACTTGTGTTGTTTGAGGGTTGTTTGTTCTTTCAGGTTGAAATCCTTGGACTAGCCAGCTTATTCAGACATCTGCTTACAGCAGTGTCTTTGTAGCTGAGGTCCTGGCAGTGACAAAAGCTGCTAGACAAGGCTCAGTGATTGCAATACCACAAGCTAATAAAACCTTTTTAATTGAGTCAAGCGGCAGTATAAGAGATTTTTAAGAGATTTTTAAGGGTTCTTAGTACACTGCAGAACATAAGTCTCCGTTGGGTTCCTGGTTAGAGTGTTGTCACAGATAATGAAGGAGTTTCTAGGAGAGTTCTAGCTGCCACAAACTAGAGATGGAGCTCGCTCGATATCTCTGCTATAACCATAAAACTACGACCTAGTTTCAACAAACATAAGACCGACATTATCATCTAACTGAGTAAAAAGTCTCTATCTTTCCTCATGAGCATCACCATCGGACATAGCCAACCGGGCTTCCACAAAAAAAAAAAGATGAAACTTAATATAAACGACTTATGCTGGAGATGCGCCGAGGAGATACATGAGGATACTCCTCACTGCCCATGTGACTACCTTGCCGTATATCGTCTGAGAAACAGGCAAAAACCTGTTAAAATTTATTAACGCTACCAAATAGCTTGAAAATTCCCAAGACCTATCAACCACCTCACCACGCCTTCAACAACAGTCAAAAGACACAAAAAGGTTCCAGGACGACAATAATACAACGAACGAAAACGACTGAACGACTCTAGTATTTCTTGTAGGAAAAGCAACAAACGGAGAAAGGGCAACTGGCCTATACACCAGCAACTGCCACTCCTACGGTGAACACATGCTTCAGTAAGTTGATTGGGCCATTTCTACCTAAGATTATTAAAATCCTCTTGAGGAAACGAACAGCCCCTTCGACTTATTCAGCAAACCTGACCCCACAAACGGACATACACCAACCACTGACCTATCAAACTCATCTGTTAGACGTTGCAAGGAGCCACATGCTTCTAAGGGTTTGGTGGAGGGATGATTTATCAAGTGCTAGTAAAGGAAAGGATCACGCCCTCAAAAGGCGTCTACATCTCCTCAACCAGGCGATTAGACGTACCCTCCGATATTTCGGGCTATAGCTTGCTAAAACTCATCAACATTTATCATAGGTTTTATCACATGGGGGTCACAATTCCTAGGTTATAACAACGGATCTACGTTGATTTAAGTGTGACGGTAACAATATCAAATGTCAGCTAACCTAACCTAACCTAACCTCAAAACAACCGAGATTTTTCAAATTTGCTGTCACAGTGTTGCCAATTTGCAGTTTTCTGAATCAAAAAAAAAAAAACAATTAAAAATTGTTATGACCAAAATTATAGAGATTTAAATTTTGAACAACTTCTGTCATGTGTCACTTTTGTCAACAGTTGAGAATGAACGATTTATTTAATAAAAACCAAATTTACTTAAATTAAACACATGAAAGTGATTTATTTTACCCAGAAAAACCTTACACCCCACCCTGTAGGTACATCTCGCTTCAAATCAATAAAAGTATATTCAACAAAATTTGTTTGATTATTCAAATTAGTTGAGTGACACTTTGTTGCAAAAATGTTGTGCTTTTTATTGAGGTCCGATGATGTCGACGATTAAACCTGTTGACGCATATTGTCCAACCAAAATAATATATACAAAAAAGTAAACAAATGCAAGAAGCTATTTATTAATGTTTAGATATTTTCATCACGTTCACTTAGTACCTACTCTTATAATCATTTCAAGCACGATAGCTAATAAAAATGTTTTGCATTTCGGAATATTAGCTAACCGATAAATTTAATGAGAATTTTTATAGCAGCACATTTTTTGAGAGCTTCTTGTCGATGTATATATGTATACATATGTAATTGTCTAGGAATTGCAGCAAATATTATTGTGCGATGAAATGTCGACTATTCATGTTTTGAATAACACAGCCTATGGACAAGCAACTTTTGTGTGTTTCAAACGAAGGAGCATTTCTATTCATTTTCAATTTCCAGAGGCGAATCTTTTGTGGAATAAAAATTGTAAGAAATTTTTCTCTAAATGAATAGACATTAAACCTTGAATGTGGTTGTAAGGCCACAACCTAAATGAATTGAAGTCCATGAACTTTAGTTTTTTTTTTTTGTATATCTGAACCTTGTCCTTAAAATGATGCAAGTTTCACCATACCTACTTAAATAAATTACTAATAAATCAATTCTGATAGCTTAAAAAAACTTTAGCAAAAGTTTCTAATGTCTGAAAAATAGGTGTTGTTTCTGCAAAATTGAATTCAAAAAGTGATAAGTATAATTCTCTGATAGAAATTATATACTACATACATAACTTATTTTGGGGAAATTATTTGATGAGAAAAATATGGGTTTAAATTATATAAAAGGTACTCAACTCTTAGTCCATGATTTTCATTGCGAAATGATTCTTTTTTCCTAGTTAAACCATAGTTAACTAATGAAGCATGTGTTTCACTCAATTTTGATCACGAATTAACTCAAAAAATATGATGAGTTTTATCTGAACTAACTGAGCAGACACTTTTGACATAAGCGAGTCAAATACAAGGTGGCGCAAAATTAATCAGAAGATGTTATAATTTTTGCAAAGGGCGTCACACATCAATCAGAATACAAACAATGGACCGCTGTCGACTTTTTTGACCAATAATTGGTCGGAGGTGTTAACGCAACGCAAGTTTCGACTTCGATTTCCTAATCGCTTCACGCCAATTAGACAAACACTCCGGCGCTTAGCTACTCGACTCGAACAGACGAAAACCACAGGAGACCATGTAGGGCGTGGCTGCCACCGGACTGGTTGTTCGACCGGGAATATTCCGGCTGTGCCTGCCTATGAGAACGAAGAAACATCAGCCAGACGACGAGCCACGCAATTGGGTATTACCAGACAGACACTACATCGACTTTTAGTGAAAGACTTGCACAATGCACATGTTCCCGTACAAAGTGCAAACAGTGCATCAGTTAATGCTTGTAGACCATCCGTCGCCGCTGAACTACTGTCAAGCCATCCTCAATCTCAATAACAAAGAGGACGATTTTGTGTCGAGGAAATAGAAGGATGCCATGGCAGGAATGGGGTTCGGAAGTTTTACCAAAAGGTAAAAAAAACATCACAAGTATACAATCCCCGAGCCGAAGCCTGCAAGGATAATCACGGGAACATCGTAGTAGAACCGCAGTCCATGCTGAGAATATGAAAAGAACATTTCTCCAATCTTTATAACGGCGATGAAGAAGAAAATGCCGCTGCTATAGAGATAGCACCATTCAACCTAGGCGACGTGGACCAACAATACCGCCCACCCGACCTGGACGAAGTGAAGATAGCTATATCGAATCTCAAGTCCAACAAAGCCGCTGGAGCTGACGGCTTCATTGCCGAACTGTTCAAAGCGGCAGGCGGTGACTTGGCTGGGAGTATGCACCAGCTCATCTGCAAAATATGGTCGGAAGAAAGCATGCCCGATGAATGGAACCCCAGTATTGTCTGTCCGATCCTCAAGAAAGGAGACCCTCTGAACTGCGCCAACTACAGAGGCATTAGTCTCCTGAACATTCTTTCATTCTTTCTGCCGTATTATGTGAACCTCTGAAGCCTTTCGTCAACAACCTGATAGGTCCACATCAGTGCGGCTTTAGACCAGGAAAGTCCACCATCGATCAAATATTTACATTACGGCAGATCTTGGAAAAAACCCAGGAGCTACAAATCGACACATACCACCTTTTCATCGATTTCAAAGACGCGTACGATAGCATCTATAGGAACGAACTATATAGAGCAATGTCTAGTTTTGGCATCCCTGACAAACTTGTCCGCTTGTGCAGGATGACGATGGAGAATGCACGGTCGGAAAAGATCTCACCGATGCATTTGATGTCAAAAAACGTTTTAGGCAAGGCGATGCTCTATCGTGCGACTTCTTCAACAAAGATGGGTTTAGCGGTAAATGAGGGCAAGACCAAGTATATGCTGTCATCAAGAAAGGACACACAACACCGACGTCTTGGACAAAACGTCATTATAGACAGCTATAACTTTGAGGTAGTGAAGGACTTCATATACCTAGGCGCCGCTTTAAACTCTGAAAACAACACCAGTGCTGAAAACAAACGGAGAATAACACTTGCCAATCGCTGTTTCTGCGGACTAAGAAGGCAATTGAGCAGCAAAGTCCTCTCTCGAGCAACTAAAGTGTCCCTCTATAAGACCCTTATCATCCCGGTCCTTGTCTATGGTGCAGAGACATGGACTTTGTCGAAGGTGGATGAGAGCGCTTTAGGTTGTTTCGAGAGGAAAATTCTTCGTGTGATCTTTGGTCCCGTCTGCATAGATGGGGAGTGGAGGAGAAGATTTAACCACGAACTGTACGGGCTGTACAGAGATGGCTTGGTCATGTAGAGCGAATGGACGCGAATGCTCCGGCCCGGAAAGTCTTCGAATCAAACCCCGAGGGACGGCGAAGTAGAGGAAGACCGCGACTCAGGTGGCGCACACAAGTGGGGGAGGACCTCAACCAACTTGGTGTGCGAAACTGGAGACAGCTAGCTAGGGACCGAGCTAGCTGGAGAAGCTTGTTGGTTGAGGTCCTGGTCCACGACGGACTGTAGCGCCACCTTAAGTAAAAAAAAAGTATTACTTTCGAAATTCGTTTATTGGCATAAGTTCGAAACTCTGGATTTCAAATTTTTGTATCTGTCCATTAGATAGCCATTCATTATCATGGACAATTAAGGGAACATCTTGGAAGAACCGCAGTCAATGCTGAGAATATGGAAAGATCATTTCTCTAAACTGTACAACGGTAGGTGATGAGGAGTTCCGCTGCTAGGGAGATAGGACCACTCGACTAAGGTGCCCTAGACGAACAATACTGTCCACTTGACTTAAACGAAGTGAAGATAGCTATATCAAAACTTAAGTCTCACAAAAACTTTGGAGCTGACGGCCTTGCTGACGAACTGGTTTAAAGCTTGGTTGCGAGCTGGTGCATAGCTCATCCGCAAAATATGATCGTGGGAAAGAATGCCCGAACAATGGAACCTCAGCATTGTTTGCCCGATTCTCAAGAAAGGAGACTCTCTGAACTGCAAACACTATAGAGGAATCAGTCTACTGAACATTGCGTACAAGATCCTTTCTGCCGTGTATTATTTTAACGGTTGAAGCATTTCGTCAACAACCTTATAGGTCCATATCAGTGCGGCCTTAAGCCAGCAAAGTCCACCATCGACCAAATATTCACATTACGGCAGATCTTGGAAACAATTCAAGTCTTTCAAATCGACTCTTATAAGCTTTTCACCGATTTCAAAACCACGTTTGGGCATCCCTGACAAACTTGTTCGTTTGTGCAGGATGACGATGGAGAACCCGGGCTGCTCCATCCAGGTCGGAAAAGATCTCACCGATAGGATTAATGTCAAAACATGTTTGAGACAAGGCTAGTCGACTTCTTCAAAATTGTTCTGGAAAGAAAAGTGCAAAACTGCCGCGTCAAAATTAGGGGTACAGTTTTTCAATGGGCCGTCCAATTACTCGGATATACATACCGACGACATTGATTTTATTGAACGAACAAATAATGTCGGTGGAGCGTTTGTGAGCATTGAGACGAAAGCGAAGGAGAGGCGCTTAGCAGTCAAAGAGGGCAAGACCAAGTATATTCCGAAATTAAGAAAGCAAACCCAACATCGACGCCTTGGACAGAAACAGCTATAACTTTGAGGTAGTTAACGACTTTATCTACTGAGGTGCCGCTTTTTAGACAATGGCTCTCCTTAAACAATTAAGCCGTAATACTCGCACTTCAGAGAGTGCCCATCTTGGGACGTACTATTAAATTCAGAGATTCTCTTTTTAGCCGCACTACACGAATGTGGAATGCTTTAACCAGCTCAATATTGCCCACTCATTAAGATATTCAGACATTCAAAACAAATTTGCGTCGGTATCTCCTTTTAAGTCCTCTCCAAACGCTCAGACTATGCTCAAGCATTTTAAGCGTAGTCATAATTCTTTTAGTGCGGGCATAATTATTAAAATAAATTATTTGTAAAAAAAAAGCTCAAATCAAACGGAGAATAGCTCTTGTCAATCGCTTATTTAGATCAATAACGTAAAGTCCTCTCTCAAGAAACTAAATTGTTCCTTTATAAAACGCTTACAAAATAAAATTTGTTTCCTTGCATTATGGCTTTATTAGTAAGAGCAAATATTTCCATTATTTATGAAACACAACATCGTTTACGTGATTACCTCGGCTGGCTGCGCAGTAGCGCATTTTGTGGCGCAATGGGTGCTTCATTTCGGCCAAAACTTCTTTTCAAAAAAAACGCACTGTTCGGGCTACACAGCCCTCATTGTGGAAATACGTTTTCAATAGTTCCCAACGTTGCTCAAGCGTAAGCCGACGCATTTCGTTCCGCGGACGTATGACTTTCTGTCAAGATTTCGAGAAGGAAACAGCTGTCAATGTCAAAATAACCTATGATTTAATAAGAAACCACTAGATGGCTCATCCTTTATATGGTGGATTAGAAGTCTTTAGGATGTTTCGACACAAAATTCTCCGGGTTATTTTTGCTCCCGTCTGAATAGATGGGGAGTTGACGAGAAATATAACCACGAACTGTATGGACTGTACAGCGAAACCAACCTAATCAGAAGAATTAAAGCCCAACGACTGAGATGGTTGGGGCAATGCTAAGGTCTTCGATTGCAATCACGAGGAAATAATTAAAATTCGTATCTTTATTAAATACGCATCTTTAACATTCTTATATCTTGAACTATAAAATATAAAATTCCGATTTACCAATTGATAATTGACAATTGTTGCTGGAGTAATTATCTAATTTATAAAAACCAAAAAAAAAGTCCTTTAATAGTTATCACATAATAAAAGATGTATATACATACTCGTACATGATTAAGCTTACAAATTAAGCCAATTTAATTTTTTTATGTTCATCCAGTTCATTATTTTTATTTTAACATGATTTGCTCATGTAAATTTTCTTATTGTTTGAAAATACCTGGTATTTCACGTAAACATTTGAATAACAATTTAATAAGTTGTTTAACAGGTTCAATGTAGCTTGAAAAAAGAAATGAGTTTAACAGAAAAGAAGTGTTGTCAATTATGTACGAGTACCACTTAAATAAAAGTACTGTGCTCATTTCGCACAACATGCAATTCAATGTGTAACAAGAAAAGTTTATTACACATACCTGAACTTGGTTGAGTTTGTAATGTTGTGACGTAATTTACTTTGAATGGCACCTATTAAGACTAGCACTAGTGGTTAAAAGTGTAAACACTACTTGTAGAACTACTTAGTCACTTTGTAAGTTTTAAACAAAGAAAAATTCTTCTATATACGAGTATGTACATACTCGTAGCTGAACTTAATCACTATTGGCACAATGTTCCTACATTGACTTAGAAAAGGGGGTAATTATAAAATATGTTCTTGTAATGTTATCGAAATAAATATAAAACAGTGTATTCTCCTTAATACGGATACAGATATGTGTATGTTTATCTGAAGTAAATGTTAATTCAAAATCTGTAATTTCAAACAAATCGATTTTTCATGTTTATAAGATGAACTCTTAATTTTTTTAAATTCTCTCTTTGGAGATATTATTTCTGAAAATTCTAATAATTCCGTTTTTTAAACAAAAATCTTTTCGATCCAATAAGAAAATTGATTTGTTGTAAAACTGTCAAATTTAAATATCGTTTTCTGAAAAAATGACATACGTACATTAAAAACATTTAAAGTAAAATTTGAAGAAATCATTAAATAATAAAGCCAAACCTAACTGCTTATAATTTTGGGTCACCGCACAATGAGCGATTTAGGGTCATTAGCTGGATTTAATTCTGATTTTTTTTATTTTTTTTTTTGTTGAAGATGTGTTTTATAAATCAATTTAAAATCATTTCCATAACTTCTTGTGCTATTAAGTTAGTAGATTTACTTATTTTTCGCCGTTATTCTTATTCCCTTCACTTTGTTTTGAAAAATCTGCTAAGATTTCCAAATCAGATCGGAGTTCATTTTATAAGAATTATTTTCTCTCTTTAACTGCAAGTTTCTCTACAAGCTCCTCTAGCCTATCAGCTTTTATTTTCAACTTTGTAAAATATACAGTGACGAGCAAAAGTGGTCAAATGATTTCGCGTTTTTGAAAAATTGATTTAAGTAAGGATTTTTTAATAGAATTAAAATCTTTTTTTATTTTTTTTATTTTGTTTATTTAACTCACATTTATTGTGTATAGTAAAATTTTTAAAAAATAATATATTATACAAAAAAAAATAATAATAATAATTTCCTAGTTTTGTCCAATTATGCACGTTTTAGTTTCAAGAGATTTAACATCGTTTTTTCATTGAGAGATGTTCCTCTCTATTGTGCTTTGTTTGTTTTACTGTTATTTAACAAGTAACAGTTAAGATAATTTTATTTGGTGATAGTTTGTTTTGGGTAAATCGTTAATTTTAAAAAGTGTAAAGCTGATTATTGTCAAAATGAAAAAAAAATTGTAAAAATACCGTCGACCGCACTATTTTTTTAACTAAAAAGTGGTGAATCATCGCGTGAAGTGTCTAAAATTTTGAAAATTTAAAAAATTTCTGTGCTTAGTATTAAAAAAAAACCAAAAATTTGATGTCCCCCCAATGAAAAAAGGACGGAAATTACTACTTTCTGATTTGGAAGCTAGAAGAATGGAAAGAGAGTTGAGAAGTTGTGGATCCAAAACATCTAAGCGGGCAGCCCAAAACATAGACAAGCCAGTTAGTGAATGGACTGCATGCCGGGCACTCAAAAGAATTGGGTTAAACGCTAAAGAGAAACCGAAGAAGCCTCTGCTTTCAGCGAAAAATATTAAAGCCAGGTTAGTTTTGCTAAAAAGCACGAACACTGGACCATTGACCAATGGAAAAAAGTCATTTGGTCGGACGAGACGAATGTCAATAGAATAGGAACGGATGGTAGATCTTTTTATTGGTCACGTCCTAGAGAACCACTTCAACAACATCAAGTTCAAAAGACCGTGTAACATGAAGGAGGTTCGGTGATGGCTTAGGGGTGTTTCTCTTGGAACTCTGTTGGTCCCTTGGTGAAAATCGATGGCATCATGAACAAAGAAAAATATTTGGACATTTTGAAGACGAATTTACCACCTTCTACTTCATCAACAGGCTTCAATGTTAGTGAAATAACTTTTCAGCAGGACGGAGATCCGAAACAAACTTCAGAAATTGTCTCGGAATGGCTGAGAAATCAACAGTTTACGACGATAACATGGCCAGCACAAAGCCCTAACCTCAATCCAATTGAAAATTTATGGTCAATTGTGAAGCGACTGGTGGGGCAGCACAAAACTCACCCATCAAACACTCAGGAGCTTTGACAACGAATGGAGCTGGAATGGGTCCATATTCCAGAGCAATTTCTCCATATTTTGGTGGAGAATATGCCAAAGCGTTGCTCCCAAGTAATTAAAAATAAAGGTTTATGGACTAAATACTAAAGAAAAAACATAGAATTTAAACGTGCATAATTGGACAAGTCTAAAAACTAATGGAATATTTTTTGTTTTGTATAATATATAATTTTTTGAAAAATTTTTTATAAATACCTAATAAAATTTAGTTAAATAAACAAAATGAAAAAAATAAAAAAAGATTTTAATTCTATTAAAAACTCCTACTTTAAATCAATTTTTCAAGTAAGCGAAAACATTTGACCACTTTTGCTCGTCACTGTATGTAGCCGTGCTTCCATAATACTTCTTCTTCATGGACAATTTATTTCGGCTTCCATACGGTTGAATTCCCTTGTTATTATCTCAATATTTGCTATTCTGAATTCGGAACGTACCGTACGACAGTATCTGGGAAAAGATATCCTTGAATTTACAAATGTTTATGCATATAAGCACAATATCACTATCACTTGCCTAAGGATTCACCAAAAAGTTTTGCTTATAACTCGAGTGTCTTCCAATACCATCAGAATCCCATTTCTTCGAACATACTAGAGAGAGTATCACCGTTTTCTAACTGGTTTTCAAAAATTAATTGCGGCAGATAAACTTTGTAGTGTCAGGTCTGTTATATATGCACTTGATGGTAACCCTAAATATTACATAATTAAGTTAGTTTCAGTAAATACGTTATGTATTAAGTCAGTCTAGAATAAACCGAGAATTGATTAAGACGTGTGTTTTCTTGAATATTGTGAATTCCCAGTAACGGACACATTAAAGTCCAACAATGGTTGTAGTTTAACTTTACATTAGGTTTCTGTCATAGTCCAAAAGTTACTATAAAAATTATCGTAGGCTGGGTATAATATCGGGTTTTCCAATAGGGACTTGACAACTTTGAATTTAAGTTGTGAACGCACCCTTTCACTAATCATCGAACTGTCATTCGGTAAACTCAACATTTTCATCATGGTAAAGTACACGAACGAGCAACGTCTGCAAATTATAAAAATTTTCTACATTCGGAGTCGGTGACCGCAACTTTAAGAGCGTTAACTTCAATTTTCGGTCGCAATTTTCGCCCTATTAGACAGGCAATAACAAGTTTAGTGCAAAAATTTGAGTCTACATATTCGTTGTGTGATGTTGCCGTGTCAGTGAGACAACGGGTTGGTCGAAGTGTCGAAAATATCGCTGCCGTTGAGGCGTCCCTAGCAAACATGGCTCACACCACAATATGGCGTATTTTGCCGCGTTCGTGCGATTTAACGCCCGCGGTGGCCATATGAAGTTGAAGTTGCTATTGATTTTTTGTCAGTTTCAAAGCGGTTATTTATGCAATTCGAAACTCTTTTCAAGCCAAAACTATTCAGCTTTTAAAAATCCTTATGGTGACAAAGCACCGACAAATTCTACTTTATCAAGAACCTGGGTAGATGATTTACTTTAAGCCAGGTGGAAATTGAAAATTGATGCCCAAAAGCTTCTGTAACTATTTTGCGAAAAAATTATTCGTACACAGTTCTTTTGTAAGTTAAGTTTGTAAGGATATTTCGATGGAATTTATAAATTGAAGAAAATTTACTGATTAACTCTTATTATGAAAGACATCACTGTATGTAAGTACTGTATGGAATTCGTAAAAAACAATCCAACTCGAGGGACGACGAAAAAAGTGGGTCTGGAAGATAGTATTTCTAAATTTTTTCGCCCAAGCGTTTTTTTTTTACCAAAAATAACAGTAGGTACCTGTTCCACACATTTAAAAAAAAATATAAAAAAATTCATTTAGGAAAATAAAAAAAATTGTTTATTTTAAAAAAAAAACTCCAAATTTTGAAAATTGGTTTTTGATTTTAGCAAATACATTTTTTTTTAATATTATTATTTACAAAATGTAAGAAAAAATTTTTTATTTTACTCGCCATACAAATGATAAAAAAAATTAAACGAAAACATTACTGACTGTACCTACCACACAATCGGCATAACAGAATTAAATGAAATTGTATACAGAAACTTCTAAAAAGTTTGAAAACATTGCATACATATGTATCAAAATTTAAAAAAATAGAATGCACGACTGGGTCGCACGAACTTGCTCCTATGTAATAGACTAGGAATTTTTAAATTAATGTTATTAGAGAAAACTGTTTATAAGGATACATTTTATTTTTACTTGCGATATAGGTACTATAGTAGGGCAAGTTCTGCATTTGGAAAAAAAATCGAACTCGAGATTTTGATCAAAGTTGACATTACGATGATAGCGAAGACGAAAAAAGTGGGTCCGACAATTCCGTCTGTCTGTCTGTATGTCTGTACCTCGAACTACAGCCTAAACTACCGGAGGTATTTTCTTCAAACTCGGTAGTTAAGGGTCTTCGGTAATTCCCTAGAGGAAAAATTGAAATTTTTTTTTAGCTCCAAAACTAAGGGTACCCCCCATACACCCGTAATGCAAAATCTTATCTATCTCGAAAACGGCTCTAACGATTTTGATTAAAAAAATTAAGTGTGATATTATGGACATGGACTACATTTTGGTTAAAAAAAATTTTGGGGCAAAATGTTATTAGGGGTACCTGCCATAGACCCGTTTTTTTTGATTTTCGACTTTCTCATTAACGGCTCTAAGGATTTTAACCCAAAATTTTCAGCAGGAGTCCTCTTAAGTTTAAAATAATATTGTATATAAAAATATTCGTAAAAATATTTGTTGGGTTTTTTCAAATTTTTCTTTTTGAAAAATCAATATTTTCAAAACCTATGAACGATTATTTTTTAAAATTATTTCCTAAAACCAATATTATTAAATACTTAAAATTCGCATCCCACATTTTTTTCTTGAAAAATTTTAGAGAAATTTCTTATATAAAAAATTTATTTAATAATAAAACGATTTTTTAAAGTTTATTTGCATAAATTCATACTTTTCTGCAATTTTATGCATTTGAACATTATTATCTCATTAAATCCATGTTTTATAGTTATAAAATGTATCATAAATTCCAAAGTACTTTTACATAAGAGCAAGTTCGTGCGATCCAGTCGTGCATTTTATTTTAAACTCTTTTAGTAGTAAGAGAAACAAGCAGAATGCTATGCAAATATGAATTTATGCAAGAACAAAGATTATAAGCCGTTGTAGTGGTTTCTTAAAAAATAAGCTTTTATATAAAAAAAATTTCAAAATATTTTTTAGAAAAAATGTTGGTACGCCAATTTAAAGTTTTTATTATTGTTCGAATAGAAATTGAATATACAAAAAGAAAAGCCGATAATGAGAAATTCAAAATTTGTAATATCTTGTTTTCAAAATTTTTGTTATTAAATTATAGACCTTAAAAATTAATCGAAAGAAAAAAAATTAGAAAAATTCTCGGAACCGTTTTCGAGAAAAACGAGATTTTCGAAAACCATTTTTTAGCATTTGTATGGAGGGTACCCTTATTTATAGTTAAAATACATTTTTTTCTCACATCTTGTAGATCATATTAAGAAACTTTTATTAATCAAGTTTGAAAAAATCAAGCATGGGGTTTTCTAAATATTGAATTTGCAAAAAAAAATTTAATTCTTTTTTAAATCCAAAAAAAACAAAATTTTTGACGATTTGAATACACAATAATATTGAAACTGTTGGGGTGCTTTAACAAAAGGAAAATTATCAAAATCGATCGTACCGTTTTTGAGAAAATCAAAAACAAAAAATAGTTTCCAAGGGGAGTACCAAAAATATACATTTTTTGGAAATTTTTTGCCAAATATTACGTACCCCTAACTAAATGAAATTTTTTGAATTTTTTTTTTAGTCGACAGACAGAGTTTGATTTTTTTACGAATGCATAACTTGCCTTATATTATTTTATTTTGAAAATTTGGTGTCTTATAATAAACAGGTCAACATTTTTTTTACAAACTTAATTTTTATTTGTACAATAATAAAAACTTAAATTTTTTTCTTAAAAATGTTTTTTTAAATTGTATACCTAAAAATTATTTTTTTTTTAAACCGCTACAACGTTTTATAGTTTTTGATCTTGCATACATTTTTATTTTCCCCTACCACTCATATAGGAAATTTAATGCAAATCCGTTCAGCTATTTGAGCATAATATTTAAATCTGGAGAGCTGACCGGTACCAACTTGCCAGAAACACCCACACATTTTATTCAAGGTGATTAAGTGAAAACTTCCTTATTTTTACTCTTTCATCCTATTCCTTTAAATGGTGGATAAAGCAACAAAATGGCAACTTTAGCTCCAAAAAGGTGAGTCTTTGAGAAACTAAGAGATGCTAATTTATTGGCATTTGCTCTAAGTGCGAATGTACAATGTGTGTTTAAATATTTTAATGTTTTTGATGTGACATTGAGCAATATTTGTGAATAAATTAAAACAGAATTATGATTTTGACGTTTTTTGATGAAATTTTCTTATTTTTGGATTATTCCCGTTTATAACGCAAAATGCTCAAAAAAAATTTAAATGAGAAAATTAAAGAGGATATAAATTTTTTAATACGAATCCAAACCTACTCAGATTTACTACATCAAATCAAGCTTTCGAGATATTTTTATTTAAAAGTTTAAAAAAAACACGTTATTTCGTCATATTTACAAACCTAAAGAAAATCTTTTTTTCCATCTTCTTTTAGAGCAAGATCCAGAATAATGAAGTTGTACTGTATTTTCAATGGATAACAAAATTCGATAATATCACAATTGATGAATTTTGTATGCTTTTCATTTAATCACTAACATTATAACCTTTAATTTAAGTAATTGCTTTTACAAACATTTATTCAAGGTCGGTAATTGAGATTTAATTGATTGCTTTGGGTAGAATGAGCATTACAATCAGCTTTGATTGAAGAATAATGAGGAAATTAAATCAAGATATTGCTTAAGTATCGTTTAAGATGAGTCAAAAAAAGAGTTAACACAGAAACATTTTTTGGAACTCATTGACTCAATTCATTCACACTTTTTCAGCTAGTATCAAGTTGTACACCTTGGCATAATCCTATGTAATCTCGACTAGCATGCAGACGGTCATGGGTCCCATTATCAGCCGCTTCAAAAATGAGGAAGCGACAAATCCTTCATGGGAATCTTTTTGCGTATAGGGATCTGAGAATTCTCTAGTATTTCTTTTGATAAAACCGAGCATTTGATTAGCTTTGTTAATCATATAGTCATAGTGTGGTAAGAATGACAAGTTCGTATCTAAAATAATTCCTAAATCTTTCTTCGTTCTCACACGTTCTAGACAAATGTTTTTGATGTTGTAATCAAACAAAATTGGATTATAATTCCTGAAACACGATAAAACTTGACATCTAGAAATGTTAAGAAGAAGATAATTCCGTTGGCACCAACAGTCAAGTTTGCCCAGATCTACTAAGAGGAGGAAGCAATCCGACTCCCGGCTAATCTTTCAAAAGAGTTTAACGTCATCCGCAAAAGGAAGGCAATCTGAATCCATAAATATTTCTGGAATGTGATTGACAAATGGCAAAAATAATAGTGGTCCCAAATGACTTCCTTGTGGGACTCCAGACGGAACAGAAATGTTGTTTGAACATGAATTACCGATTTTAACGATTTGAATTCTATCCGTCAAATAAGATTCTAACCACTTCAGAAGATTAGAATGGATACCTAAGGAACTTAATTTATGAAATATAACATGATGATTTATTCTATCAAATGCCTTAGGAAAATCTGTAAAAATAATATCGGTTTGGCACCTCATTTCCATATTTGATATGATGACGTTAGTCATTAAAGCTAAGTTTGTAGCTGTTGATTTACCTGCTACAAAACAATGTTGATAAACTCATATATGGTTCCGAAACAAATCGGATAGTCTATTACAAACTAGTTTCTCAAATATTTTGGTATAGCTAACATTTTACAAATTGGTCTGTAATTTGTTATTTCCTGCCTTGACCGCGATCAAAACAACAAACTCTATGCGTTTTTCATTGATTTAAAAGCTGCTTTCGACAGTATAAACATAGACGCATTATTCCACAAACTGACACTTTTGGGAATGTCCACAAAAATGCTCTCAATCCTGATGGCTCTCTATCACAACAACATTGCAACAGTATGGAATGGAACAAACATCAGCGATTTCTTTTCTATCAATCAAGGTGTAAAACAGGGATGCATTCTTAGTGCTCTGCTTTTCATTTTCATCTTATTTTTGAATGACCTCGACTCTGAACTACTGGGTGGATTAACTGTTGAAGGCATATCCGTAAAAGTCCTGCTTTATACCGACGATATTGTTCTTCTCTCTGACAATCCCGCTCCCTTGCAAACAGTGATAAATAGCTTCGTAAATTATTTTTCAATATGGAATCTGGTTGTGATTTTAAGAAAATCAGAAGTAGTCATTTTTAGAAACGGTGCTGGAGGTCGGGCAGTTGATGAAAAATGGACTTTTAACAACGATGAAATCAAAATATCCAACAAATGCAAGTATTTAGGAGTAACTCTGACTTACAATATGTTAGTGGACAGAGCATCTTACACAGAGACTTGCAATGTCTAAAAACTCAATAAATGCTACCTGGTCAAACTTCATCAAAAACAAAAACATACAACACTCAGCTAAGTACAAAATATATGAAGCTGCTTCAAAAACAGCGCAAGTTTGGGGTTATTCGCAACATAATGAAGTCGAAAAATTGCAAAGGTTTTTTATCAAGAGATGTTTTTCCTTACCCAATAACACACCAAATTACGTGCTTAATCAGGAAACAGGACTTTTAAAAGCCTTCCTTTCAACACTCGAACTGCATTTCAAATACATCCAAAGAGTAACTAATTAATAATTTAATAATTTGGTGGTGCAACAGCTCGGAGTGAACCAGGACCTAGTGACTTACAACTCTCAACCATTCCTGTGTGCGTGTTACCAGGAACGGAGGGGACCTACAATTTTCTGCCGATTCCGAACGGCTAATGAGCAGCACTTTCCATGACAAGAGATACTCTTGGAGAATTTGTCAATTTCTCGCAAGAGGCAGTACACCCCTGAAAGAAAACTTTGCAGCGGCTGAGAATCGAACTCGAGACCTTCCGCATGACAGTCCAACGCACTAACCATTATGCCAAGGGGTACTAGGTACAGCAGAGCTCCCTTATCAAAGAGTAACTACCCTGCCCGAAAACACACTCGTAAAAAAGCAGATTTACTGGACAAAAGAGTGTTCAGAACTCTTTAATGAATCAATATCGAGTTTAACTGGTCAACAAAGTCTGAGTGGAAAGCATTGCATATAGAAACTTGCACAAAACTTGTAGAGACATTGGACGGAAAACCAGAGATCCAAAATAACCGTTGACCTTTATTTTCAATCGGTTTCTCACTGAGATTTATTTAATTCGCCAATTTCATTTTGGTCTTGGTCTGTGATTTATTTTTAAAAATTAATTTTTTAGGTCTTTGGGTGAGATTTATCATTTATGTTCACAAATATCTCTTATCTGTTGACTTATTTAACTAAAAATAAATGGAAATGGTTAACCTTAAACCTTTTCCATAGAAAATAAATCAAAAATGGTTAAAATGATAAATTATATTATTTTCTTTATTTTGCAAGTAAAAACCACAAAATATATTACTGCAGTCATAAAAATAAAACCTTTAACTGTTGTTAGTAAACTTGTGTTATTTCCATTCTTGAAATTTGGTTTGGGCACTTTCACTATTGTATTAAGCCTAACTAAAAGAAAACTCCCAAGAGTTTTTGAATTTAAATTGTATCTTCTTTCACTAAGTATAAAACTTAGAGAAGAATTTATTTTTATTCTTTATTTATTTATTTATTTTTATTTTTTTCTTGCAGCAATAAGTGGTCACCGGTTAACCAAAACCTAAAAAAAATCAAAATAAAAGTTTCTCTCTGAGAAACCGAAACCAAAAAAAAATTTAGGTAAACTGGTTATTAAGTGATCATTTTTGTAAACCTCAACAAGTGAGAGTAATTTAAGAGACCTTTCAAAAGGTTGAGATTTACTTTTGATCTCTGCGGAAAACACAAACAGAGCGCTTCAATCACGGTTCCACGACGAATACTGTAACTTTAACTATGCCGAGACGACAAACTGCTTCGAAAACTGTAACTCAAGCGAGATGATAAGCATGTTTTTAAAGTCCAGTTGCGGATTGCTAAATCTCAATTCAAGAGCATTTAGAAGAGATTCAGTAGTGTACAATCTGTAACCTTGGTGCTACTGAAAATACATACCACTTTGTTGGACTGTGCTCTTGTTTTCGGACTTATACTCGTAAAAGACAATTCCTTGGAAGTGGAAGCCTTAACCGTGACCAGTTGCTCAAAACTATAGTCAACTGTACAATTTCTTAAAAAACGCTCTAAGATATCGAAACCTAATTATTAATGAATTTTCTTAAAAATATAAATTATTCGCTAAGTTTTAATGAATTTATTATAAACACTTTAACCTGACAGGCAACTTTAAAAGTTATTGTGTTTTAATTTAATTTTAAAATAATGAAAACCAAGCCTTTGTAAAAACTTTCTGAAAATAACATTTTGTATCTATCTATTAAAATTTGTAGTTGCAAAACTGAATTTATTGCAAAAATAATCAAAACTCAATCATCTTTCAATTTAAAACGGTCAACATCATTCGCAGTTAACAAAACAAAAAACACCCAAATTAAGCAAAAAATGAAAAAAAAAAAAAAAAAAATTACATATAATTTCGCTACGAATTTTTAACACATGACGAAAACATACCTCAACTATAGCAATTTTGTTTTGCTTCATTTTTGTCGGAAAATGGAAATCTACGTTTTTTGTAATTGTGAAAAAAATTAGAATAAAAATTAACTATGAGGCAATCACTGACTTTTAGTTACACACAACGATGCATCAAAAATATAAAAGAAATAAAAAAGAAAAAAAAAACTGGGACACATCCGCCCAACACAATTTTCATGCTAGTTAAAAAAATAAAAATCATTCACAGTAAAGAACCCCAATGGCTAAGGTAATCGATTGTAATTAAAAGTTTGACAATGCACCTTTATACACAATATTGCCTCTACCTCCTACCGACCGGCCTATGAATAATTAATTTATCGAATCTAACTTACTTTAATAGAAAAGTAACAGACACAAACACACACACACACCCACACTTAAGCACACACATTATAGTTAATAGATGAAGTGGAGAAAACAAATTGTTTATTGATCAGAAATTAGTTGCGAATCATTCACAATGTAACTTTAACGCATACACATGCTTCAATGTATAGGGAAATAAATATTGTACAAAGCCTCATAAACCTTAAGGTTCGATATGAAAAAAAAAAAATAAAGAATTCGTTGAACTATGACTATACTATCAGATTATCACAAGTCACGCTCACAACAATGTATGTATATTCGGTTGCAGGAGCGGATAGTGGGAGGAGTCAATGAGTTGAATTGCCCTCAATGCTTTTTATTTGCGTGTTCACAATCACATTTGTAAAAAGTGAATCGTCCAGCCGCAGAATAAGTATTTCTTCTTCTTAAAAAAGGCACGCTTTGTTTGAATAGGACTTAATGAATCGAAATCAAAATTGAACTGTTAGACCTCATTCAGACGGAAATATTCCTCCCGAATAAATTTTACCTAATGAAACAGCAGTAGTGACTTTTGAGACACTTGTGTTGTTCGCTAAGATCCCGTGCAGCAAAATCCCGAACAATTTTATCGATTTTAAATTTTATCGATTAAGAGAACCATTTGTTATTTAAAACGTCACTTCATCGTTTGCCTAAAAAACTTTACATGAGAAATTATCGAACCGATAAAAGGCGTTTTTTTTTAGTTCAGAGCAGAGTCCGAGCTGTCATAAAATAAATTCTGTTTCTTTTTCAGTACAGAGCTTCGAATATTATGTTTCTTTTTTCGTTTTGAGCAAGCGTGCTCTGAGTGCTCTCTATGAGCTCAGAATAAAATAACTGAGCATACAAAGTTAAATGTTTAACACAAGTGTTTGACAAATGGTGACAACTAAGTGTTCAGGAATATTTCAAAAACAACTCAGAGCACGCTTGGTTCAGAGAATGTTCAGAACATGCTCGGCATGCTCGGACTCTCTTCAGAGCCCTATTCTGATTTAAAAAAAAAAAACGCCTAAAAATAATCGAGTAAAATACTGCACCATATTCGAAAAATCCTTTTGCGGAAAAAATCGAATGGAATAAGCATCGTGTGAATTTAGCTTTTAGACCAGGTTCAAACGGAGACATTCTTCCCGTGCTTATTATTTAGTTAATATTAAAAAATCATGAATTAGATTAAGAAAACATTAATATGATATTGTAAGCAAATAGCATTATGTAAAGCCAAATGAAGAACGTTGGGCCCCTATTGTTGTGCCAACATGATTTAATTTAGTAATAAGTTAGTTTTAAGTCAAATTGTATATAAAACAAATTGAAAAATAAAATTCTTAATCTAAAAAAAAAAAAAAAAACATTCTTCTGAAAAGATTTCACATAGATGAAGATTTTTTTCCCGTAAACTTGTCATTCGATAAATACTGCATGGATTTTACTGAATACACGCGCAGTTTATATTATTTCGCTCAATTACTCAGCTTCCAAGTTCCAAGGAAACCGATGAGTCTTGATCAAAAAATACCCGGAAAATAAGAAAGAAAAGAATTTGATAGTTTTAAAACCGAAAAGTAGGCTATTCGAAAGAGCGAAGGTAACCTAGTCACCGAACCACAGGAATTAGTAGAAGTAGTCAAGTATTAATTTCCAATTGTTGCTAAATGGGCATCATAAATATCAAGAAATAGGCCAAGAAGATAACCCCTTCAAATCAATGAAGAACGGGTTCCAACACCCAATATAAAAGACGTAGACTAAGATATGAAAAGCTCAAGAACAACAAGGCCGCATATATGATGGCTTACCAGCAGAGCTGTGTCAATGACGCATGATCTGGTGGCTAACCAGCAGAACTCTTCAAATAAAAAGGTGATGTTTTGCCAGGGTGAATCGAGAACCAAGTGTACATGGAAGATGATTCACAGCTCTATATGCCCCATCTACAAAAAAAAGGCGATCCATTGTCTTGCAATAACTTTCGAGGTATTCCCAAATTGTGTATATAAGATCATATCAAAGGTGCTATATGAGCCTCTTACACCGTTCTGTAATAGTTTAGTCGGCAACTACCATTGCGGCTTCTGGCCCGGCAAATAGAACATAGACCAAATATTCAGATTGCGTCAAATCCTGGAAAAGACCACAGAATTTTAAATTGTGACTCACCATCTATTTATCGAGTTCAAAGGCGTATATGATAGCATTCATCGTCAGTAGCTCTACTGTGTATGGCGATGGCTGAATTCGGGGTCCCAGAAAAACTGATCCAACGCGACAGTGAAAAATACGCGGAGCAATATGCAACATATAAATAGTTCTTCTGAATTATCACAAACATGAATACGATTTCGGCGAAGAGAGATCGGCAATAATGTGATTTCTTGAATTTGCTTTTAGAGGAGATGGTGCTGGGAGAGACCCTAATACAAAGGGCACAATTTTTAACTAATCTATACACCTATTGGTGTGATATCGATATCACAAGTTCCCACAATTTCGTAATAGAGTTATTGGCGTAAGCGAGGACAAGAGTATGTAAAGCTATCAGAGAACAAACATCTAGTATGGAATGGCATTTCGACGCTTCAAAAAAAAAAAGGTTAATATTTAGACAATGTTTGGCATTAATAATGAGGCTGCTTTTTGATAACTTTAAATAAATTAATAGCTAACCTCAGCGTAGATAAGTACCCTACATATACCTGAATTAACTATCGAACCAATATCATTGCTAGCAAATACTCGTATAAAAAGTATAGGCCCAAAGTGACCACCTGCAGGAACACCACAGTCCGCTTTTATTGAATACGGTTAGATCCGTTGAATGAAACACGAACGTAAACAGAGGGATGAAAGCTTGAATAAAATAAAGCTATAGGACAACTTGTCAAAGAGCTTGCTGACATCTTTACAGATAGAGTGAACTTGATAACTGTTCTCAATAGGATAATTTGTTAATGACGAGAATTCAACAAGATTGATCATCATCATCGGCGCGACAACCGGTTTCCGGTCCTGGCCTCTTTCAACAAGTCTCTCCACCTATCCCCGTCTCTAGCCGAACGCCATCCAGTTGCGCACCCCAAGGCTTCGGGCGTCCTGGTCTACGCCATCTCTCCAGCGCAAGCATGGTCTACCACGCTGTCGTCTACCATAGAATGTACCACAAATAACTTTCCGAGCAGGTTCCTCTTCGCTCATGCGAGCTAGGTGCCCTGCCCACCGGAGTCTACCGAGCTTAATTTTTGTCACGATATCTGCTTCTAGGTAGACTGCGTACAGTTCATGATTGTACCGTCTCCGGAATCGTCCTTCCTCACATATGGGGCCAACAATTCTCCTCAAGACTTTTCTCTCGAACGCAGCTAAGAGGTCGGGGTGCCTTTTGCTAAGCACCCAAGTCTCGGATCCATATATGAGTACTGGCAGGACCATGGTCCTGTACAGCAGCAGTTTTGAAGTTATGGTGAGATTTCTGGATTTGAAGAGCTTTGACAGACTATAGTAACAAAATTCAACAAGATTGATTGCAGTAAATTTTCGTTTCAAAAATGAATGTTGCTCAATAAGAAGGAAAGATTTTTCCAAATATACGGGCAATTGTTTTGTTGTCTAGAGAGATGTTGTAGCCACCAGTTCAGTTCAATTTTAATGTTTTAATCAAAAGCAGAAATTCCGTCAAGCCTATTGGAAGTGTCGTTGTCGAAATTCTCTACAAATCCATAGAAAACGCCTTATTTTCACTGACTGTGTTCTGGAACAATTGGAAGCGGATACAAATATATAAAATCATATTCAACGACTAGACTCATTTCAGGATGATTGGGTTCGTCAACCTCAACATTCATAATATACGAGTTTTGGGACGATGATAATTCACTGTTTGATTTGGATTGTGATACGATAGCATCATTGGTTCGTATACTCCTACGAAAACGACGATGACATTGTCATCAACATCACTTTCAATGGAGAAGCAGCGCTCTCGATGGATCGTTCCAACAAGAAGGCAACACGTGTCAAATATCTGATACCAAAACTGGCAATCGAAACCGTCCGATTCGACCCCGTTATGGCTCCTCTACACCATGGGCCATTGATGGCCCATCAGATGGTCTATGAAATTGCTGTCAAATGGTTGTGTCGCATCTAGACACTGGCTGTAGAAAATGGATGAAGACGCTGTTGTCATGGCTGCAATACATTTACATGAGTAGTCGGCCAAGTGTGGGTGCGTACCGCCATCACTGGAAATTATCCTATGATGTGCGGACGAAAAACCGACATCAAAGCCATCCCAAGCCATCAAATCACACCATAAGACATCCGACGCCATTGACCCATCTACAGGATGGCCCATCGTGCAGAGGTGCTTTTAGACTTCTTGTGCGAATTTTTTTAGTCGCAAATCTATGCCAATAAGCAATAAGCCACTGGTGCCTCAGGGTCAACATACAAAGTGCCATCGCTCAAATTCAGTCTGTTGGATCTATCGGTTAAGCGCCACCCAGCGAAGTCCATTTGAACGATGACATATTTTAATAGGTAATTCATAAAAAAAAATATTGATATCTCACACGCGATTTATTTTACTCAATTTTAAAATCTACCCGTCTCTATTCGAAAACCCTGAAAAATTTTATGCAGACATTTTTCATGAAAATTGCACCTCCCTGAACTTAAAATTTGATTCGCACCTGTTTGGTTGTAGTGTTGGGTAGTGTAACTAGTTTCTGCTCAATTTGTTAAGCAAAAACGTAGGCAAAGCATTCATCAACTATTTTAACTGCCAACTAAGCAATTTTTTATATATATTATTTATGTATGAAGACAAAAAGTTGTAAAGTTTCTGGAATTTAGAGTGCCAGCGACATCAACTACTTGGAACTTTGTATTATAAGAGATACATCAGCTGCATATATTGAATATTTTATCTAGGAAAAGTGTTGAATTCGCGTATAGTTAGTTGCAGAGAAAATGCATGTGCAACACACCACAAGTACTAGTCCACTTAAGATATAAAATGCACTACTGGGTCGCAAGAACTTGCTCTTTAAATCAAAATTGATCGTCAAAAAAAAATTACCAACCTGTTAGTAAGATATCGAATTTTGAAATGAAAATCGAAAAAAAAATTGTTAGAAATTTTTACATTGAAATAAAATGCACGACTGGGTCGCACAAACTTGCTCCTATGTAATAGACTAGGAGTTTTAAAAAACGAATATTATTACAAAAAACTGTTCATAAGGATAAAATTATCATAATTTTTTAAATTCTTTTAGTAGTAAGAGACAAAAAAAGAATGCTATGCAAATATAAATTTATGCAAAAATATAGGTCGTTGTAGTGGTTTCTTAATAAAATAAGGTTTTATATATAAAATTTTTAAAATATTTAAAAAAAAAACTTGGTACGTCAACTTTAGGTTTATATTGTTGTTCGAATGAAAATTAAATTTTCAAAAAAAATATTGACCCATTCTTGAGATAAATCGAATTTTCCAAAAACAAATAATTTTTTTTTTTTCCAAAAATTCAAAAAACATTTTTTTTTAAGTTTTAAAATGCAATGTTTCTTAAAGTTTTTAGAAGCATTTCTATAAAAAATTTAATTAAAATCCGTTATGTCAATAATGAGAAATTCAAAATTTTAAAAAATCGTTCTATGGTAGGTACAGTCAGTAATCTCTTTTTTTCAAAATTTTTCCTAGTAAATTTAAACAAAATTCTCGAAACCGTTTTCGAGAAAAATACGATTTTCGAAAAGTATTTTTTAACATTTGTATGGAGGGTACCGTTATTTTTAGGTAAAATAAATTGTTTTTACTCATATCTTGTAGATTATTTTAAGAAACTTTTATTTATCAAGTTTTAAAAAAATAAAGCATTTTTTTTTAAATCCAAAAAAAATTTGTTTGAAAATTTGAATACACAATAATGTTGAAACTGCTGGGGAGCCATAACATAAAAATAAAATGATCAAAATCGGTTGTACCGTTTTTGAGAAAATCAAAAACAAAAAAAGGTTCCAAGGGGGGTACCAAAAATAATATTTTTTTGGAAATTTTTTTTATTCGTTACCTAGGTTCAACTAAATGAAATTTGATGAATTTTTTTTTTTTAAAATCTGTGGGACAGTTTTTGAGAAAAAAAAAATATTTATAAAATTTCGAAAAAAAAAATCGTATGGCAGGTACCGTTATTTTTGCTCTTAAATCAAATCAAAAAACATCCGGGGGAGAAAAAATTAAACTCATATCTACCTAGTTTAAAGAAAATCGGTCAACCCGTTTAGCTGTAGGCGAACAGACAGACAGACAGAATTGCGAAACCCACTTTTTTGGTCTTCGCTACTATCGTAATGTCAACTTTGATCAAAATCTCGAGTTCGATTTTTTTTACGAATGCATAACTTGCCTTATAGTACCTATAAGTCGCAAGTAAAAATGATTGAAATTTGTGTAGTAAACTTTGATAAAAAAAACATATTTTCTATAATTTCGAAAAAAAAAAATGTTTTTGGTCTAAAATGAAAAAAAAAAAAAAAAAACGTAAAAAATAATTAAAAAACGCGAGCTACAAGTTTAAAGACGGCATAATTCCAGCCTTGAAAGGAATTCAGATTTAATTCTACCAATTCTGGAGACACTCTTCCACAAGTTCTTTAATCTGATGCACATTTCCCTGTTATGGGGAGAAGTTAAGATTGTGTTTATACCCAAATCCGGTAAATGTTCCCAAGTAAGCCCGAAAGATTTTAGACCTATTAGAATATCATCATTCCTTCTAAAAACACTCGAAAGATTGATTGATATTCATTTACGTACACCCATTGTTACGAGGCCTTTCAAGACGGACCAACATGCTTATTGCAAAGAAAGATCGGTAGATGCTGCTTTACATTCACTAGTTCGAACTACCAAGTATTCCCTCCACCATAAACAGTACACTATGGATGCATTTCTAGAGTCGCATCTGCACTATCATATCGGAAGAAGGTGGATTGGCCGCTTGGTGAACTGATAAACCAAATGCTGGCTAGCAGGGTTATCAATTCAAAACTGGGTGGCTTTTCACGGTTCTGTTAGCAGAAGTTCGCCGAAATGCCATGTTCTATCTCCCATTTTCTGGAACTTGTTAGTAAATGAGCTGCTGAAATGCTGGAAGTATGTAGCAGTATGGTGGACCGCTCTAAAAACAGGCTGCAAATTGTGACAAGCTAAGCTAATTCCAACGATCATCTTGCCTGCGCATAAGCACTTCGAACGACCCCCTCTGTCGCACTTGACGTTCTGTTCTATCTGGCACTATTTTATATTTTCAAAAAAATATAAACATTTCAACCCGCCTAAAAGCTTCTTGACAATGCTTCAGTAACGAAATTTGGTCATTCCACCATTCTGAACTCATTCGGATCACTTCCAAGTCACATTGATTAGCCTATCCCAAAACTATAGCTCGGCAAAAAATTCCAAGTCAAGAGTAGATAGACTGAAATTTTGTCTCTCTTTCCGTCTTCTTAATCATTGCACTTTGTTCCAGGCGCAACTAATGGCGATTAGAGAAGTTCCGTCTTCGCTCAAAGAAAACTGCTATCAATTACTGATATCCGCATCTTCTCGGGTAGTCAAGCGGCTATTAAATCTATGGACTCGAGTTCTACTAACTCTATAAAAGCCTTTAACTGCTGTTCATCTTATGGTGCCGGGGCATAAGTACATTCCAGGAAACTGTAAGGCTGACGAACTAACCAAATGTGAGACAACATTAACTATATTACCTGAAAAGGCTAACAGAGGCATATCCATCGTAACGTAAGCTTATCCTGAAGCAAGATTCTAAAGAGAGGACAAACCTAAGATCGAATAATATCATCACCGGTCGGAGGACAAATCAGACCTCTGGTCAATGATTGATCATTTAGAGCATTTCACTCTAAGAGTTTGATATTCCTAAGAAGATTGCCTATCGGCTCCGTAATTGATATCATAATCGGACACTATCTTATAGGCAAGCACGCAACGAGGCTTGGCGATTATTCAAACGATTTTTGCAGAAGCTGTATGGACAAGGAAGAGGTAGAATCAATTCCTCATATTCTATGTACTTGCATTTATCCCATAGACGTAGGCTCCAAGCTTTTCGTTGAGGAACCTTGTGATCTTATTAATTTAGACATTCACAATCTCTCTCGCTTCGTAAGGAGCTTCAAATTGTGCAACGAGTAGGGAGAAAATCTCTCGATTCTTGTGGCATCACAATGAACGAGATCTGGTCTAAGTGTGTCAATTGCGACGTTGTCAGTCACTTTAACCTATAACTTAACCTAACTAAGAATGTAGTCGAACAGACCTTAATGTCAAATTTGATCAAAATCACGAGTAAGGTTTTTTTTACGAATGCATAGCTTGCCATATAGTTCCTACATACATTCATATATACACGAATCCCTATGCATATTCGAAGTAGAAATGTTAAAACGTGTTTTATTGCACATACTTGAATTAATTCAATCAATTAATTTTTAATAGCTGACTACTTACTTGTTTCTGTAAAAATTTCGATACGGGTTTTAATAAACATTTTTTATTGGAGGGATAAAATGGAATTGAAAACAAAAAATAATTAATCATATAAAAGAAGAAATTGTTATTCTACAAACTTGATATTACCTATGGCTGATTCAACGGGGACTGTTTTCGCCAATCGATGCCCCCATTGTTTCCCAAAGGCGTGCATCTTAGGAGTTTCTGCACAAAATCTTCCATAAAAGCTGAATACAACACAAACTTTTGTGAATTTGTGAATTATAAAGATTTATATATGTATTTTAAGTCGATACCGTGAATCCGGATAACTTTGGCTTTTGAAGAACTCTTCTTCTAAATATTGTTTGAATATGGTGGAATTGTCGAATCTTCATTTTCATTTTTTTTTATAAAAAATGGTAAATAATAGATTGACTTTGGCTAGAGGGCCTGTGGTGGGCCTGAATACAGACCCAATTACCTTAATTTTGCCTTATATTTAGAAAGTCACGAAAAACTTCTTCACTTTTAATTATCTAGTTTTTTTTTCTAAAAACAAACAATCTTATCTATAAAATAAATCGTTGTTAAAAGCACGGTTGCCAGTTTGGTCATTTATGACCAAATCTGGTCATTATTTTTTCACTTGGTCACATGGTCATTTTTTATTCCATTTGGTCATTTTTTCTACGAAATGGAAAAATAAAAACCTTTTTTACTTTTTATGTTCTCAAAAATGAAATGTATACCAAAAACAGTTTTTTAAGAGTGTGATGTAAACAGTGCAGTGCATTGAATTGAACTACAATACCCCAGAACGATGCGAATTTAACGACAGATGGCTGGAAAACTTAAAATTGTGCCTTAATTTTGTACAATGTTGCTTCTTCGTTTGGTAAAAATAAAATATATATATAATAAAAACTAAATTAAGAATTAGACTCAAATTTGAAACCATTAATAATATAATGCTAGCCAAAGAGCCTGAAGATCAACAAATTAGTAATGGTGTTTGGTCTGCAAAAAATTTGTTTTAAAATAGCGTTTGTGAAAACATACATATTTATATTTATAAATATGATCTTCATACATAAACGTACGGCGCAAAATTTTAAACAGCTTAAAATTAAGGAATTATTATGATACTACTTGATACTACTTAACAACTTGTAACTTTCTTAATTTTAAACATTTTCTAACTAGACAATTTTTTTAATAAATTTCGTCTAAACGCTAGATTACAGTTCATGCAAGAAACTAAGCAAACAGATCTGTTTTGATGTTTGTAATATCAAAGAGTCATATGAAGTTAGCACGATTCGGTGATTTTAAATTTAATAAAAGGATAGAGAAAGTATGATGCTAAATACTATTGAAATTTGGAAATCGTTGCTTTTACCTAGTTTCATACAGCTTTAACATCGTATTAATTCAACTAAGTTTTTGCGAAATTGTGATCTTATTTCAAATAGCTGTGAGGAGTTAATATTAATGTTTTGTTATTTTTATGTACATATATAAGGTGCTTTGTGAATTTTTTTTAAACCAGATTTTTTAAGTTATTGTTTTTTAATAATAACTAGATACGCGCCCCGGCTTTGCACGGAAAGCACTTACTGGGCCCAATCGTGAATAAAATTTCCCTGGGAATTGTTCCCAACTTTTAAAACTGTCATCTCGAATAATGTCAAAAGTTTCCCTTGGAATTTATTGATATTGGGAATTTAGTTTCATAAAGACGTCGGCTCTCATTTAAGTCGCCAACTTACAGTGAAAAGTGTAGTAGTATTCACCTTTCCAATTTTCGAAGATGGGGAAAATTCCGAGGGAAATTTTGTTCGCGATAGCCCCCACTATTTATAGCCAGATAATTTTTGGCGGAATGATCGGGGCGGTCATGTGGCTAAGTCTTAGCTGATATCAATGGCTGGGCTAATCTTAAGATTTCCTGAAAACTTCATCAAAATCGGTCACGAAACTTTGCAGCCCATAGGAAACATACATATATCGATTTTCATATACATACAAATATTTATTTTTTGTGGGAAGAAAACTGTAAGGACTTGGAAAAACGCTTAAAGCTTTTTTTAAATACGTTCTTTAATTTGAGATGAACATTACATTTTTAACAGTTACGAAACCCATGAAAATTTTGTATGGAAAATGTTTTTTCTTTTATTTTATTTTTATTCTGCTATTCGGAGTCAAATACAACAAATCAAAAACTATGAAAATCGGTCCAGCCGTTCTCGAGTTATGACTGTTCGAACAATCCCGACTTTGTTTTTTTATATTAAAATTTCAAAATAACGAGTAATCTGTGTTATATACATGTAGAATATATGCTACAACAAATGTGATGAATTAATTGTTCTGTTTGTTTAGGTTTCTTTTTTTATTTTGGTCATTTTTAGCTACATTTGGTCATTTTTATTTTCAACTTTGGACACAAATTTTTTTTTCAAGTGGCAACCGTGGTTAAAAGTATCAGATGATATAAGAATTGCAGAAAGTAATGATTTAGTAACAGTTTGACCATATATGTACACTTAGTATCTAAGCCTGAGAACAATTTTATAATTTCAATTAAAGCCTCACACTTGGTTCAATCTTATCTGTGCACAAGGAAACAGTCAGTGTATTTAAGCGATCACAGTTTTTTGATATATTGAGTGGAATTCCTCAAGGATCCATTTTAGGTGCACTTCAATTTATAATTATTATTAATGATCTACCCAAATGCATCAGTGAAGGAAAAATCCGCAATCGATTTTTTTAAAACTTGGTAGATATGGGTTTTAATTTCCCCCCCCCCCCCACACACACGTTTTTTTTTTTTCTTTTTTTTTAAGACCAAAAATAACGTTACCTGCCATACGATTTTTTTTTTCAAAGTTTTATAAATTTTTTTTTCTTAAAAACTATCTCACAGATTTAAAAACAAAAAATTCCAAAAATTTCATTTAGATAAAGCTAGGTAATCGTTGAAAAAGATTCCAAAAAATGGTTATTTTTGGTAGATACCCCCTTGGAACTATTTTTTTTATTTTTGATTTTCTCAAAAATAGTTCGACTGATTTTGATCATTTTTTTTATGTTAAGGCTCCCCAACAATTTCAATATTATTGTGTATTCAAATTTTCCAAAAAAATTTTTTAGATTTCAAACAAAATTTTCAAATTTTTTTTTTTTTTAACTCAATATTTTGAAAACTCCATGCTCGATTTTTTTGAGACTTGATAAATAAAAGTTTCTTATATCTACAAGATATAAGAAAAAAGAAATTAATTAAATTAATTAATTAAAAAATTACGGTACCCTTAACACAAATGTTAAAAAAACGGTTTTCGAAAATCGTATTTTTCTCGAAAACGGTTTCAAGAATTTTGCTAATTTTTTTTTATTTCGATTAATTCTTACGATCTATAATTTAATAAAACAATTTTTGAAAAAGACATTACTGACTGTACCTACCACAAAATGATTTTTTCAAATTTTGAATTTCTCATTCTCGGCATAACGGATTTTAATGAAATTTTTTATAAAGAAGCTTCTAAAAAGTTTAAAAAAAACATTTCAAAACTTAAAAAAAAAAAAATTTAATTTTTGAAAAAAAAAGTCATTCTTAGGAGCAAGTTCGTGCGAACCAATCGTGCATTTTATTTTTATTCAATTATAGATCGTAAAAATAAACGAACTGGAAAATTTTTTATCAAAATTCTACGTGCCGTTTTCGAAATAAATACGATCTCCGAAATCCATTTTTCAACATTTACACGATGAGTACTATTATTTTTAGATAAATTAAAGTCTATTTCTCTAAAAAAAAAAAAACATTTTTTTTAAATTCAAAATTAAAATTTGAAGAAAAGAATGTTGTTCGACATTTATTGGAGCTTAAATGAAAAATTTTATTAAAATCCGTTTAACAGTTTTTGAGATTTTTTTTTTCAAACAATATCTAAGCTTTTTCTACATGAAATTTTTGGATTTTTTTTTAAATCTGGGAGACAGTTTTTGAGAAAATATGTTCTAAAATTTCGAGAAAAATTGTATGACATGTAAGGTTATTTTTGGTCATGCAAAAAAATGTATAAAATGCATGATTGGATAATACGTACTTGCTTGTACTTAAAGTATTTTGGATTTTAAAAATTACTTATAAATATAAAAATATGCATTTAATTAGAGAAAAATGTTCAAATGCATTAAATTCTCGTCGGATTTCTATAAAAGTTTGAATTTATGCAATCAAAGTTATAAAATCGTTTTATTATTTAATTCATTTTTTATATAAAAAAATTCTTTAGAATTTTTCTAGAAAAAAATTGGGTTGGCAATTTTAAATATTTAATTATATATTATTTCAAAAAACTTATATACAATATTATTTTAAATTCATTATGAGGTTCTGTACAAAAATTTTGGTAAAAATCGTTAGAGTCGTTAATGAGAAAATAAAAAATAAAAAAGCCGTTATATGACAGGTACTGTTAATAACATATTTTTTTTTATTTTTTTTTTAACAAAATATAGTCCATGCCTAGAATAGCACACCAAATTTTTTTTATCAAAATCGTTAGAGCCGTTTTCGAAATGATATTTACCAAGTTTAAAGAAAATCGGCCGAGCCGTATATGCCGTAGTGGAACAGACAGAATTACGAGACGCACTTTTTAGTATTCCCTATAATAAAAATCCGCGGTTTGATATTAAAATTTTATTTTTGATAATTTAAACATACATGAAGAAGCTGTCAATTTTTGAGAAGATTTTGATGAAACACGCCATCAACAAGATATTGTATGAAGAAGCCCCAATTCTACAACTCGACTCAACTAGTCCAGGAGGAGATGCCTGCCAAATCAAACCGAACACCCAAATCCTCTGATATGAGAAGTGGTAAATCAGACAAGACATCCTGACCATCGTTAACTTGAAGCAATGGAACTCCTGGATGAGACTAATAAAAATCAACGACGAAAACAAGACCTGTTTCAAAATTAATACAAGTTTTGGTAACAATCTCGTGTATAAGGAAAAAGAACTAAGGAACACACTATTGAGTGCGTGGTGCACTACAAAGAAGTTTAACAACCGCGCCGGCCGTACCATATTCGCTAGGTCATATTCCGAACAGGTCTGGGACTATCTTCTTAACTTCCGAATTTATTTGCGTCGGGGACTCTTTTCAAAATAGTGCTGAGAACTCTATCCTACTCCTATTTGTGCCTTTGTTACTTCCTCCCGAAACTTACGAACTTATTTGTGCCTTCGTTCAACCATATTTACGCCTTGGTCTGAAGTGCCGGGGACTCTATTCCACTCATATTTGTGCTTTTTTTTGAGCCGGGAATGAATCCCAAACTTCCAAACTCGTTTGTGCCTTTGTTCAGGCTAGAAGCGGGGACCCTATGGAAACCGTATTTGTGCCTTAATCTCAGCCGGGACCGAGGACTTTATCCCGACGATGATGGCGGCATTTGTGACTTATTTTCGACCAAAGCCATTTTATAATGTATGAGTATATGAAATAGCAAGTTATATTATTTAAAATCGAATCGAATAAAAATAAAATGAATGACTGGGTCGCACGAACTTGCTCCTATGTAATAGACTAGGAATTTTAAAACGAATGTTATTAGAGAAAACTGTTCTTATTAAAGAAAACTGTTCTTAAACTTTGTTTGTAGTAAGAGATGAAAACAGAATGCTATGCAAATACGAATTCATGAGAGAACACAAATTATAAGTCGTTGTAGTGGTTTCTTAAAAAAAATGAGCTTTTTTATAAAAACAAATTTAAAACATTTTTAAGAAAAAATTTTGGTACGCCAATTTAAAGTTTTTAATATTTTTCGAATAAAAATTAAATTTACAAAAAAAATGTTAAGTCGTTTTTGAGATATTGAATTTTCCAAAAAAAAAAATAGATTTTTTTTTATTCAAAATTCAAAAAAATATTTTTCCTAAACTTTTGAAGTGCAATGTTTTTTAAACTTTTTAGAAACTTCTCTATAAAAAATTTCATTAAAATCCGTTATGCCGATAATGAGAAATTCAAAATTCGAAAAAATCGTTCTATGGTGGTACAGTCAGGAATATCTTGTTTTCAAATTTTTTTTTATTAAATTATAGATCGTGAGAATTAATCGAAAGAAAAAAAAATTTAGCAAAAATTCTCGGAACCGTTTTTGAGAAAAATACGATTTTCGAAAAACATTTTTTAACATTTGTATGGAGGGTACCGTTATTTTTAGTTAAAATATAATTTTTTTTCTTATATCTCGTAGATTATATTAAGAAACTTTTATTTATCTAGTTTAAAAAAAATCGAGCATGGAGTTTTCGAAATATTGAGTTTTCAAAAAAAAAAATTTTTTGATTTTTTTTTGAAGCCAAAAAATTGTTTTTCAAAAATTTGAATACACAATAATATTGAAACTGCTGGGGAGCCTTAATATAAAAAAAATGATCAAAATCGGTCGTACCGTTTTTGAGAAAATCAAAAACAAAGATAATGTTTCGAAGGGGGGTACCAGAAATAACCATTTTTTGGAATTTTTTTTTTCAACCATTACCTAACTTTGACTAAATGAATTTTTTTTAAATTTTTAAAAAAAAATCTGTGAGACTGTTTTTGAGAAAAAAAAATATTTATAAAATTTTGAAAAAAATCGTACGGCAGGTACCGTTATTTTTGGTCTTAAAAAAAAAAAGAAAAAGAAGTGTGGGGGTAAAAAATTAAAAACCATATCTACCAAGTTTGAATAAAATCGGCCCAGCCGTTTAGGCTGTAAGCGAACAGACAGACAGACAGAATTGTAGGACCCACTTTTTCGTCTTCGCTATCATCGTAATGTCAACTTTGATCAAAATCTCGAGTTCGATTTTTTTTTACGAATTCATAACTTGCCTTATAGTACCTATAAGTCGCAAGTAAAAACTGAAAACCAACTGGAGTTCTGAACCGAGTTTTCTTCTTTTCTTGCTTTCTTCGATCCGACCCTGGATCCATTCAACTACTTCAGTTATGGACAAAACAAGCATCACACAACTCGCCTATACTCTGTCCAATAAAAATTGTCAGTACTTATAGCGAATAAAGGAATGTTTGCCAGAGTATGTTTGGACAGAGTATAGTGACTTAAAATTCTAAAGCATTCCTGTATGGATATTGTCAGCAGGGATGGAGGGAACTTTCGATTTTCTCTCGAGTCCGAAGAATCTCAGATATAAAGTGCCTTTCATGGCAGAAGATATTATTTGTCACTTCCGATCCCATCCTTTCGGTGTAACCAAATTTATTTATTTATTCTCATTTCCATAATGCAATGTTTTAAGGGATTTTTCAAAAGATCTACTCTGAAAAGTCGGTATTCTTCACCGAAAAATCAATTCAACACTTTTATAAATTATCATAACAAAACAAATTCATGGAAAACGAATTTATTTATTTACAACACTACCTCCCCAGATACTGGAAACCCAACAACTGTAAAGTTTAAATAATGCACTTATTTACTGAATCATCAATACTGCATTTTGCGAGGATTTAAACGGTAATTGCAAACAACTGAATGAGTTCCCAAAATAAATACAATATTAAAAGCAACATAAATAATTTGTTTTTTTTTTTAAACGTGTAATCCCTGGCAACTTTGTTTGCCATGCAATTTTTTTAAATAAATTGAGAAACCAAAAAGCTTATTCACCACACGAATCCACTTCCTACACTATTTAGCGGTTGGTAAAATACTTTTTTTTTGTATTAAACAAACAAAGGAAATAAGCTCACAGCTTTAATCGATGCCCATTACGGGAAACCTGACTTCTTGTTCAAAGCTGGTTGTGTCACTTTGGCATTCATCGTTGGCGGCGTCATCAATACAGACATCTTATTGTGGAATTATATATCGGATTTCATGGTGGTACAGTGAAAGCTCTAATGAGCGGATATTTATAGATTTTTTTAATTTTTTGATTTTGGCCGAAAAATTGCTTTAGGAGTATGCTGGATGGTTTTGAAATATTTTTTGTCTATTTTATTGACTAAACAAATAAAACGGAAAAACGATTTACGAATTTTCTTATGGAACGTACGATCGCTCTATAGAGCTCGAGCTCCTCAGCAGCTAGCCGATGCCCTGTCAAAATATAAAGCTGACATAACAGCTCTCCAAGAAATCAGATGGACAGGGAATGGTGTTTTACAGAAGAAAGAATATGACGTATATTACAGCTCTCATACAAAACACCATGTGCTCGGGGTAGGCTTCCTAGTCAGCGAAAAAATGAAGTCTACTATCATCGGCTTTAACGCTATAAGCGAAAGGCTATGCACCCTTCGCGTGCGAGGCAAATTTACGAACATCAGCCTCATTAACGTTCACGGACCTCCGGAGGAGTCCTAAGACGAAGAAAAAGAGACTTACTACGAACAAGTCGAGAGGGCCCTCAATGCCTGTCCGAGGTATGATGTTAAAATCATCCTTGGGGATTTGAACGCAAAAATAGGTCGGGAGCCGGTATTCAGGCACTACGCAGGCACCCATAGTTTGCATGAGAATACCAATGACAATGGACTTCGAGTCTGAGAATTGGCAGCATCGAAAAACATGGTCGTTGCGAGTACAAGGTTCCCGCGTAAAGATATCTATAAAGCCACCTGGGTATCACTTTATGGAGTCACTCGTAACGAAATAGACCACGTGTTGATAGACCGTCGCCACTACTCGAACTTGATGACGGTACGAACGTACCGAGGGCGGATTGCCTTGCGAAGACGCATTGCATCCGCCGATCAGGTTCGAATCAACACGGCTGCCCTGCGCAATGAAAACACCAGTAACACCTTTGGTAATGCGTTAGGACTCGCCCTAGAATCACTTGATTTAGGGAGAGTAAGTCCTGGAGCCAGTATGCTGGACGTAAATGAAAAGTGGACACGTCTTAAAAATACTGTCATTAGTACTGCCAACTCCATCTTAGGCAGCAGTCGTAAAAATCGGAACGACTGGTTTGATGATGAATGCAAGCTAGCGACTGAACGTAAGAATGTTGCGTACCGAGCAATGCAACAATCTCATAGAAGGCGGGCACGCGAAGAGGAATATAAAGAGCTCAGAAGAACAGAAAAAGGGCTTCGCAGACAAAAAAAAATCAGCCTGGGAGAAGAACCTAATCTCGCCGAGAGCGAGGTCCGCACCAGGCGCGGAAGTTCTACCAATCCGTTCGAAACATGACGCAGTACACACCACGCTGCACATACTGCAAGGACGGAGAGGGAAATCTGATCACCGATCCTGAAAGCATACTGGAGCGATGGGAAGTGTACTTTAATGAATTGCTAAATGGTCAGCTCACTGCAGAAGTGGAGCTCCAATACTTCAAGAAGAATACCCTATGTTGCCGCCACAAAGCATAGAAGAGATTGAGAAGGCTATAGGCCGGCTTAAACAAAACGAAACCCCGGGAGCCGATGGCATACCAGCCGAATTATTCCATCACGGCGGGCCAGCCTTACGTCAAGCAATTCATGATATTATAGTACACGTATGGGAGCAGGAAGAAATGCCAGAAGACTGGCGAAAAGGCATAATATGCCCCATACATAAGAAGGGAGATGTCACAACGTGCAGCAATTATAGAGGTATCACGTTGTTGAGTACCGCCTATAAGATACTCTCCTCTATCCTACAAGACCGGATAACCCCATACGCTAAAACCGTCATCGGACAATATCAGTGTGGTTTCATTCCAGGCAAATCAACAACTGATCAGATCTTTACCCTTAGGCAGGCGATGGAAAAATGTCTAGAATTTAACATCCCAACATACCATCTGTTTATAGACTTTAAGGCCGCCTATAATAGCTATCCAGACCAATCAACATCTTTAATGGACTCCGACAAGGAGACGGTTTGGCCTGCCTCCTCTTCAACCTGGCGTTGGAGAAAGCAATCCGCGACTCTGGCACGGCAACAAGAGGGACCATCGTCAACAAGTCCAGCCAGTTACTGGCTTACGCAGACGACATTGACATCATCGGAAGAACCGAACAAGCTGTACACGATTCCTTCATCCAGATCGAGCAGGCGGCACAAAATCTGGGGCTGCACATTAGTGAAGGTAAAACAAAGTACATGGTGGCATCGAAGGGAAGGGCGAGAGGAACAGTTGGTCAAACAATCAAGGTAGCGAAACACGAATTTGAAGTGGTGCAATCCTTTAAATACCTTGGGTCAATAGTAGCAGCCGATAACAACATAGAAGAAGAAATACGCGGGCGGCTTCTCAAATCCAACAGAGCCTACTATAGTCTGTCAAAGCTCTTCAAATCCAGAAATCTCACCATAACTTCAAAACTGCTGCTATACAGGACCTTGGTCCTGCCAGTACTCACATATGGATCCGAGACTTGGGTGCTTAGCAAAAGGCACTCCGACCTTTTAGCTGCGTTCGAGAGAAAAGTCTTAAGGAGAATTGTTGGCCCCATATGTGAGGAAGGACGATTCCGGAGACGGTACAATCATGAACTGTACGCAATCTACCTAGAAGCAGATATCGTGACAAAAATTAAGCTCGGTAGACTCCGGTGGGCAGGGCACCTACTCGTAGCTCGCATGAGCGAAAAGGAACCTGCTCGGAAAGTTCTTTGTGGTACATTCTATGATAGACGACAGCGTGGTAGACCATGCTTGCGCTGGAGAGATGGCGTAGACCAGGACGCCCGAAGCCTTGGGGTGCGCAAATGGATGGCGTTGGCTAGAGACCGGGATAGGTGGAGAGACTTGTTGAAAGAGTCCAGGACCGGAACCCGGTTGTCGAGCCGATGATGATGATGAAACAAATACTCGTATATGTAAACTCTTTGCGAACCTCAGCAACTTGCTCGTCACTAGGGGTGTCTTGTCCGAAGGTATGTATTAAATGTGAGCCATAAAACCCATATAGACCGAGTGCCCACAGCAATTTTTGGGTCTGATTGATAACAAAAAATAATTAGCATACTTAGATAGGCCTTTAGTAGTTATTTACAAATGTGGGAGCTATAGTGCATAAAAGTGCATCATATATGCAGTTCTTTCCAAGTCTAAATAATTGTGATAACAACTTTACTAAAATGTAGAGTTAAGCCAACTGATTGAAAGTATTGAGGTCTAAGACGTTTTGCAGACAGCCTTCTGCCTGCAAGAAGGAACTGCCGCAAACTAGTGATAGTAGGGCCACACTGATAGCCACTGGCGGCGACTAGAAGTGTAGTAAAGTTCCTTGGCATCTGGTTCAGTATTTCTATTTCCACAGACATATAAATGCTGCTCTTGCCAAGGCTAGGGGAGCATTTCCCTGACGAAACGGTTGTTCAAAGCAGCCGGCTTGACAGCAGGGTAAAAGTGATTTCCTACGTGGCCCTCATCCGGCCCCATCAGAAAAGGAAAACATCCGGTTGTTTGAGAAGCAGTGCCTTGATGATGCCTTGGCAACACCAGAGTCAGAAGAGTAGAAACATTATTATTCCAACCAGGTTCTTTATTACAAAAATATGCATCTAAACGGCTTTTTCCTGCCCGATATGTTGATCTACTTCGATAGTCGAGGGCATGCCCATGATAGAAGGGCAGTAGCGTTAATCTACCAAGTCAGCCATAGATTTGTGGATAGACAGCCCCTTTCTAGTCGAGGCGTCCTCGTACAAGGGGATTAGAGCGCCTCAGGTTCAGTAGGACTGTGAACGATCGAGACCGACAGGACAGGGTGAAAAAAAAGAACCAGTTCTGTTGGATATCTTATTGACATAGAAAGCTGTCTAGGGTATGTACGTGTCTTGGCCGACTTACATAAGTTTAAGTGAAATTGTAAGTATGGACAGACAAGGTGGCACTTTTCTGACCACAGAATATTTCTCCACTTTAATGCAGGTCAGTTAAGGTGTTTTTTTTTTTTTGCTAACCATCTGTTGTGAACAAGTTTTTTGTCATCGAAGGTAGCTTACTCGGACCGTGTTCGTGTAGACCGTCGGCGAACTGTTTCAACATTAGCCTTTACGCAAAAAAATATTCTTAATTACAGAAGCCGGAGTGTATAAATTGATTTTGCAATACCAGGCGACTTATTTTATCAGCCAGATTTTATATGCCAAGTTAAGCAAAAAATCAAAACTCTAGATTTTGATTAGATTCCCATTACTGTGATAAGGAGGACAAACTGGGTCTCGCAATTTTGTCTGTTTTTTCGAGCCTAAGCCTAGCCTAAGCTGCTCCATTTTTTTTTTTTTAAACTCAATATTTCGAAAACGCCATGCTCAATTTTTTTAAAACTTGACAGTTAAAAGTTTTTTTTTTAATACAGTCTAGCATATGTGAGATACGACATTTTATTTTATCTAAAAATAACAGTATCCACCATACAAATTTTAAAATATGGTTTTCGAAGATCGTGTTTTTTTCAAAAACGGGTCCCAGAATTTTGATAATTTTTTTTCTTTCAATTAAATATAATAATATAATTCATTACCAAAATTTTTCGAAATTAAGATATTACTGACTGTACCTACCATACTCAAATTTTGAATTTTCTAACGGATTTAGTGAATTTTTTTTTATAGAAAAGCTACTAAAAAAGTTTAAAAAAAACCTTGCGTTTCAAAATTAAAAATAATTATATTTTTTGGATTTTTTGTTTAAAAATTCAATATATCAAAAACTGAATAACTTATATTTTTTTTTTTAAATTCAATTTTTATTCATACAATAATAAAAAAAATTAAGTTAGCGTCCCAAAATTTTTTCTTAAAAATGTTTTAAGAAACCGCTTCAAAGACTTAAATTTTCTTCTTGCATAAGAACCATGTTTTCGAATTTTAATTTCTCATCATGGGAATAACGGATTTTAATGAAATTTTGTATGAAAAAGCTTCTAAAAAAAAATTTTTAATTGTAAATAAAAAATTTTTAAAATATACTTTTGGAATTTTTGAAAAAACTTTTTTTTTAAACTCGATTACTGAAAAATAGGTCAAAAGAGGTGATTTTTTGGAATTTAATTTTCATTTGGAAAATTATATCTACCAAGGATTTTCCAAATTTTTTCTTAAAAATATTATACACAAATAACTTATTTTTAAATTATTAAAAATATTACTTTTCATAATTTTTGTTCTTGCAGGAATTTGGTTGAGAAATACCATTGCATTCGGTTTTAAACTCCAACAAGTTAAGAAGCTGCTTAAGAAAAAAATAAAAACTAATTTTAAAAATCTAAGTCTACTATGAAATATACGAGTAAGAGCAAATTCGTTTGACAGAGTCCTACATTTTCAAAAAAAGGTTTTGTGATTTTTACTTGCGACTTATAGGCACCATAAGGCAAGTTATGCATTCGGAAACAAAATTGAACTAGAGATCTTGATCAAAGTTGACATTACGATGATAGCGAAGACTAAAAAACTGGGTCTCGCAATTCTGTCTGTCTGTCTGTCTGTTCGACTACAGCCTAAACGGCTCGGGCGATTTTTGTTAAACTTGGTAGATATCGTTTTCAATTTTTTCCCCCCACACATTTTTTTCTTTTTTTTTAAGACCTAAAATAACGGTACGTGCCGTACGATTTTTTTCAAAATTTTATAAATATTTTTTTTTCTCAAAAACTGTCGCACGATTTTCTTAAAAAAATTAATTTAGTTAAAGCTAGCTTATAGTTGAAAAAATGTTTCCAAAAAAATGTTATTTTTATGTAGTACCCCCCTTGGAACCATTTTTTTGGTTTTTGATTTTCTCAAAAACGGTTCAACAGATTTTGTTAATTTTTTTTTTGCTAAAGCAGTGAATTCAAATTTTCAAAAAATTATTTTTTGGATTTTTAAAAAAAATTTCAATTTTTTTTTTGGAACCTCAATATTTCAAAAACCCCGTGCTCGATTTTTTTAAAACTTGATAAATAAAAGTTTCTGAATATAATCTACAAGATGTAAGAAAAAAAATGTATTTGACCTAAAAATAACGGTACCCTTCATGCAAAAGTTAAAAAATGGTTTTAGAAAATCGTTTTTTTCTCGAAAACGGTTCCCAGAAATTTTGCTAAAATTTTTTCTTTCGATTAAATCTTACGATCTATAATTTAATAAAAAAAATTGAAATCCAGATATTACTGACTGTATCTACCATAGAACGATTTTTTCGAATTTTGAAATTCTCATTATCTAAACAGTTTAAAAAACATTGCATTTCAAAACAAAAAAAAAATATTTTTTTGGATTTTGAAAAAAAAAAATCTAGTTTCTTTTTGTAAATTCGATATCTCAAAAACGGATCAATATTTTTTTTTTGTGAATTTAATTTTCATTCGTAAAAAAAAAAATTTTAAATGTTTTAAAAATTTTGTATATAAAAACTTAATTTTTTAAGAAACCACTACAATGAATTATAATTTTAGAATACATGTTTCTTTTTCGTTCGGAACACCATTCTGAAGAACACTCTTCAAGATCAGGCAATTTAGCCAATTCCTTGTAAAAAAAAAAAACAGAAGTTCGTCAGAAACAAAGAGTGGTATACATAAAGCGGAACACCTACTACATCTCCGCTTTGGTACACATACAACTCACGAATGCTTACATTTTCAAAATCGCCTGCTTTGCTTTTGATGCGGAGCACCTGTTCTGAGCACAAGATCTGTCTGGTGTGAGTAAAATTCTTGATCACTTGGGTGGTAGCAATAGATTTTCTGAGCAGGTTCCCTAATTTGGATAAGTACAATTTGATACCACTTACATTTTCAAGAGCACCTGCTCAGCTGCGTACTTATGTAAGTAGAGCACTTACTATTAGCAATTTGTTCGTTTTATTAATACCTTTACAGGCTCAGCTTCTTGTATAGAGCACCTAATTAAAAGTCAGCTGCTAGTATCGATTGCTCCTCTTGGTATCCTAAAATTCTAGATAATTTGTATTTTCATAAGTACTTGTTCACCTTATTACTAATTGGAGTAAATGCTCTGTCCCTGTAATCAAGAGAACAACATTTGTTCTTATTACTTCCTCAAAATATATTGGTAAAGCAATTTTACCTTTTGGAATCAGCAGCTTTCTAGAACCTCTACTGTATTCAAATCTTAGTGTATAAATATTTAGATAAATGTTTTGTTAATTTGTCTGAGCTAATATAAGAACACTATTAAGTGCAAAGAATGATGTCAAAGTTGTTTTTGAACAAAATGTTTGCCTTTTTTTTTTGATCGGAATTACACTGGAATGAGAATATGTATGTGAAAAATCTTTTAAAATCAGTCGCAATTTATTCATCAATTTTTTTTTGTGTGCACAACTTTATAAGAAGTGAATAAATATCGCAAGTTTTTCTTTGCTTATAGAAGATACTCGAGAGATATTTAAGTGAAAGCAAATGCTGCATAGAGTGCTTTGACGGCGAGTTTGTGGACATTTATTAGATGTTAGACGAATTGTTTAAACAAAAAGAAATACAAACAAAACAACTCCTAATGATTTCCTATTCTGAAAAAAATTTATATTTTTTGGTATTGCAAAAAATCACATACATACTACATAACATACATGCCATGCATGACTTAAAACTTAATTAATAAAAATAACATAAATCAATATACACGTAGAACTTGCGGAAGTTCTAGACTGTTTGAAATGTATTTTGATGGGCCTATAAAAGAACCTTAAAAAAAAAAACTGCAACAGTTACCGAGAGAAAGAGCAGCGTCTATTTGGATTTTGTCAAGTTACTTTGAGTTCCAACTATGTGAATGAGCCTCTTACGACAATTTGCATCGAAACTAAATTCCTCAACATATAAGCCTCATATACCCGCATAGTCCAACAGATATGTTCTTGGATGACATATTAGGAAGGTTAAGCCTGCACGACATTATCTCAAATAACGAACTCAGGTTCATCTACTTTAGTGAGGGTCGAAACATTGAGATAACTGCTACTCAGTTCCCACATATCAAAATTAACAATGATACATGGAGATCATATATTCCCCTAGCCACAAGGCAATCCCCCAGGCAAAATTGATTCTTTCATCCTACTACAAGGAACTTCTACGAAAACAATCGCAGGAGTTGTAGTCCCTAGTAACCTCGTATTGAGTATTGAGAACCAGTGAAAACATTTCCACGAAGCCAACAGGGATGTCGCCTCCTACAGTATCAAGGATGACGGGGCCGAAATTGATTCGGACCGATGAGTTGAAGTAGCCAAGTAACTTCTACGACTACAATTGCAAGAGTTCTAGTCTCTGGTAAACTCTTAAGAAATTCTAAAATTCTATGTCACCACCATCAAGCATTAAGAACAAGTGGAAACATTGCCAAGAAGCCAACAGAGATGTCGCCTAATCCAGTATCAAGGATGACCGACCGAAAGAAATTTATTCGGGCCGCAATATCTCTTACTGTCTTCTACTTCTACGCTTCTACAATCACAGGAGTTCTAGCCTCTGGTAATATCTTAAGAAGTTCTTTGTCATCATCATCACCATTAAGTATTGAGAACCAGTGGATACGCCTCGGACGTGATAAGTTTTACACAACCCCCACAACGACACACCTTGTTTAACAACGAATTCCGCAAGCAGATGTAGATAAACAAGAGGAATATAAAGTACAGAAGAACCAAAGGTACTCGAGAGCTCTGCGAGCAAAAGAGGAGACAAATAAACACTGGCTTCTGAGAAAGACAAAAAGGATCCAGAGAAGTACGAGATCGACGATAAAGAAGGATATCATAGCAGGAATGTAGTTTGGAAGTCTTGGTTATAAGAACCTCTCAATGTTGCAAGGCAACATCGTAGTAGAATCACAGTCGATGATGAGAATATAAAATATTTATTACCTCAAATTGCATAACTGATAAAGTGAATCGAACTCTGCTGTTAGTCAGCTTGTGACTCTAAACCTCAACAAAGACGGAGACCCACAATTAACGCCTTCCGATTTCGACTAAGTGAAGCTAACTTGACCTCAGCTTACAAATGTTCAATAAACCTATTGGTTCTGACGGCGTTGGTAAAGAGCTGTTCGAAGTGAATGGCTAAAACTAGGTTAGGAGTATGCAACCGCTCATCTATAAAATACCTTCGGAGTTTCGACACTACTTCCTCTTCCTTAGATGTGGTAACCATTTCTCATGCTCCTTCTCCGAACGAACTCTGATTCTCTTTTACACGTGCATGTACGACGCATGGAACCTTAGTATTGTTTTCCGACCGTCTTTTGAAAGAAGACCCTCTGAAAAACACCTACGGGATCTTTTCTTTCGCGACGTTAAGTGAACCTCAGAAACCATTCATCAACAACCAGCTAAAAACTTATATCTGAGTGGTTTTAGGCCAAAAAGCCAAAAATCGTCCAAAATACTGACATTACGGATGATCTTGAAAAACTACTTCAAGGTCGATTATGGCGAGCTATGAAGACCAATATCAAATTTTCACATTTCTGTAAAATTCGGCCATTTATGAAAGACGACGATCGAAAACGCACTGTTCACCTCCAAGGTTGGCTAAGTCATCAACGATACCTTTGATTTCAAAAAATGTTTTGAACACAGCGGGCACTACACTTTCATGCAACGTCTTTATCATTGTTCTTCATTGCATAAAGTGAATAGTCTCGTTCCAACACTAGATACACAATCTTTCAAAAGTTCGTCGAGTTGACACCATTCGCCGACGATATAGACATTATAAGAAGAACAAAAATTAAATTTAGAAATACTACCGGATATCCTTCCAAAATCCAAATATGCTCCCAAATGCATTTTTACTTTTTCAGGATTCTCCCGATATAACACTATGATGACATTGTACATTCTGGAAATCCCTCAACCAAGGAAGTCGTCTGCGAACCTACTTACGCCAGCGTTTCTTAATCTATGTACTGGTTCCATTAGTCTGTATGTTCTATCAACTTCAAATTATCCACAAGGCCAATTAAGTGCATACAAATAAATAGAATACTTAGTTCATTATTCATGCCTCATGGAACGGCGAGAAGCCTGTCAAATGACAACAATTTATTTTTGATATTTAAACCACATACACACGTACAGATGAAAAGTAAGGCTACCAAGAGTAGGTTAACTTAATAAAGTCCAAGAAGTAGGTACATAATCACATCAATATACATTTTTAACCCATGAAACTATTTCAATAAAAGTTATACATTTTATGCGACAATTTAATGGATAACTTTACGCATTCCTCAAAGCATTTAATATGATTCCAACTAAATGATTCTCAGTCACGCGAAATTAGCCAAAGAAAGAACAGTCAGGCAAAAAATTATAACCGGTATGTACACTTACAATGACGAACGTGTTTAAGTTAAAACAAAAACCCCCTTTGAGTGGAAGAAACCCAGAAATTAGTAAATCTTCTCTATTCAAATAAATTTAACTGGCTTATATTCACGCGAATCCTACGCCGCAAAACTTTTCAAATTAATTCCTTACATTTACAAACATTGGGCTTCTAATTGCATCTCTATCTCTCATTCTGTAAGTTAGATATTACTCGAAACTTCCATAACATGAGAGCTAACAAGAAAAATTTGGTTATGACCTTCTGATTCTTCATTATACTCGTTCTCAGTTGTAAGCTTTGAAATTAAGGTCATTAGAAATGTAAGTGCACACTATGTCCATTCAATGCGAGTCAGAATATGAAATAGAAAAAATAAACTGCAAGCATCTCGGGAAGGACTTGTAAATTTATTTCATTTTTATTTGATAATTTATTTCAGAAAATCGAGTACCTATGCAATGGAAATTTCCAATGCAGACCACAAACAACATGACATATAATTTACCTATTTCATGAAATCGATTTCAGCCATCTCTGTGGCAATAAATAGAGAAATAATTTGACATATAAAGTCAGTTTGACTGACATTGGTGCTTTTTCACACCCTTATATGTAGGTTGGAGGAATGAGTTGCAATTGCATCCAAGGGATTTTATGTGTTCTCATTCAGTTTTTAATATTGGCGATATTCCAACCCTGGAAAGCGTGAATGGGAATAAGATTTCATGCAATAATTTTCCAACTGAACACAGACATACAAATTTCTGCAATCTTTGCTCTTTTACTGCCTTTGATTATTTTACGGTTATTTATATAAACAGTGTTCAATTCAACCGTAATAATAGCCCTTCAGGGAATAGCCATTGTTTACCCTTGAGCCCAACTTCGAATGTGGAATGTTTTACCCAGTCTAATGTTTCCTTCTAATTGCAATATTCAGTCATTCAAAGCCAATGTGCATTGGTATCTCCTTTAAAAATCCTCACCTACTCTCCTAATGCTCACTCTGCACTCAATCGTTTTAAAGATAATGTATAATCCCTTAAGAGCTTGCTTATTATATAAAAACAAAAAATAAAGATAGAAATAAAAAATGCTAGTGAAGGCGGAGGGTTATTAAAAAGTTGCCGTATCACACGGAACAACGGTTATTTTCTAGCATCCTCGACAGCGTGTTATCGTCTTCTCGAAAAAGACAAATCTCGCAAATGTGAAACGATGTCGACCAATTTTATTGAGCTCCTGTATGAGGCATTAATATTGAAGAAATTCATAATTTTTTTTTTTTGGAAGGAAACAGTTGTGATATCAAAGTTCCAAGACGACAAAGGAATTAACACTACATCCACTGCTGAGACTTTAAAGTGACGTTGAACTTGGACTCAACAAAAAAGGAAACGACTAAAGAGAGCTTGCTGGACGTCTTTAACGTAATTGGATAAAAGGATTGCTTTTCAAACTGTCGGAACTTGAACATTCTAATCACTTGGCAAGAAGAATCATAAATTTCCAAACCTATAGGCCGTCTTATGTACAAGTAGCATAAAACAAATCATTAACCAAGGGAATCAAAGCTGGAGTGTCAAGCATCAAAACTTGAAGTCCTGCAATATCTGCACTGACGATCAACCAGTCAACATAGCAGGAATAAACACGAAGCAGGAACTGAAGATAAAAAGCAAAAGGACCAAACTCATCTGATTCCGAATACCAGTGACTGGTCACTCGAAGAAGACAAGCGTTCGCAACATGCTATGATGCCATCAAAGTCAAGCTTCCTGACAACACCGAAGCTGCAGTCAATTAAAGAACGAAGTACTTGGGAATCAACTTTTCCAATAAGTTGAAATTAAATTAACATGCAGACTTGCTGTTGAAGAGAGTCAACTTATCTCTGACAAAGAATTTTCCCATTTGGTTTACTCTGCCTACAGGAATGACAAAAATTAAAAACAGATGCTCCGCCACATTGAGACTACACCACAAACCCACTGAAGAATAAATATCTAACGACTAAAATCTGTACGAAGAAACTAAATAAATATCCACTGGGCCAATATTTAAATAATTAAATAAACCTAATGTTTTACAACTGTCAACCATTCCTGTGTGCTTGATACCAGACCTACAATTTTCTGCCGATTCACAACGGCTAATGAGTAGCAATTTTCATGACAAGAGATACTCTTGAAAGATTTGTCAATTCCTCGCAAGAGGTTGTACTTCTTGAAAAAGAATAGAATCCAGTCCAACGCACTAACCATTATGCCAAGGGGTACTATCAATATCTAATGCCGAAAACTTTGTTTTGTCTAGAATTTCAGCAAATTTTTAAAGAGAGTTAGCGTGATCCTCAAAACTATAAAAAGTCTACGGATTTCAAATATGAAACAGGCTCCCTTAAGGATGTGTTTAAATTTCGCTTATATTTATGCTCTTCATCAACGATACCGAAAACCACATCCCAGGTTGTATTCGGTTTGGAGATGTAAATGTTAAAATGTTGCTTTATGCAAGGCGATCTCTTCAGCTTCAGATCAGTAAGCTAAAGGATGACTGCGAATTGTGGGACCTTAAGATAAATACCACACAATCGAAAATATTGGTATTCAGGTCTGGTAGCAGATCTATTGGCTATAGACGGAACTGGACTCTAGATGGTGAAATTATTTAAGTTGGAAACAATTTTAGCCAGCTTGGGTATATAATGACATATAACTTAAATGTTAACTCCCATATTAAAGCTAAAGGCAATGAAGCCGCAATGGGAATGAAGTTTATAATTATGCACAATTTAAAGAAATAAAAAAACATACAAAGGTATTTTTAAGGGTATTCTTCGGTTGCCTTCCAACACCCTTAACTACGTTATACCCCTGGTGTCAGACTTACCTAAAATATTCCTGTAAAACTTAATTCACGTATTAACGTACTAACTTATTTAACGTAATTCAGATTACATGGTCAGATTGTTATGAAGCGGTCAGATCAAAACTTACATTATGCTTTCTGGTATGATCTAGCTGTTACTCATAACTTTGCGAGATCAATGGCAGTGGACAACTATGAAAGATTAAAAAATACATTATACGAATGTATCTCTATCATAGATGAGATGATACAATGTATGAACTAATGAGACTTCTGCGAGCGAGGGAATCGACTTTAAGGGGTGTATCAACTCAATCATAATTAAGGTGAAAACAATTATCTAAGAGAAGAGTATAAAGTAGCTGAAAAGACCTTGATTTTCAAGGTTAGAACTGAAATTCAGTATTTGAATTATAGGCTGCACATCAAACAGATCTAAACCCTGTTGTTGTTCACATTCGAATATTAATCAAGACGAAAGTGTTTTGTATTATTTAGTTGGATGAGTTTTTCCGAAAACTTAACGAAGATCATGGGTTAAAACCACGCCATACAGTTATTTGTTTGTGGATGAAGTGGTGTTTCTTGAAACACTTGACAATTTTCAACTCACCAATAAAAAGCAATGCTCTTACGTTAATTACGACTGAAAATTGGAGTTAGCATACTTAAGTTTTCCGTCACGGACTGGAAGTTTTGGTAATAAATGTTGATTATTTTTTAACGGGCTTCGTTCGTGAGCATACACTTGTTTTTACTGAGAGTTTTGACATTGACAGTCAAATAATAATAATCTAATCTCATCCAACATTCAACAGGGTGTGAAAAATATGAAAAACTTTCGATATGCGTGTTAAAAACCTATTTTGTTTTTTATTTTTAATTTTGTTCTCATATATACAGTGTATCAATTTCATATTCGTACCCCTTCTATAAAAAGTTTGAATGTTATCCTAATCGTAAATGATTTGAGATACAAAAATAAAAACAAAATGCAATTTAAGTATGTATACATGGTTGATATATTTTATCAATTTTTTATAGTTGGTAACAATCATTTTTCTTGAAAAATGCAAACAAAAGACTAAACTACAGTAATACTGGGCCAATTTCATATTCGTACCCTTTTTTAATCAATAAAAAAAGTAGGCTTTAATATTTTGTAGCATAACCTTTGGAAGCAATTACGGCTTGCAATCGTCTTGGCATTGATCTAACCAACTTTTCAGTTGTTTCCGACGATATTTGTGACCATTCATATAGAATCTTCTCTTTGAGGTCGTTCCTGTTCCTAATGGTGTATTTGCGGATTCTGCGGTCCAGTTCGTCCCATAAATTCTCTATCGGATTAATGTCAGGTGATTGTGGGGGCGTTTCCAAAACTTTCCGGCAGTTATAGAGAAGCCACATTCGAGTTGCATTAGCCTTATGCTTTGGGTCATTATCCTGATAAAAAATGAAGTTGTTTTCTAGGCCCATTTGTGCAGCACTATCTTTTAAATTTGTCTTCAGGATATCAATGTAGATCTTGTGATCCATAATGCCTTCAATTATGTGCAGTTTTCCCACTCCAGCTGCTGAAAAACACCCCCACACCATCACCGACCCACCACCATGTTTAATTATTGTTCCTTGCGTGTTTTTTGGAAGGAATTCTGTATTCGGCTTACGCCAAACCATTTGCCTGCCATCCGAGCCATGAACATTAAACTTTGACTCATCTGTGAAAATAACGGATTTCCAAAAGTCAAAGTCTTTTGCTTGGTATCCTTTAGCGAATTCAAGCCGTTTAAGTCTGTTGACTTGACTAATAAATGGTTTTTTCCGCATTACTCTTCCATTCAAACCATGTTCCCGCATACATTTCCGCAATGTTTCAGTGCAAAATTTTTTTTCGAGGGATTGGCAAAGACTCTGGGCCAATTTTGGTGCACTTATTTTTGGGTTTTTATTTATTTCTCGCACAATTACCCTCTTGTCCTGCGTGTTGAAAATACTTCTCGTCGTATTACGAGGCAAGTTTTCAATTCGTTTTTCATTTACAAACCGATTAACGATAGTTTGAATGGTTGATTTGGCTCGATTAACTAACGATGAAATCTGTTTATATGATTTACCTTCTTGGTGGTATTTTATTATGAGTTCTCGAAGTTCTTTTGATGTTTCACTTGATTTTCTTCCCATTGTTCTTAAATTCTTTGGAAAATTGTCCAAAACGCTCTTTTAAATTTAAAATAACTTCAGGATACGTTAAATAATAGCAAATGAATTGGCAAAGCACATTTGATTGAAAATTTAATGAAAATGCAAGTTGTTTGGCTACTTAGAACTAAGAGTACGAATACGAAATTGACCTAGTTTTGCATTAGTTTTATGGTTTGCTTGCATTTACCAAGTAAAATGATTTTTATCAACTAAGAAAATTTGATAAAATATATCAACCATGTACATGCTTAAATCGCATGTTGTATTTAATTTTGTATATCAAGGCATAAGGAGGACTTTCAAACTTTGTATAGAAGGGGTACGAATATGAAATTGATTCACTGTAGAAAATTTTCAAAAATAAAATGTTAAAACTATTTTAATACGATTTGATTTAAGTGTGTTATTGTGATGAGACTGGTGTTGGCTGAGTTTGCGGACTCAGACGAATAACAAATTCAATGCCAGCACGCAAAACTTTGCCTACAATTGGTGATGATAGACCGGCAATTGATTCCACTGCCATTCTTAGTTAAGAAGGTGCATTCCTTGTGTAAGGATTCTGACGTAAGTTGTACCTCATCTGCAAGAAGTAGTAGTAGACAAAGGGTGTCATAAGACCAGCTCTTCCCATAAATGTCAAAATTATCGCCATTGGCATTATGAAAATTTCCGAAAACGCAACTGCTTTCAGAATGTTGGTTGCCTGAAACTCAACCAAGGAAATGAGGAATCTAGCTCCACATCATGAATTTTGTTCAATTAAGTCAACAATTTTAAGTGAATAGCTCGCAGCATATAAAAATGAGAAAAGAACAATTGGAATTCATATAAACAATGCTGTTTGCACATTGAAGAACATCAATGAGAACACCAGGTAATGACAAGAATCCTCCGTAAAAAGCCTGGCCAGGAACTCTTTAGACAAGGCAAACCTTGGTAGTCGTTGATGTAAACGCAGTGCGTTTGTTGCGGCATTGGCTAAAAGAACTTTGTTAAATGAACTCTGAGCAATTCCAAAAACAGGAATAATGTAACCAGCTGTGAAAATAATAGCTAACATTCGAGTCGCCCACATGGCAACGTTAATTTTATTGCCTTTTATGTGCTGAATAGGTCTGCCGGATACGTTTTCTTGTGAAGGTGCGGATGAGGACCTTTCATTTTCTAGTATCGGCTGTTGAATTCCAAAATACAAATTAAAATAGAGTTACTTTATATTTCAATTGGTTAAAAATCAAGTTTTTAATCATTACTTAAATATTCTTCAAAATGATATCTTATGTTGATGCCGATCTTTATGTATCAGTGTTCCTACTTTTTACGAAAAAAATCTATTCTACTGAATCAATCTTTGTGAAATAAATGTAGCAAAATGAGGGCATATTTTTACAGAAATGCCCGCTATTTCATTCAATATACGTAATCATTGAATAAAGATGGTACACGATTCTATTAATCGTTCTGACAATGAAGAAGCAAATTTAGAGGATTGTCTCAGCAGTGTCTTTCAAGCTAAGATCCTAGCAGTGACGAAAGTTACCAGACAAGTCTCAATGCTGGCAATATCACAAGCTGATATTACATTTTTCTTTGATAGCCAAATCAAAGAGATTTCTGCCATTGAAATAAAAGCGAAGCTGCTGCCGCCAAGAGCTAAAGGTTTTTGGTATACATCGCAACATAAGGCTCTGTCGGGTTCCCGGTCACAGTGCAGTCGCAGATAATGAAACGAGCTAATGAGCTGGCAAAAATAGGATCAACACTCCATCTTAATCTGGCAGACACAACAGTTCAGGTCCCACCCTGTAATTTTAAATAGAAAATAGATAGCAATGTTTTAGCTACAACAAACAAGAGATGGAACCCGCTCGATTACTCTGCTATAACCATAAAACTATGGCCTAGTTTCAATAAACAAAAGACCGAAATCATCATCCAACTGAGTAAAAAGTCTATCTCTTCTCGTGAGCATTACCACCGGACACACCCCAGTCAACTGGGTTCCATAAGAAAGAAATCAAACTCAATATGGACGACTTATGCAGGAGATGCGGTAGCGAGGAGATACATGAGGATACTCCTCATCACCTGTGTCACTGCCCAGCACTATACTATCTGAGAAACAGGCTCCTAAGGAGACACTTCGGCGACTTGGAGGAGTTCTCTGGCATTCCAGCAAAAACCTAGTGAAATTTTTTAACATTACCAAATGGCTTGAGAATTATTAAGTTCTATCAACCAGCACGAGACTGGTTATCACCTCCCATCACAGTGAAAATACATTAAAAGGGTCACGGACGACAATGATAGAACGAATGAAAACAACTGTACGACGCGCGTGTTTCTTGTAGAAGCAGCAACAAACGAACAATGGGCACTTCGCCTATACCAGAGCGATTGCCACTCCTGCGGTGCACACGAGCGTCAGTGAGTTGATGGGGATACCCCTCCCTTAGATTGGTAAAATCCTATTGAGGAAAAAGATAGCCCGTCCGACTTATTTCAAACAAACAGACATATAAACCAACCACTAATCTATCAAACTTATCTACCAGACGTTGCAAGGAGCCACATGCCCCTAGGGGTCTCGTGGAGGGATGATTTCTCAAGTGGGAGTAAGGGAAAAGATCACGCATTTAAAAGGCGCCTGCCTCTCCTTAACCAGGTGATTATATGACGACAGACATTTCTTCGCTTGCTGAAACTCATCAACACCTTTACGGGCTTCAATGACATAGGAGTCACAATCCCTAGGGTATCACAACGGATTGATCTAAGTGTGACGTTAACAAGATCAACTGTTAGCCCATTTTTTTTTTTCCTTAAATTCTCCCGCACTAAAAGGATTATGTAATAAATAAGAATAAAATAAAATTTGGTGGTGCAACAGCTCGAAGTGAAGCAGGACCTAGTGACTTACAACTCTCAACCATTCCTGTGTGCGTGTTCCCAGGAACGGAAGGGACTTACAATTTTCTGCCGATTTTCAACGGCTAATGAGCAGCACTTTGCATGATAAGAGATAGTCTTGGAGGATTTGTCAATTCCTCGCAAGAGGCAGTACACCCCTGCAGCGCCTGAGAATCGAACTCGAGACCTTTCGCATGACAGTCCAACGCAATAACCATTAAGCAAAGTGCTAAAGTTTTAGGAAAACTAAGAGGAATCACATTAACCTAACTTAGAGGATTGTCATGACTACTTTATAGATTGAGATTCAGTTGCTTCGTAAACGAGCAGTTTTCGGCATTTCTTCCTTGCATGTTGTCTGTCCAGAAAATCAAAACCAACAAGAATTGTGTGCTTTAGAATCGCATGTTCGTGCGATTTCAGTTAGTGGGAAATGGAAATCAATTTCCTAGTTAAAAAAAAGTGTGAACGAGTGGTTAAGTACAACGGTATTAATCTTTCGTCCCAAATTATAACATAAATTTTTATTTTTTAACAAAGCTAATGTTTTTTTTTTTGAATAGCCCAACAAAGATTAAATAGTTCATGGGTTCTATACGATTTCTTCTCCGAAAAAAAGAGCCCTAATTATTGGTTACAACTTTGACTGTGAGAACAAAGTCACGGATTACAAAACAACAGTTAGTCACGCCACAAAGAAACAAAAAAAGAACATCTAAAACCGGTAGAAAAAAACAAAACAAGAACCGGCATTTGTTAACAACGATAAGCGGTAAGTAGCGGAGCAGGAAAGACCTTCACTTCGAGGGGGGGTAAATATGTCCGGTACAACAGTCGGAACTACGCCACAAAACTATACCAGAATCCAACCATAATAACGAATCTCGTTCATTAGCAACGGATTTTGTTGGTTTTGCTTTTTTGAGGTTCTTAGGTATAAGGACGGTGAAATGAGAAACAACCAACATTAGAGTGGTCTTATGAATCGGAAAAGCAAAGACCAACCAACCTACTTATGTTTCCTTAAATCCTGCTCCAAATAGGTACTCCAAATAGCAAATGTGGCCTCCAAATTGCATCTCCTTATTTTTCAGTTATCTTACTTATGCAATGGCAAGACTGCAAAACAACTCACTTTGGTTCTGACCTTCTTGTTCTAATAACCTACGTTGTAAGCTCCAGATTAGGGTCATAACGTCGGTGGGTACTTTACCTTATCCCTTGAAAGCTTGCCACAAACATACAGAACACCTGGCAGAGGAATATAATACAATTAGCAGTGATTCTTTAGGTTTGAGTTTACAAAATATGTGTAGGAACTATGATGACTATGACGATCTTCGCTTCGCTTTGCTATCTCTTCCCATCCCCACCCATCTATGATGGCAAATTTGTTGTCGTGAGGGAAAGGGGGCCAGAATGGGTGGCGAAGTGCTTGGTGTACCTTGAACAACGATTTTGTGTTTGTGATTTTTTTTTTTTCGTAACCTGACTGATGTCGTGACGTTTATTTACTTTTTTTCTGAAAAATAATTGTAGTCGGAGACAATGTGCGATGCAGGCACACGATGGCACTGAAAACTACCTGACACCGACACCGTCACCGACCGACCTAGAACCGAATCCATTTAACGATTCTCATCCCTCCCAAAGCACTACCTCTGCCTCCAACTCGGTTTCAGTAGTCAGAACTGGGATTCCCTAACCACGGAGCCAGTTCCATCGAAACATACCTAAATGATCAACAAAACTACACACATAAATAATACTCACATTCTAGAAGAAACAGTTGGTGTTTCCGCAAAGTGTTTGGACCTGGATTCTCGGATTGAGTGGGATACTTTTTCAGTGATGAGATGTTCAGTTTCACACAACACAAAAACAACACAAACAGAAAAGAAACAAGGCAACTTGATATTGAAAATCGAAGGAAATGATAGGATTTCCAATTGGAAAATCACAGAACTCGAATAGGAATACTTTTGGACTCGGATTCTTGTGTAAATTGCATTGAGCTTGAGTTGTGAGGATTGATATTTTGTGCGATATGAATAACCGCGCGTAGCACCTCCGAATTTTTTTTTCTTTCTTCTCTCCCGTTCGAATACCCGACAAAATATTTCACTTTCTTATTGGAAAATGCAAATTAAATTAAAAAAAAAAACCAGCAGTTTTCTGCTTTTTATTTTTTTGGGAAAAAGATAAGAAAGTTAAGAACAATAATTAAATCTTACGCGAATAGTATAAACGAAACACTGTCACTGTGGACTGAGCAACGAAACGAACAGAGTTTGAGAAAACTTTTTTCTTTTTTCCTACCTCTACGCTACCTTGCTTTTGCTTTGTGGACATCTGACTTTTTTTAATTCTTTTTTATTTGTGCTGAGAATCTCAAGCTGAACAAAACAGACATGAATGGAAATGTATCTGTTGGCTAGCGGCTAGGAGATTTCATTTATTGGAAGGCCTCTCAAACTGTGATGAGCTTTCGGATAAAAGCTTTGGAAGTTTACCCAAGTCCATGGCTGAGCTTACACTTTTATTTGGTTTGATATGCTTAGGCCGAGTTTAAACTGGATTTTAATCAAGTTAACCACGAGTTTGTTACATTTAATATGGCATTTGCTTTTGCTTGATAAAAAAAGTCAGGGTTTTAACAATAACAGTCATATTTATAAACTCATTATAATGAGTACATAAGGCTATGCAACCCTTATAATTCCTCTAAACGCAAAATCGTTATTTATAAAACTTATGTGACGTTGAATAGAGTCATTATAAGCTAAGCGCGTTTGGAGGTTGAATAGTGCCTACATAAGGACATTTTAGTATTGAACTGTCACATTCACTTTGACATCACATTGAATTATAAAGATTATCAACAAAATAAAATGCCTTTGACTTGATATTGAAACTAAAACTTTGTGTTATTTTTATTTATTGAAACAAATATGTTATACTAATATATTAAAAAGAAATTGAATTGAAAATTGTTTAGAATTAAATAGATAAATAAACTTGTTGGTGATCTCTCTCCACGCATCCTTCCGGTGTGTTAGTGTTGTAATTTTTATTTTGCATTATTGAATTATATCCTCAAGAACTTGTCTGAGGAATATTCCAGCTAGGATGAAACGAATAACAATTTGATTTCCAGTATTGTGCTAGAGATAATAGCATACTTTATCTAATGAATCAAAGTTAATTGTTCGAATTCTTTTAGCTTTTGGTAGTTTCGTTTTTGTTTATTAAATTCGATAGACAGACAAAATGTTTTTTTTTTTTGTTTTTTGACAAACAGCTGAGTGTTATGAAGGCTAAATGTAATAGATTCTTACTTTTTGGTACTTTATTTGACACAAGCTCATTATAACTATGCAGGGTAGGCAAATGTTTTATAAATATGAATTTGCATAGTGGATGAATAAGTCCTTATGCATTGCATAACTATTCACGCGTTTAGCGAATTCTAATAAATACGGCTGTAAGGTTATAGCAAAATATGACTATGACCATTTATAGGTACATGTGCCATGAGATCGAATACTAAAGTCTGGCAGGTGAGGAGTTAGAAATAACGATTTTTTCTATTTTTGTGTATCGAACTGCATGAGGATGGTAACTCTGCATTCGATGTATTTTAGGAAATTTATAAACTTATATAAACACCTATGTAAAACTTAACGAAAGGAACGAGAATGTTCTGAGTATTTTATAAAACGAGAGTCAGTCGTCTTACAGCAGGCTACCGAGCAGCGTAAGCAGGTCAAGAGCAGCGTTAGCAGGTTAAGAGCAGCGTATAAATACTTAATAAAAAGTGTTTTTTTAATATTTTTCCACTATAATTGTTGTGTTTCATTTTGTTCTCATGGTCATAATTTTACGCCGTATTAATATTTCTATTTCCTTTTGTAATTGTTTCCCTGAGCTACGATACATTTTGTGTCAGTGGTATAATAACTTCAATTCTTTTATTAAAAGTAGGAAATGAATGGTCTCTCTTTGTTTTTTTAGAACAAATGAGAATTTTTTTTTCTAAAATTAACAAATTCTCAAAAAGAAATTACTCATAAAAATGTACATTTCGAAATGTAATAGTTTCGATCAAGGTTTTCACCAAATCAAGTGGTATATTAAGTTACAACCTAAATATTTCTGCTGAATGCTTATCTTAAGTGCTTTGCACATGAGCTGCGACCTGCGAATGCGAATAAATCTTTTTAAGCAATTTTCACAGCTAATATCAATTTTTGTTTTGTTTTTATTCTACGAAGAAGTGAATGAATGATCGAATCAACTATTTAAAAGGAAAACACTGCATAAAATAATTATAAATTGAAATATTTTGCATTTTAAAATTTTGTACGCGACCAACAACGTATCTTCTGCGAACTGTCAAATGTAAATTCGCAATCCACAACTAGTGAACGCATTCCACAAACCCGCGACTAAAAAATTCGTACGAATTCAACCTCTTTCTAGTTGAGGTATCAAAGTGAAATGTTCTCCAAATCTATGACGATTCATATTTAGAAGTTTTCTCTCTTTTTTAAATTTTTGTAACAAATTTAACTGCATAAAAGCCACCTTTTCTTAAAATAATTTTGCTTAGCACTCATTTTACTTTAATTTACTTATTTCTTTTTTTTTGACAATTCGGACTGTTCAGCAGTGGCGTGGCGTCCATATAACCCGATTCCTATCGGGTTACCTTTTAAATTTTTTGCTAAACAACAATGTTTACTAAAGAACAAACGACCTTGCTACACAACAATGTTTACTAAATAACGACCAACATAAAACTAACTTTATATACTAAATACGTATCTATTCATTAACCTCCAGCACTCCACCAACTCAATTGAACTTTATTCTCATTTTTCAATCAAATACACACCACACCAGCACCACACATGTTATTATCATGAGTAATTTCTTCCACAATCTCTTCCCACCACAAGCCAAAGCAACCCGAAATATCGGGTTTTTCAATAAGAGCGCTACAAAAGTTTTTTTTAAATAAAACTAAAACGGTTTTGGATATCAATGAAATTCTTTATTCCTGTGAAAGAACGTTCGATGCCATTATGTATGGAACTCGATTTCTTTTGCATGGCCACCACGGGCACGCTTGCAGAAGTCCAGACGCTGAACCCAATTTTCGACGGTATTCAAGCATAAATCGGCCGATACTGCTGCAATTTCACGTTCGATATTCGTACGAAGTTCATCAATCGTCGCTTTCTGCAACTGAAGCCTCAGCGGCAGCAATATTCTCGACACTACGGACACTTCGTTGTCTCACTGGCACAGGAACATTTTATACTGTGCCTGTGGATTCAAATTTTCCCACTAGACACGCAATTGTTAATCTGCTAGGACGATTATGACGACCATAAATTGGACGTAGCGCTCTTAACGTTGAGGCCACTGACTCCGTATTTCGGTAGTAAATTTTAATAATTTCGACTCGTTGTTGGCTCGTATATCTTTCCATCATGAAATGGCAAACCTTACTGAAGAGAAATGTCAAAAGAGCGGCAAAAAATATGGCGTCGTTTGCTGTCCCTGTCGCTCCACTTTTGTAGCGTCCCTGTTGAAAAACCCTTTATATCGTCGTCGTCGGGTTATAAGATCTCTCGCTGGATAGAACAATGTTAGTTTTCTTTCTCTGTTTTGCCTATGGTTTTTCTGAGTTTGGCTCGACTCTGTCTAACGCCCGCTGTCTTATGAAAAGAAATAACACGCTTTTCTTCGACTTATTTGGTGAATTTCATAATCAAGTCACTTGGTTAATGTTGGGTTGCGCAGAGAGAGCAAAAAAATGGTGCGCAAGAAATTTAACTAGTTATAGTTAAAAACTGAAGACTGAAGCTGAAGGAGAAGGTTATTTTTATTTGTTAAATTTTGTTTTATAAATACTCTTTTCTGCTTATGCAAAAAGTAACTCGCTTTTCACCGACTTATTTGCTGAATTGTGTGAGTTTTTTCTACCGCTGCACTTTCTTGGATTAATTGAGTAGGTCATTCATTCATTCATACATATTTAATGAATTCTCAGTGAGAAGACTAAGAAGACAGGCTTTCAGATTTAGCACTTATATCCACAGAAAAGCAGCTTCTTTTAAAAATTTAGAATAGACCTGACTTCTATGAAAGAGTTTTAGCAGATTTTATTATGCTTTAAGATTATTTATAATTTATAAATTAATGATTTGAAGTATGCAAAATTGGCATGAATTGTTTCGCTTGTTTGTTTTGGAAATCAGAACTGCAATACATTTTTTAATTTAGGATACATATCGATATTAGAATTAATTTATCGTTTGCAGGTAATTAGTCTAAGCTTCGACTTACCATTTGAAATTATTCACGCCACGCCACTGCTGTTCAGCGACCAAAAAAAATACTCATGTGAACGAAATGTCAAAATTCGCGACCATTCGCAGTTCGTGTCTCATGTGCAAAGCACTTTAGTTTAGATCAAATAAATCTTATGTTGTGGTTTCACCCCACAAAAAGATTAAAAAAAGAGCAACTTTGACAGAAACTGTCAAAATGGAAATGCTCTTTTATGTTTTCTTATGAAACTGAATAGTGCGGGATTAAAAAGTATGATTTGTGCCAAATCATGAAAAATGATATAGGTCAGATTAATTTGAAAAAACAATTGGCTCAATGAAGCTATAACAAGGTTACTTAATAATATATATAAGATAAACGACATAAATTTGTATTGCAAATTTACGAGTTTCAAAGAAGATTAATATTGTGTACCCTTCCACGAAAATGGAATACGAGATTTAGTACTAAAACTTTTGATATTTTAAACCAATGCAACAAGATTTCATGGAGATTTTAACGAAATTTCGTTGAAATGGATTTCAAATCTCAATGAAATCTTGATATACTAATTTAAAATCTAAATATTTCTCAGCTTCAAGCCTTTGTATACTTGATCCCACTCGCTCAGCGGTGTCGAGTCGAAATGTAAGACGAAAAACCTGGGTCGAGGAGATTGGTTTGACAAATTGTTTCAGAATCTTACAATACCATTTCAACTCATATCCAAATCGAGCTCTTAACTAAAATGACGAAAAACTTGGGTCGGAAATCTGACCCTAATACAACTAGGTCTTTCAATACTGTATATAAACGTAGTATATGTTATAAAGTCTCTGCCAAGCTCAGAATTTAATTGGGTTTACCATGTTTGTACTTTCGTGGCAAATGGAATGCCTTTTCAAATGTATTCTGTTTTTGCATTTAATTTCATTAGAGAAATAGCTATTAGCTTCATAAAATTGCAGAATCATTTTTAACTTCTTTCTTTTTTTTACTAGAGATAATTTCCTTCGTGTTTTGGATAAAATTTTCACAATTGAAAGAAATGAAACAAACCTAAAACCACATTTGCAAACTGACACCTGACATTGATTTGGGATAAGTACAGGGAGAGTTACATCTGACGAAAAAATTTGCTTTGCAAATTTGATTATTAGGAGGTCACACGGCGAGCAAGTACTGGCAAGCAGTTGCAATGCACATACATTTTTCTTACCAACACAAACATTAAACAACTGGCATGGAAGTTCTGAAGTCTGGCAAGTTGGGAAGCAAATAGCCTAACACCTGCTCTTATTGAAGTATTTCATTGTTCTTGGGACATTGAAATTCATAAATACAAATACTTTTTTTCGGTGGCATGTGGATTCAAGCAAAATGCTTGTCACAACAAACATACAAATATTAAATTTGACAGACAGTGGGTGTACCGAACTGTAGCTTGTCAGTACTTGCCTCTGTAAAAATGTAATTCAATGTTACATTTTTAATAAATGTAGACATAAATTATAAATTATTTCTAATTATTTTAATATTTTAAAAAATATTATCCCCATAGTGTTTTTTTACAGAATTGCTTTTAAATAGGTTCATTAAAATTATGTTATAATTTTCCTTTAGCCCCTTCTGGCAAACAAATTCCGATCAATTGTTATAGTTATGTTAAGAAATAAGAAAATCCATTCAAAGCACAAAAATTCGTCTTTTTGAGTAACAGCCGACATTTTGTTGGGTTCTTTTTCTGGCAAAAGTTAACTTCACTTGATATATCAAAAATATGAATAGATTTAATTGTTAAAAAATTAAACCTTTGATCAAAGTTAAAAATATGGTTGATCTTTAAAACGAAATTGGTTTCAACAAAACATTTAAAAAAAATATTAAAAGCAAATTTCTTATTGCATTTCAAAAAGCAACAAATTTGCAAATTCCAATTGAAATCGAAATCACTAAATTGAATTCATAAATGAAAACTAATTGGAAAACGAGAATCCAAATATCTTAAAACAACCAGGAAATGAAAACATACGAGAACTGATATACCCCTCACACACGCCACATCGATCAACCTAATCGACAAAGTACTTCGCTTTTGTATGGGCATTTACACACCACTACGATGACGTAGAAGTTCATGCTGTTAAATGGTAGAGTAGTAAAATTTTAAATGAAAAGTGAAAATGACCGAAAAATATTTGAATTTTAATGCTCCAGAACCACTTTTTTGTGTGGATTAGAGCTTTATTGAATTGTTGCTTAAGGAGATTGAATTCTATTCTTGCTTTTTCAGGCGATTTGTAAATTTTAACAACTAAAACCGAACAACATCATAAAAAATTGTTTCGACGAACTAGTTCGGTCCTTTTTACACGCCATGTCGGCATACTACTTCGAATCTCGGAGTTCGCACTGCTATGTCGACATATTATTCATTTCACACGACCCAAAAACCTTATCGACAATATGCTTCGATGAAGTAGGTCGTGGTGTGTGTTAGGGGTAATAGTGATATCAGCAACTTAAAGTTTCTGTCACACGATAGCGTTTCTAGAATTCCAATTTTTAAATTAACGTGCAAGTACTTGCCGTGAGCAGTCACACTATGCAACGAAAGTGCCCGCCGAAAGCGTTTTTTTGAAGTAAAACTTCTTTCCCGGCGTTGGGGGTAAAAAATTGTCTTTGCAGCTGTCAGTGACATGTCAAAACGACACGTTATCAGTCAAAGACAAGGACATGTTTTTAGAATACAAAATGTTAGTAGGTTTATAGGTTAGAATCTTACAGAGGCTTTGCTTGAGGGAAAAGAAGTTTTACTTCTACCGCGCGTATATCAGTACACACAACCTTTTTTGTTGCTCACAAGTAGGTATATTTGTCACTACGTAGTCAACTCGTTCTGATTGGCTAAGGACAACTAAAAATTTAGTTGATATTTCCCCTCAAACGTAGTGTAAAAATTTCTGCTACAAAGCTAGTTGACATTTCACAATCAGCTGTTCGTTGAAAATACAAATTTAATTTTTGGTGGAAGATATTTTCGAAGTGAAATTATTGAACAAATTAATATTATATCTTATATTTGATGTTATTTAATTTAAACTGTAAAAAAAAGTTTATTTAAAGTTCTGAAAACACAATTTTTCTTATTTTATATGTTTATATCTGTTATTAATATGACAGTTTGAATTGACTAGCTTTGTAGTGCAATTTTGCATTCACAAAGCTAGTTGACTTTTTGACTAAGTAGTGACTAGGTTAGTGAATGTGCCCATTGCCGAAAGCGATTTGTTTCTGTGTGTGGACAGCTAGGTGCATATTAGGTGTGTTTTTTTTGCAAGTCCATATAGAATTGTAAAAAAAAACGACATCGGGACTAAGCGCTTTACATGCAAGTGCAACAACTACTTAAATCTATACAGAGTTAGCTAAGACCAGATAATTTTCGAGAGTTAATCTAAGACCCGATAAAAATGGTGATGCCAAAATAGTATTATCTATATCATGTTATCGATAATTTGCTCAGAGACGTCAAAAGTGAAGTTTTTGGATTGGTTGATGCTAGTCGTCAATAAGCTGACAAATGTCATTGCGTGCACAGTGCTTCCAGCTATGTGGAAAAAAAACCTAAATCCCGATGTCGTTTTTTTTTACAATTCTATATGGACTTGCAAAAAAAACACACCTATTATTTGGCCTTTTCATTTCAATTTCGTTTCTTCTCCATCCAATATAGATGCAAAATGGAATTTTGTTTCGATGATGTTTCCTTTTAAAAAAAGTCGAGGCAGTTAATTATTATGGAAATCATCATAGAGATATATTAGCATTTGACAATTATGGAAATCGTCATAGAGATATTTTAGCATTTGACAAAATTCAGTTGATCGAAGAGAAATTTGAGTGCGACTGTTTTCGGTACGGAATTTGCGTGTGACCAGTTGTAACCCGTTTCTACAGCAACGCAGGCACGAAGCAATTTTTCAAACATACAAACAGGAGAAAAAAAATTAAAAAAAAAAATTGTTTTACAAACAAACACAAATCACTTGAAAGCAAATGCTTGCTTGGAAACGCTTCCTTAAACCAGTCACACTACGCAATGTGTTCCGATGGCAATCGTTTGCAAGCAAACAAATCACTTTTAGCAAACGCTTGCATGCAACCACTTTTGGGAACGTCACACCATGCAATTTTTGGTTTTTGTAAGCATTTTGCTTGTTTGCTGCGAGCACTTTTCTTTTGCACGGTGTGACTACACCTTAACGCGAGACTATCACGCGAGATAGTTTGTTTTTCACTTGATACATTTCTAGCGTGAATTTTTGTAGCACGATATGTTACACGCACCAATGTCTGTAGTAAATGTGATTGCAAACAAAGACAATTTTTTGTAATGTATGACATTTGATTGGTCAGAATTTCTCAATAAACACGGAAAGCATTTATTAAAACTATAACCCTCTCTTTTCCAAAGTTCCAAAACGTTCGTTCTGATATAATTATAACAAGGGATTTACTTCATTTTTTAATTTATCCCTTTTGTAAATTACTTAACTATATATCTTTTACTAACTCAAACAAACCTGAGCAACTTGCTCGTCAACATGGCATGGAAATTCTGAAGCCAGTAGACGAGTAAGTTGAGAAGCAAGTAGGTTGAAGCTGTACTTGTAAAATAATTTAAAGAAGTATTTACTTGCTCATCTCACTTTAACGTTCACGTCACGTTTCTTTTTAACGAAATCAATAAATAAATATAAATAAAATTTCAAGTTTAATAACTTGCAGGTAACATGCTCATTATAGTGGCGTGCGGCCCACGTCACAGCAGATACACATATGGGAATTTGACTGACACTGTTCTTTTTCTAACCATAGTTATACAGGTTATACTACCTGACAGCACCTATCAAAATGCTAATGATCAATTCAATTTTTCTTAGAAAGTGGAAGCGAGTGATTGAAAGTTTCATTTGTGCCAAACTATGAAAAATCATCGAGCCAATTTAGCGTGATAGGTCAGGGTCAGTTCGAACTAAGTATAAAAATATTGAGCTAATTAAGATTTAGGGAGAATAATTTTTTAATCTTATAGATATTATGAAATAAATTTCTGTGGTGTTTGTAAGAAACGTGATAAGGCCATAAAATAATTTGCGTTTTTACGTCCACTTCATATGGAGCTAAGTCCTAAAGCTGGTCGCCTGATTTTCTTCAAACTTGTAACATTTATGAGAATATTCTTTCAAAATTATGTTCCAAATTTTAAGAAATTCGATTTACCCGTTAGGGTTCTAGCTCGATGTTAAGTGAAGATAAGAACGCAAATTATTTTACGGAGTTATCATGTTTCTACCAAACACCACAGATTTGTATTTGTAATGCACTTAAATCCAGAATTAGCTCTTGGTGAAAACGTAGTACATATTAGATTGCTTTTACATGGATGCGATTTTTAATCTTTGTTTCTCTTTTGTCTGCCTTTCGATGGCATGCATTATGCTTTCCAACATAGCGATTTTTAATAATAGTTAGCTTTGTTATATTGAAAAGGAGCCATCTCTCCGCTTCTTTACATTACTTGGTTAATCGAAGTTCATTGAGCGAACGCCAAATAAAAAAAAAAAGAGAAATAAAGAAAACCACAAAGAAGAAAGAACGATAACTCTGCCATTTTTCTAACCCCACACATTTTTTGTACTCTTGCCACCACATATGTCTCCCACAGCGTTGCCGATGTGGCACGATCGTGCCATTTTGACACGGAAATTTTCTCGTGGCACGGTGGCACGAAAAGTTTCAATATGGCACGTTTTTTTTTTTTTATTATTTTACCTAAATGCGCTTAAGATAATTGACCCAACCTTTTTTAAAAAATAATTCAAACATACAAAGTATTTTGCCACACTTCAATATTTTGGTATCAGAATTTTATCATCTATTAGAGTGCGAGAAAGATGTTCTTTTTGGCGAAATAAGAAAAAAAATTCAGATTGGACTAGCCGAAAGTATTTTTCTTGAAGATTCCAAAACGTTCTAGGTTAAGTTGTACAAATTAAAAAACAATATTGACGAAGGAATGTTCATTAATATTTCAAAATTTATGTTGATTCTTCTTAGTTTGCCTCACGGAAGTGCATCAACAGAGCGAGTGTTTTCAAGGCTAAATAATATTAAAACAAACAACAAAAACAGACTGTCATATACAAAACAATTAATGCTATGATGTCATATAATGAAATTATTTAGCCTAATAATTGCCAAAATTTCAAACCTCCAGCTAATTTATTTGTTTAACTTATTATAACAAAGCTTTATTACGTCTTTATATTTTTTAATAATAAAAATAGGTACTCATCATGTGATGTGAAATAGGTAGTTAAATAATACAAACTTATTACTTATTATGAACATGTCAAAAACTCCTGTTTCTGGAAAATACCTATACACGAATAGAGGAACTGATTTTTTGTTTGTTATTTGTTTGTAGGTAATAGTATTTAATTAAAATTTATTTTTAAAGAATAACTTGAGGTTTTTTCATATGGCACGAAAATGTCACAAATGGCACGTTTTTTCAAAGAGTGTGGCACGAAAATTTTTTTTTTGGCGGCAACGCTGGTCTCCCACCCACGGGCTTAAAAATCGAAAGATAATATTGAATCGTCTCAACTATAGTTGTTATGTCATGTTGAGTTGTGATTGTTAGAATACAAATTCAAATTGGAAAGATAGTTATCAGTAATTGTTAATCTGTCAAACTAACCTTTTATGCAATGCATGTCTCCATTATTGTCTATAATCGGCGAAAATATATTTTTGTAGTTATATGTATTATCCTCACCAAAAAAGCTAATCAAATATTATTTGTATTTGATTTGAAAACAAATCGTCTCATATATTTATTTTAACAGATCAACACATCCAACTCAACTCATATCATGGAGGTAAGTTGAAAAAAGTTTCAAATCTTAACTATTTGACACTTCAAAATGAACTTAAGAACGATCGTTCATATATTGAATAAAATGAACGACAATAGTAAACAATCGTTAGAAAAAGAACACACCACAGTACCTACTTGAATGTGTTCCGGGGTTAAATCAAGTTTCTTTTTAAAGTGCATTAATTTCTAACTTTAAATAATTTGTAATAATTAATAAAAAAAAGTGATATTAAAAATAATATCGAAAACAAACAAAATTTAATTTGTTTTTCTTTTATTTTAAACGATTATCCAATAAAAACTTTTAAAAATCTTCATTGTATAAAAAGAAAAAAAACAATTGTGCCGGATTTTAGTCCAATTAGGTTCTTAATCGAAGTATTATGAAAATATCATCGAAATGAAAGATTCAGTGACGCATCTTTGTTTAAAAACCAAAACAAAAAGAAGACCCATAAAGAATGAAGGCTTAGGTTAAAAACATCATTAGAAACCAGCTCTGATTTGCATCTTCTGTATATATGTATGTATGTATTTTTTATACTTATTTATTATACCTATTTGATTTACATTATTTATAGAAGGCTTCAAATTATCACATTTATGTACTTAAAAATTCGACTTATCACGTTTAGAGACAAGTTTGGATATAGTTTAATTAACGATCTTCTTGAGCCTGTATTTCCCCTCAGTTTTTTTTTTAATTTGAAAACAAAACTAAAAACCATAAACATTTTTTCAATTTTTATTATTTTCAGATTAGGGTTGAATAACTTTTCATTTTAATTTTAGAGAATTTGAAAGGAGAGTTTTTACTAAACTAGTATTCTACAAAACTAAACCCGAAAAAAAAAACATTCTTTAAAATGAATGTTTTATGTAGGTACTAAAATTATTCGACCATTTCGACATAAAGTGCGGTTTTTGGGTGGTGACTTCGCTGCGCAGCTAAATTTTCCAATAAAACATTTTGTTAGCCGCATTTTTACCACACCTTCAATTAAACTAAAAAAACATATGTTAAATGTGCTGTCAAAAATGGGAAAAATAAATAGGAAATCTCCATAAAAAAAAACTAAAATAAAAGGTTCGTTTGTTGAACTTTACCCAGGGTTGACCCAGGTTTTCTTGACAACCCTCAGAGTTGTCAACAAAAACTGGGGTTTTCGGTTTTCAAAAAACACCCAAGAGCTTTCAACTGTTTTGTTGACAACTAAAAGCAAGACAAAATAATTTTGTGATCTGATAAAACTTTAAATTTGTTATAAATTAGTTTTAAAAATGAACGAAAACAATTTTGCGTTGTTGCTGAATGTTTCATCCGATGAGTACAAGAAATATTTAATTGCAAATACAAGCAATAACATGCGACATGCGAATCGCCAAACGACAACAAAAGAAATACATATGAAATCCCATATGACTTTTGACAGTTTGAGTGTTACCTGAACTCGCACCAGCAAAATACCTAGATCTACTTCATGGCGAGTTCAGGGCGACCCCAGGTCTCAAAAAACACAGAATTTGCTCACCAGGGTGACTCCAGGTTTTTCAAAAAACGATTTAGGGCGACCCCAGGGTGACTTCAGGGCTCAACGAACAAACCTAAACAATGAATTAAAATGGGCAAAAATTTGCATTTAGTTCTTAATTTCTTATAAGATATTAGATTTTCCATTACAGTTCATAGTATGGTACTTTGACTGATACAATATGCACCGCGTTGTTCCTAAATACTAGCCCTCTTTTCGAAGAATGAAGAACACTTTCTTTCGCGAAGAGTCAAATTCTATAAAAGCCTTCGTCTCTTCTTGTGTCCAACGTTTAGTTCTGTGGTGTAGATATATGTTTATAATTTTTTTCTTACCTTTTTTCCATTTTGATCTGATTGGGAAACCAAGCAAGATGTCAAATGACATTAAACTTGTTGGGGATGTGTTAGCAGGGTATTTTTCTTCAAATATAAACTCGAAATCGAAAAATCTCAAAATTTCTATTAGCTGATTTTTTGAAATATATTTTCGAATAAAACATGGTTAGTTTGGAAACTAAAATTAGAAGTGAGAACCATTTCAATCTTCAAAGTAAACCTACAAAAAGCTATTTGTCACATGCACCTATTTTCATATTTCCAAATACAGGCTTATGCGAATGTCAGAAAATGATATTAGGCCTTATGGCGTTTTGTTCATTTTATAAAGTAGCTTTAGGCCTAATATGGCCTTATGTCACTTTGAAATTCGTTTGCCCGAAGGTCGTGAAAACTTAGAATTTGCAACCTAAATTGGAATTCCCTTTGTAAGTTCTTTTCGCTATTATTTCCGTGAATTTAAAGTTTCAACTTAGCTTTACGCAAAATTTCGCCTGAATTTAAAATTGAACTCAACATTTGATAGGTGAAACCTTAGACTTCATTTCTGCCAAAAACTTTTTTTCAAAAAAATAAGTTTTCAATATCGCCCAACGTTGCTCAAGCGTAAAGCGACTGATTTTGTTCTTCGGAGGTATAATACTACGGGAAACAGCCGTCTGTCAAAATAATCAATGATTTAAGAAGAAAACCACCCTGTATACCTACATACATACATAGTATGTCTGTTGGTAAATTATGTATGTCAAGTTATGTATTCATAAAAAGAATGTTACTCGAGATTTTGATCAGACTTGGCATTACGATGAAGGGTAAGACTAATGTCGATTTCCTTTTACACTAGGGATTTTAGGGATTGCGATCCCTTGTCAAATTTTGTCTTTTTAGTGTGGGTGTTTCGTATACATGTAAATCCCTCTCCAAATACGGATTCGAAGGATTTGATCTCTGTCAAAAAAAAATCGATTTTTTTGGTGTGGTAAAAGTCAAAATTTGACAAGGGATCGCAATCCCTAAAATCCCTAGTGTAAAAGGAAATCGACATAAAAAAGCGGGTCGCGCAATTCTGTCTGTCTGTTCGACTACGGCGGGCGTAAACGGCTCGGACCATTTTTTTTAAAACATGGTAAACAGCATTTTAAAATTTTCTTCTGCACACGTTTTTTTAAAATCAAAAATAAAGGTACATACATATGCCATAGAATAAACGGTATCCTCCCTACAAAATTTAATGAATGTTTTTCGAAAATCGTATTTTTCTTGAAAACGGCAGCTAGAATTTTGATAAAAAGTAATTTTTTTACGTTTTTACCGTTTTTACTCTTGTGCATAGATCAGGCTAAATTGTACCCATGCCACTGGTCATGTATACTTTAAGGGCACTTTTCATTTGTGACTAATTGGCATATCCAGTTCCAACTACTCCATAGCCAGTCAGCGAGCATAAGGTCGCGTTTTCAAAAATCAGTGAAACTTACAATGGTGATTTGAAATGTACAAGTATCTATGTAATGAGTGTCAAAAATAAAAAACAGGAACTGTCACATTCTACCAATCTCTATTATAAATAAATATGGTGGTGCAACAGGTCGGAGTGAACCAGGACCTAGTGACTTACAACTCTCAACCATTCCTGGGTGCGTGTTACCAGGAACGGAGGGGACCTACAATTTTCTGCCGATTCCGAACGGTTAATGAGCAGCACTTTTCATGACAAGAGATACTCTTGGAGAATTTGTCAATACCTCGCAAGAGGCAGTACACCCCTGAAAAAAATATTCTTGCAGCGGCTGAGAATCGAACTCGAGACCTTCCGCATGACAGTCCAACGCACTAACCATTATGCCAAGGGGTACTATACACCAATCTCTATTAAGCAACCGTTTATAAAGCAGAGTTAATACTTTTGTCAATTTTTCTCGTTGACAAAAATACATTCATCTGGAAATAAGCCCCGTCGCAGAATATGAAGAAGACCCACTTTCTTGAAACAATTTAATCATTTGCACCTGTTGTTAATCGCTTTTCATGCTGATTTTGCAAAACAGACTCAATAAATGGCAACTAATTTGACAGATGTAGCTTCAACAATATGGCCGCAATCAACTGTCAAAAATTGAAAATCCCTTTTGGAAAACCCTATCTCACTCAAACAACTACCTTCGAAAGATTATAAACAAACAAACTTTCCCACAATTTTAATTGCATCTTGCAACAAACTGAGATTATCAAATTTCTAGTAAGTTTTTTTTGGCTTATTAGATTTTTTCAAACAACCAAAAAAATTAGCTTAAACATTAATTTGCAGTTCAACAGGAAAACTTAAGTGATTTGGAATGGATTTGTTTTTCAACCTTCACTCAGCTTTATCATTCGAATTTCAAAAATATTGGTCTTATTATGTTTGCTTCAATTAAAATTCAAATCACTCTACGATCTTTCATAAATGCTTTGCAATGTCGAATATTACGAAAATTCCAAAAAGAAAACAAAAATTGTATTATTTCTGTGAGTGGCAACCTTCAAATTAATTTTGTCCATATTCGTCGAAATAAAAACAAAATGCTAGATTGGCTCGAAGGAATTTGTTAAAAAAAAAAATGTTAGCAAAGCCTTATGTCAAAACTTATTTGGCAAATTCTTAATTAACCTAATTCACAATAAATTTTGTTCTAATGAAGAATTTTAATTTTGCTTTTATTTAGGGGTATTTCGTAAAGTTGTCATTTCGCCAAACTATTTTTGCGTGAAATAATATTAAAATGTAATAGATCGCTAAGCAATTTAAAACAATTTAAAAGCTTAATAAAAAAATCGAAACAACGAAAAGAGCGAATTAACAAAAATCGAAATAACGATATGCCAAATAAAAATTGCTGAGTTCAACTTGATGAAATGAAAAATGGCAAATCAAATTTCGCCGAAAAACCGCTACACAGGAAATACATTTTTTAAAAAGGCTAAAACCACGCTTTTGTAGTTAGAGCTAAGAAAAGAATGCCATGTGATTTGAATTTATGCAAGAGCAAACATTTTTAATGGTTTAAGGGATTAAGAAAACATCAGTTTTTTAATACAAAAAAAAATTTGGTATGCCAATTTTATGTTTTTATTATTATACAAATTAAATTTCGAAAAAAAAAATACTGACCCGGCTTTTAAATATCGATTTCTTATGCTAGCTACACACGTGGAAACTGTTGCCGCAACCACAGTACTGTTGGAGCAACCGACCGAAAATATCAAAACTTTTTGATATTTCTGGCAACGCAACGGTTGCAGCAACACAAAATCAATTGGCAACATAGCCATAGCTACACACGAAGCAACGGTTGCTTCAACATGGCTGTGTTGCTGCAACGGTTGCCTCGTGTGTGGCTAGCATTAAAACAAAAACGTTTTTTAAAACAAGAAAATATTTTTTTTAGGTTTAAAATATCATGACATAGGATTTATCATAAGTTTCAGTACATGGAAGTCACAATCTCAATGGTATCACAAAGGATCTACATCGATCTATCTTAGTGTGAAGGCAACAAGATAAACTATCAGCTCAAAACTAACCTACATACTAACATACTAACCATACATACATACATATTGTTCATTTATGTATATATCACAAGTAGAAATCATACCCTTAAACTACTTTTTTACTTGTGACTTATAGGTACTATAAGGCAAGTTATGCAATCGAACTCGAGATTTCCATCAAAGTTGACATTACGATGATAGCGAAGACTAAAAAAGTGGGTCTCGCAATTCTGTCTGTCTGTCTGTCTGTCTGTCTGTCTGTTCGACTACAGGCTAAACGGCTGGGCCGATTTTCTTTAAACTTGGTAGATATCTTTTTTAATTTTTTCCCCCCATACGTTTTTTTCTTTTTTTTTTTTAAACCAAAAATAACGGTACCTGCCATACGAATTTTTTTCGAAATTTTATAATCATTTTTTTTTTCTCAAAAACTGTTCAAGAGATTTAAAAAATAAAGATACGAAAAAATTTCATTTAGTTAAAGCTAGGTACTAGTTGAAAAAAAATTTCAGAAAAATGGTCATTGAGATGAGAACCATTCTTTTTGTTTTTAATTTTCTCAAAAACGGTACAACAGATTTTGATCATTTTTGTTTGCCAAAGCTCCCTAAAAACTTGAATAGAATTGTGTATTCAAATTTTCAATAAAATTTTTGTTGGATTTTTAAAAAATATTTCAATTTTTTTTTTCAAAACTCAATATTTCGAAAACCTTATGCTAGATTTTTTTAAACTTAAAAAATAAAAGTTTTTCAACATAATCTACAAGATGTATAAAAAAAGTTTTATTTTACCTAAAAATAAAGGTACCCACCATACAAATGTTAAAAAATTGTTTTCAAAAATCGTATTTCTCTCGAAAATGGGGCCTAGCATTTTGATAAAAAAAAAATTTTTTCAATTAATTTTAACGATCTTTAATATTATAAAAAAAAAATTAAAATTAAGATATTACTACAGCTTGTACCTACCATAGAACAATTTTTTCAAATTTTGATTTACTCATTATCGACATAACGGATTTTAATGAAATATCTTGTAGAGATGCTTCTTAAAAGTCTAAAAACCATTGCATTTCAAAACCTTAAAAAAAATATTTTTTGGGTTTTTGAAAAAAAATCATTTCTTTTTTGGAAAATTTGATATTTCAAAAACAGCTCAATATTTTTTTTGGAAATTTAATTTTTATTCGTACAGTAATAAAACCTTAAAGTTGGCATACCAAATTCTTTTTTTAAATGTTTTAAACATTTTGTATATAAAAGCTTTTTTTTAAGAAACCACTACAACGACTTATAATTTTTGTTCTTGCATAAATTGATATTCGTATAGTATTCTGTCCTTGTCTCTTACTATTAAAAGAATTTTAAAAATTAATTTTATCCTTATGAACAGATTTCTCTAATAAGGAGCAAGTTCGTGCGACCCAGTCGTGCACTTTATTTTGTCTCGCCTTCTAGTACAATTTGCTAGTTGTTTATTAATTGTTTTTGTCTTCCTTATGGTCCCAGCATAGCACACTATGCTGGGGAATCGTGTAGATGGGTTGATGGCATCGGATGGCTAATGGCGTAGTACGATAACCTGCGGGAGCCGTTGATGTCAGTTTTTCGTCCACATCAAAAGATAGTGGGCGAGTGATGGTGGTATGCGTCCACACATGACCCACTCACTATTACAGCAGCGACGACCACTTCTTCATCCATCTTCTTCAGCCATCCTGTAGATCTGAGTTACCATGAATTGCCCTTCGTGTAGAGGGCTCTTCAGACTTTCCAAAAATTTGTATAAACTGTTCAGTCCTTCAAGCAATGCTTATTCTTTATCTCGTAATCTCAACTCAGCACTATTCCCTACGCACAAGTTCTTCGCAAGCTTTCATAGGTGGCTCGTAAATCGTCACGCATCATGATTTTAACCTAAAGGCTAGTACGCAGATATAGTGCTAATTCTCGCATTACTCTCCAAACATCAGCTAAAATGTATAAAAAATGTATTTAAAAAATGTTTCAATATTTCAAGTTATGAATGAATGAATGAATGAATAAATTGGGGTATAAAAACACTGCGACCTAAAGATCTATTGTGTCCCCCATCTAGAACTGGATGAGGTTGGCTCATTATTACAGTTCTTCCTCCAAATCTGCTCCTCTGAGGAATCGAAGTATTTGGAGTATTTAAAGGGATGATGTGGTGCTTGCCCAGATACCTGTGCCTTTGATGCACGAGTGCATCACATTTCCCCAGTATGTGGTCAGGTCTCTTCGTGAGTGTTGCAGAATCTGCAAGTCTCGTTGCTCACCAGGCCAAGGATGTTGAGGTATCTTCTCAACCTACAGTGGCCTATGAGAAGCCCCGTGATTTTCCTGAGGTTGTTTTTACTTAAGCTAATGCAGGTTAGAAAACGCTCTCGGTTGTAGTCCCCGAGTAGGAGTTTTGCCTGTCTTAGCTTAGGGAGTTCTTTCCAGATTTTTGATCTTTTTGTCTCCTCTTCTGTTTTGATTTTGTTTTTGATCACGTTTTCTCCTATTCCGCAGTAGATCTCTGGCCCAGTAAGGGGTGTCGATGCACCTATTTTTGCTAAGGAGTCTGCCACTTCGTTGCCCTGGACACCAACGTAGCCTGGTACCCAATGAAGCGTGACAGTGTTATTCTTGCCCAGTTTATTAAGCTTAATCACGCATTCCCAAACAAGTTTGGAGCTGATGGTGTAGGAGCTTAGTGCTTTTAGTGCAGCCTGACTGTTTGACATGATGGCATTTACTTCTGCCTGGAATATGCTAGTGGACTGTCCCATCGGTTAGGAGAGTTTAGTTCTAGGCCCAAAAACTCCAGCACCAGTCCCTTCAGCCGTCCTCGATCCATCAGTGTACCATTTGATGGTATTTTCTTTAAGACTGTAGTTTATTGTTTCGCCTAGCCAGTCTTTTTTGCAACTTAAATCCGTTTTGAAATGTTTTTCGAAGTTATATCTTTTGATCATACCATCTCTTGGGATGTCAAGAAGGTTTGTTACTGCGGACCGGATTATCGAGTCTTTTTCCCTGTTTCCAATAATTTTACCCGTCCCAGTACCCTCCTTGGCAAATCTCATTATGGCTCCCTTAGCAGCATTTTCAATGACCACGTGTAGTAGCGTCAGATGAAGGATGGTTTCCATCACTGCTGTAGGGCAAGTTCTCATTGCTCCTGTTATGTATATACTGGTACATTCAAGCCTTTTCAATTTGTCTAGTGATTTCCTAGTTGTGTTTAGTTCGGTTCTTTTATGCCATGCAATCGCCCCATAGGTAATGATGGGTCTTACCATCATGGTGTACATCCATCTTATGATGTTTGGTTTGCAGCCCCATTATTTACCTGCAAGACTCTGGCATATCATAAGGGCCTTTGTGGCTTTCCCGACAGTTATTTCGACATGCTTGTTCCAGAGGAGTTTGCTATCTAGTGTAACTCCTAAATATTTGACCTCCCTCTGGGTGTCGATTACATCTCCCGCCAAACGAATGGGTTTCATACGAGGTAAAAGTCTTTTACTGGTAAATGGTACTATCGATGTTTTGGTAGGGTTGATGTTAAGTCCCACATATATACACCATTCCCTAGTTATAGACAGTCCTCTCTGGACTATATCACAAAGAGTTTTTTCGTACTTCCCCAGTGCCGTTATAACGATGTCATCAGCAAAGCCAATACATCGAATCCCTTGGGAGGTTAGACTTTCTAGAAATTCATCAACTACAAGACTCCACAGCAAGGGTGATAATACCCCACCCTGCGGACAGCCTCTTGTTGTGATGACTTTCTTGACGTTTAGTCCTGCGTATGCTTCCGCCGTTCTTGTACTAAGCATTTTACTTATCCATCTGACTATAGTGATAGGAACTCTCTTCCTTTCTAGAGCCGAATGAACTGCTTCGTGAGAGGTGTTGTCGAAGGCCTTCTCAATATCAAGGAAGGCGCATAATGCGGTTTCTTTAATATCTAAAGCTCTCTGTATTATATTAGTTAGTTCGTACAGAGCGGTTTCTGTGGATCTACCCGCTCTGTAAGCATGCTGACGGTGATTTAGGGGCATGTTTACTAATACTTCTGATCTAATGAAGTTATCAATTACCTTTTCCAAAGTTTTCAGTAAGAAGGATGTTAGGCTTATTGGCCTGAATGACTTAGGATGTGTGGTATCTTTTTTCCCCACTTTGGGTATGAAAATTACCTTTGCTCTTCTCCATAGACTTGGTATGTACCCAAGTGCAATACTACTTCGAAGCAATCTAATAAGATAGGGCATCAGTTCTTCTTTACTTTTCTGCAAAAGTGCAGGAAAGATGCCATCTACGCCCGGTGATTTGAAAGGGTGAAAGGTACTTAACGCCCATTCAACCCTATTACCTGAACAGATAGTCGAAGCTATCTTCCAGTCTTCCCGGTTAGGCCTGGAAAATGAGTATTTAGCAGTAGGGTTGACCTTTGCTCCTCGTTTTCAGTGTAGGTACCATCGGCGGCGCACAGTGGGGCGACTTGTATGGGAGAGCGGACAAAAGTCCATAAAAACCGAACCACTTAACCAATTTGGATGAAATTTTCAGAAATAAAAGTAGTTTTGGAAAGAAAGCTTCACAAAAAATTTCCACCCACTGCCACGCCTACTAACAAAAAAATCGTCAAAATTGATAAAAATCCATGTTTTGTGCCAAGTAAAGGTTCAAGATGGTGTTTTTTTTTAAGGAAGTTGGCCATTGACATTTTACACACCCTCTTTTTGGGCGGTTTTTAATATTTTTTTTAAATTTCTTGTACTTGTTTTGTATGTAGACAGGTTTTGTTATTGCGATAAAATCGGAACCACACAACTGATTTAAATAATATTTTCAAATATTATAAGGGATAGATTTAGAAATGACAACGAACTATTTCCACCCAATGACACGCCCACACAAAAGTTTGTCTAAATTCCAAAGTTGGTAGGCTAAATTTTGAGTAATTAGAAAAATATATTTTCGCGAAAAGAATCAAATAAAATGCTTGATAAATGCAACCATTACGTATCTATCGGTTCAGACGTTCAGTGTTTTTATGATATATACAGGGTGATTTGCATAAGGTGTGACAAAAAGCTAGGGCGTGTAGACTGGACTTAGACAAGAAAAAAATCGTATGGGAGAGGGGGTCTATTTCCCCCCGTTTAGGCGGGAGGGGCAATTTAAGAAAAAAATCACTTAAAACAGAAAAAAAATTATTAGAAAATAACGGTGATACCTACAGAGTAATGCTATGGCATTTTGAAAAGCCAGAAATACATTCTTTAATTTTGTTTTTAAATAAAGTTGTTCGAGTGAATAGTTTTTGAAAAATTAATTTTCAAAATCAAAATTTTGAAAAAAAAAATGAAATTTTTTTTTTTAAACAATTTTTTTTCAAAATTTTACGTAATTAAGTATTATTTTTTTATTCAATATTCAATGCTCTTTTTAATTTTTGATCAAACACAAAAAACCGGATGTCAAAATGTTTTGTAGTTTTTGAGAAAATCAAAAATAACAAAAACTACTTTTGTTCTAAGAAAAGCCTTTTATTTTAGTTTTTTCGTTTTTGGATTCTTAGGTGAATTTACGATTGAAAGGATTAACTTTCTTTTTACTATTTTTTTAATTATCGTCTTATAAGCATACAATAATGTGACAAACTACTGGATTAACCATATTTCACACATTTTTTCAATGAGAACACCTGCGTGAGAGTATTGGTTTAAAATTGACCTGCCACTTTTTTATTATGGTGGGGTCGGCTTGGCTTAGGTGCATTTACGAAAGAAAAGATTAACTTTTTTTGTAGAATTTTTTTATTATCAGTCTTATAATCATACAATAAAGTGACAAAGTACTAGATTAATACATTTTTTCATTGAGAACACCTGCGTGAAAGCATTGCATTAATATTGACCTGCGAATGTTTTTTAAATAATGCAACGTTACACGCCCTAACTAGTGACTTCGAACTATGTGTACGAAGTGGAAATAGAATCTTTGGAACAACTAAAACAACGGATTGAAGTGGCTGGAGTCAAATTACAGGCAAATTTATCAAGTATAAATTTATGTGCAGCAATAAGAAGGCGCTATAATCTTTGCCTTCTACAAAATGGGGATCATATCGAAAAATTTTTGTAATAAGCTTTAGTTAAAAAATAGTTAAAAATTTAAATAAACAGTAACTACGTATTTAATCTAAATATGCATGTATTTCTTATTTTAATTGATTTCAAGATTCAGGAACATTTTTGTTCTTATTTCGCAATTGCTTTTTTCTGTCACTAGTTAGGGCGTGTAACGTTGCATTATTTAAAAAACATTCGCAGGTCAATATTAATCCAATGCTTTCACAGAGGTGTTCTCAATGAAAAAATGTGTTAATCTAGTACTTTGTCACTTTATTGTATGATTATAAGACTGATAATAAAAAAATTCTACAAAAAAAGTTAATCTTTTCTTTCGTAAATGCACCTAAGCCAAGCCGACCCCACCATAATAAAAAAGTGGCAGGTCAATTTTAAACCAATGCTCTCACGCAGGTGTTTTCATTGAAAAAATGTGTGAAATATGGTTAATCCAGTAGTTTGTCACATTATTGTATGCTTATAAGACGATAATTAAAAAAATAGTAAAAAGAAAGTTAATCCTTTCAATCGTAAATTCACCTAAGAATCCAAAAACGAAAAAACTAAAATAAAAGGCTTTTCTTAGAACAAAAGTAGTTTTTGTTATTTTTGATTTTCTCAAAAACCACAAAACATTTTGACATCCGGTTTCTTGTGTTTGATCAAAAATTAATAAGAGCATTGAATATTGAATAAAAAAATAATACTTAATTACGTAAAATTTTGAAAAAAAATTGTTTAAAAAAAAATTTTTCATTTTTTTTTTTTTTCAAAATTTTGATTTTGAAAATTAATTTTTCAAAAACTATTCACTCGAACAACTTTATTTAAAAACAAATTTAAAGAATGTATTTCTGGCTTTTCAAAATGCTATAGCATTACTCTGTAGGTATCACCGTTATTTTTTAATAATTTTTGTTCTGTTTTAAGTGATTTTTTTCTTAAATTGCCCCTCCCGCCTAAACGGGGGGAAATAGACCCCCCTCCCATACGATTTTTTTCTTGTCTAAGTCCAACCTACACGCCCTAGCTTTTTGTCACACCTTATGCAAATCATCCTGTATAATGGAAAGAAGCGATGCTGTTCTTATTTTCGGAGAAAAATTATGAACATTCGGTATTTCATGTTTGTTATAGCAAAAGTGAGTATCCAAAAGAAGTAACTTTTTATGTGGTGGTAAATCATAAAAATGATGTAACCATTAAAAGCCGACAAGTGTTAATTTACAAACGCATAGTCAAACATTAAACCAGCAACACGTTTTATGTTAAGTGTTCACTACTATAACTTGAATCAAATAATGAGCAAACTTCAAAGCAGAACCAAAAAACAACGCACAACATGTTTAAGACATTTTTCTCAATTTTAAAAAAGAGGTTTTTGATAAGAAGGAGTACGTTACAAAATAGAACTATATGAATGTAAAAAAAAAGGAAAAGATTTTAATTTATATTAATATTTATTCTAAGTCATTAAAAAATGTATACAAGTTCTCCCATGTTACACCTAATTCTTACTGATGCGACATTTAACTCTGTTTAAAAAAAAAATTTAAAAACAATAATTTATTCAATATTGTTATCATATATTGCAAGCTGTAAGTAAATATTGTAAATTTTTCCTAATTATTGACTAAAGATTGTACAAATACAATACAAATATTCCTTTTTAGGACACAGAAGTGAAAAAAAAAATTTTTTTGCAAGATTTCGTAACTTTAAACCTGCTCACTGTGCGGATTTGCAGGTATTTGCAGCTAAATTTTGTTTGAATGTAAACTTGGACATGTCTACATCGAGAAATTAGCTATCTCAGAGCAGAGGAACGTGGAGCTTTTTTTATATGACTACAACTTTCCATTACTGTGGACTGAGTCTTATTTTGTGCTGCCGTAATTCACTCAAATTTTTATTGCTGAGTTTGACCGCTGTATTGTATTATTAGGCATTCCTAATAAGCAAACAAAAAACAATCCCATTTTTAGTTCATCCCGAATAGACGTAACACCCTAGGAAAGTCAAATCAAATTCCCACACTATTTCAAATATTTTGACTTTGAGAGCCTTTTTACGTGTTAAGACTTCAGTTTTGGCCCAAATCCTTAGTGTACCCAGATTCTCTGGCTAATTTACTGTGAGAAACATGAATCAGCTAATCGAAATCAGCACTTTTGCAAAATCGAGTTTTGTCCGCCTTGGCCCCACTGTGCGGCGTAACGAAGTACCAAAGAGGTTAATGTGTTATCTTTGGCTAGAGCCTTGTGTAATCTTGCTGCTGCAGGTGTCGACGAAATGCCCTCACAGAAATTCGCAAAACTATTTCTCTTAGCTCTCCTTATTTTCCCCGTTATATTTGGTCAACTCTGCAGAGTAGTTATGCCACTCCAGTACTCTTTGCTTTATTGAAGAGCTTTCTTACCTTGGGTCTTAGTTTTGACAGATGTTTGTTCCACCATGGAGCATCCTTCTGCCTTTTAATGGGTTTAAGGAGGACAACTGAGTTCATAAGCCTCATTTATAGCCCCGCTAAATTCATTAACTGAGTGTTCTAACTCAAGGTTACTGTTTGTCGTTTCTTGTGGACCTATTCGTTCAAGACTAGTCTTTAGGACGCTTTTGTACAGGTTCCAGTTTGTTGTCTTAGGATTCCTGCCAGAGGTGTTCTTTGTCAACAGGTTTTCTAAAGTAAACACTATAATTCTATGATCAGACATAGAAGGTTCGTTGGAGACTCTCCAGTCTCTAACTAATCGACTTAGGTTCGGGGTTCCAAACGTTAAGTCCAGAACTTCCTTACTTCCTCTAGTTACAAATGTAGGTGTGTTCCCTACGTTAAATATATCTATTTCATATATACATATATTTCAAGTTAAATGGTTTCTGCCCAAGAATTTTTCGTTTTCAATCTCGCAATCACCAAGTAAAGCTCAGATAAAGTTAAAGAATAACAAAACCCGTCATATTTTAACTCGAGTTTAATGTAGTGATCAATATTATTTCTAAATATTGACAGATAAGTGTTGTACAGTTAGAAGGAGCTGCATTTATTTTTTGGATAAAATGATTGGCTAAACTTTGGAGAGAATTTTGTCTTTATGGGAGTTGAAATTTAGCGCGATATGCATTGCACGAGGCTAATAAATACTCTTAAAAACATTTCTCGTTGTATTTGAGGTTTTGTTGATTAAAAATTCATATATGCATACATTATATCTATACAACAAATTTATTATAATGTTTGTGAGCCTACTGTCTAAACCCGCAAATTTCTACACAGTTTATTATTTTTTATATGAACGGGCAAAATTCTTAAAAATTAGTAGGTTTGGACAGTGCGCGAAAAGTAGTAGATTAGATTCAATTAAAAGCTCACGTGACCTCAACTCCAAGGTGCGTTTCACTTGAGCTTTTGATTGAATTCTATCCAATCACTCCACTTAAACAGAAATAATTTTTATATCTTCATTGTAGTAGATTAGATTCATAAAAAATTTTTTTGTGGTGTTACTTAACCTAGAAAAAAGTGCATTGTTAGAAAAACTGTAGTAACTAAGTATTATTGAGCTCAGATTTGAGTTCAGAAAATCAAAAACTCATTAAATAAATAGTAATCTGTTTCGGATAAAGAAAATCTCTTTTAGTTTTGTTGACCTGTCTTACTCAATAAACTAAATAAATATGCTAAGATTATATTGTATACTGAAGCAGATCTGAACATTGTATAAGCATTTTTAGAGATCTTACATAACAATTTACATACTACTGACTCTTGATCATAACCACCATTTTTAACTTATACTCGCAGCTATTAAAATATGTAAAAGATATACTACTCTGCATTGACATTATGGTAAAAGAGTTTCTGTGGGCTTCCGATATAGAAGTCTCTATAGACTTTTTACCCCCAAAAATCTATGGCAACTGGTTCTTTTCGATATTCGAATGCTGAACACCTTGACAAGGTAACTAGTTTCCTACACCAAGCGCCACCACCGCACCACCGCACCGTACCAAACCGAATTAAGCGATCACATTACTTTGATTATGGCTTCGGGTCTCTAGCTAATTTGTTTAACTGGCATTTTTGCTTTATAACGCTTATTTTAATGTAATTGCAAGTGATTTATTTTTGTTTTAACTAGTTATTTTTCCTTTTTTTTTTTTGCGTGGCCAAAACAATTTAAAGAGATCAACTGGCTATTGACAGACAGGCGGTATGTACATTTCTAGTGCATTAATGTATATCAATTTAATTCTTGGTAAAACCTCTTCTGTATAGTGGTGATCCAACCAGATTCGAAGCACACAGGTTGAATACAGTAATACAGAAGAGAAGGAGCTTGGTGTGGCTGGCTAGATCGAATTTTGGCAGTTGGAAAGGTATAAGTTTTGGTTGTATCTTTGTATGCTCAGATCAATTCGAATACACATATAATCAACATTGAAATGGACAGTTCATTTAAATTTTAATTTATTTTAATTGTTTTTAAGGAAGGGCTAATTTTGTGTTGCTTGGTAGAAACATGATAAGTCCATAGAACAATTTGCGTCTACTTTGCATGGAGCTAGGGAGTTGACTGATTTCTTTGCAAAATTATGTCTTAAATTTTAAGAAAATCTGTTTACACGTTTAAGTTCTACCTCGATGTAAAGTAAACGAAAGGATGCTTAAGCCTAGTACGCAGATCGAGACAAGACAAATTTTATCTCTACAATTTTAATCTCTACAAAACTTTTCCGAATCTCGCGCAAAAGTTTGAAGTTGGAGAGATGAAATCTAATTTAATTTGTTTTTCAGTGTATCTCTGGAACGGGTTGTCTTACGAAAGTCGTTCATACCTTTTTGGAATCTCCTCTTCTGACAAGCTCTCAAGACCTTTTACATAAAACCAGTATTGACAAAAATCACTTTCGGAAATACGGTGGCTGTCAAAATTTGTCCCCCAAAATAATGTTTGTATCATTTTTTTTTTTGGCAAAATTTAGTAGAGACATTTTGTAAATGCACAAAAGTATGAATCTTGTGCGTGAACTGCGTACTGCTCGGAAAAATATCCAGGACAAAATTTGTCCCAGGACAAAAAATGTATGGGAGACAAAATTTTTCCCGATCTGCTTACTAGGCTGAATTATATTATAGAATTACCATGATTCTAAAAAATACCATAGAATTGTTGCGGTAAGACTTAATGTTTATAGTTATTTGAGTTTTCATTCATTTGTTTGGGATTTTGAAATTGAAATCATCTCAGAGTTGTACAATTTCTTTGCTGGGAAGTTCTTATATTCCCTTGCTCAGTTATTAGTATGCAGAAGACCAATCGGATGCAAAGAAGATATCACCGCCCGCTATCGAAAAAATGCGATGTAAGAAGTCTTGAGTTTCAATTGTGTGAACGAGTGTCTTACAACATTTCTCGTCAATACTGAATTCTCAAATTTATTTTCTTACTTAAGGTAGCGCTACAGTCCGGAGGGAAACAGGGCCTTAACCAATGTCTAGCTAGGTCCTTAGGAGGTTGGTTGATGATGTCTTCTCCTTGTGTGTGCCACGTGATGAAATCAAAGGAAAATATGTAGCACCATAGAAATGTTCAATTAGCTTCTCAACAAGGCAATAGTGTGGATCTCTGGATATGACATTAAAGTTGTCCTAAGCGATATTAAAGCCAAGTTAGGAGGAAGTGATATCTTTGGCGGCTTAGCAGGAAGGTATAGACTGCAACGACACCACCTCCGATGAATGGGGCATGCTGATCGATTTGACTGCTAGGCGAAACAGATCTTCTTTTGGTTTAACGTGAGTGCCTGCCGTTTCCGGCTTAACCCCACAGGGGGCCTACCTCCATCGGAGTCAGATTGAGTCCTGACCATTAACCCCGACATAGCCGAAGCCATCTCGGTAGCAAGGTTGTGACATATTGCAGGCATGAACACACCTCTTGCTTAGGAGGCAAGGTCTATCTAACACCTCTTGAATCCAGACACGTCCGCAAACCGTGTGTCTCCGCATTCGAAATAAACCAAGCCACCATGATACTCCCACTAGGGGGCGACAGCTGCACCTCTCTATTCGAAGATAGAATAGGAGAGCCAGAAGACATACGCTATAGCCCTCAGACTCGTGGGCACTATCTCCCATGTCCCATGGTGCCAGAATATAGCTTCCAGTCGAGCTTCGCCACCATTATAGTCACTTACATATGAGTTCCTGCAAAACTCGGGGCCTGTCAACCTCAGATAGAAACCACAACTAATAATGTGCAATCCTCTGGTGAGTTGTTACACACTCCTTAGCGGATTCCTCCCTTAAGGACACCGTCCAGACTGTTCCTATCAAGTTAGTTCAGTTACTATTACAGTAACCTATCCACAGGCACCGCGAGGAGGCCGATAGGAATGACAGCTTTGTGCGAGGTAGCAATACCGGCCCACAGACAATGTCAGTGGACAAGCCCATCAGAACATCAAACCAGCATTACCGCTTCAGCACCCATGCACGTTAGTGCATGGATTGTGCATCCGCAGCAACACCGGTAGAGCTTAACAGAGCCCCGGAGAAGCCTTGAACTACTCAAGCACGCCATCACCCCCACCTGCTGCTAGGCAAAACATTATAGTCGGTACACCTCTGCGGTATCATTGATATTCGAACGTTTCAAGGGAGCACTTACTCGGATCACTCCATTGTTGCAGCCGCTGTACGATTGAGAATATTTCGACCAGATCTTCGAAAAAAAGAAAGCTCCGTGTGGAATTTCTATTTAAGACGGCTGCAATCAAATTGAGTCCTTTTTTATTTCTTAAAAAGTCTTATGTAAGCAGATGCAAGTATTGGAAACCTCAAGAAACCATCCAAGATAACAACTCTAAAGTGTTGAGTTTTACAAGATCAAAACCGAAATCCCTTGTTTGACGATGAGTGTCGGCCAACATATGCAACTTAACAGAGACATATTAAGAGGCACTGCAAAGAACATACAGAGGTCTACGAGCAAAAGAGAAGATAGGGACACAGGGTTTCTTACAATAAAAAAAAAAGGAAAAAGGAAAGCGCTTGATAGATAAAATACGAGGGCAGTTTGAAAAGTTCTCGGCCTGACCAATAAAACGCAATAAATTTTAAAACTTTTTTCTAATATTTTTCTACATATTCTCCTCTTATATCAATGCACTTATTCCATCTGTGTTCCAGTGCTTCTATACCCTTTTTATAGGCCGATTCCTCTAACTCTTCGAAAAACCGCTCCGTCTCAGCAATCACCTCCTCGTTGGTGAAGAATTTGCGTCCAGCCAAATGTTTTTTTAAGTTAGGAAAGAGGTTATAGTCTTATGGTGCCAAATCAGGTGAATAAGGGGGGTGGTTCAGTACACAAAATCGAAGTTCATGGAGTTTAGCCATGACAACAACCGACTTGTGTGTTGGAGCATTATCCTGATGAAAAAGGATCTTCTTTTTGGCTAATCCTGGTCTTTTTTCGGCAAACTTTTTCAGCCAATTTGTCCAACAGGTTTGCATAGTATTGACCAGTGATAATTTGGCAAGGTAATCAATAAAAATAATTCCATTGTAATCCCAAAAGACTGACGCCATCACTTTCCCAGCTGAAGCACACGGCTTTGCTTTCTTCGGTGGAGGAGAACCGCTATGCTTTCATTGTTTTGATTGTTCTTTTGTCTCAGGAATATAGTGATGAATCCATGTTTCGTCGGTGGTAATGAATCTTCTCAAAAAATCGCTGGTATTCCTCCGAAATAACACTAGATTATCTCTAGAGATTTCAACTCGATTGAATTTTTGTTCTTCGCTCAGCAAAGGCGGCAACCACCTTGCGGACAATTTTTTCAACCCCAATTCTTCGGTCAAAATGTGGTAAACCCGCTCAGAAGAGATCCATACTGCCATACTGCCGGTCATTGAGAAGTTTTCGTTCGCCAAAATATTTCTTGAGCTGACAATTTATCAGTGTTCCAATGAGCTGGGAAAGAATGGACGCAAGTGCAATTGGACAACAGTTAGAGGGGGAGAAGTAATCGCCTTTTTTAGGAACAGGTGGGACACATGCTGTTTTCCATCCACTCAAAAAGAGACCTGTAGATAAAATAGGACAGATAGAAAAGCTTAAGCAGTGGTTTTACCAGCGTTGAAGAACACCTCTTCAGAACAATACGGGTATACTATCCGGGTCAGTGGATTTTTTGCATATCGTAATTTTTCAGTTTTCTTATAATTGTACTAGTGCGAAAGAAGATTTTTCTCATAAAATAATTTACGCTCTCAATTACTGGAAGAATCATGACGCTTTGTGACAGGAATTGGCAGCAAACTGTGCTGCAAGAGAATTGGCTCTTCCTTGTTAGCTGACATAAAGATAAAGAGTGTTATTGAAAAGATGAACGTTGAAACCGAGGACGAAGTTGTATTTCATACATTTTTTACAAATTACCAAAAATGTTCATTACCTTTGGGACATTGTAGTATTTTTTGCCTAAATTTTGGTCAAGCAAACATTTTGGTCGTCGAATTTGATCATTAGAGGTGTTTTTTGCTTGCTTTAACCTATTCCAGTTTTTCTCAGTAACGTTGGCTTTATAACATCGGAAATTTACTTCTTTAACCCTATTAACCTTTTTGCAACTCGAATAAATCATGAATTCTCTTTCGGTTTGTTAGGTTTTTCCCCATACGGGATGTAGTTTCTAAATTCAAAAAGAATCGATTTTGTAATCATATCTGTAATTTCATCTCAACGCGACGAAATGGCTCTAGGACGAACTTCGGTTACTTCTGTGCCATTCCCCCATTTGACTTCTTAGATCCCGAGAAAACAGACTGAGGGATTTGATGGAGGCCTAAGGTGCATGGGGCCGGATAATCATTTAATCGATTTGGCTACTTTTTCAGTACTACCAGTCAACAAGCTGCCTAGCTTGGCACAGTGTAAATTGTGTAGATGGAGTCGAATTAGTCCGGCTGAGTGAGTGACCCGATTTCCGGATGATTGTGCAAAATCAAACACACAATAAGAGACATCAAAACCTACTTGATCCATACTTTTGAACTTAATACAAACTGGATAAGTCAGTGAGAATGTCCACAATTTCCCACATCAATTCCATTCACTGGTTCATACGAGTTATGGTATGTATCAAAATGGCGCACTTCAGCGCTAATGGGACCACGAGACTAAACTGCCGGTGGTCGCCATTTGTATCTACCTACGTACCTAATCATATCTGTACTGGAGTGGGAGTCTTTGTCACTATCGTCGAAACATAGTGACCAGTTAAAGTTTCTGAAGAAATCAAATCATTTAGTCCGTACCAGTTGGCTCTGTCGTATTGCCAAACGGTTCTCTTAGGGATTTTTTTCTCTAACTTGGCTTTTTTGGCACAGAAAATTGGCAAACATGATTTACAATGGTCTAATACGCCTAGGTTCAGAGGTCAGTACCAAGTCTAGTGTGTTGGCAGATTGCCCCGCAACGTAAGGAATCCAAGTTGGCTCGTTAGAAGTTGAGTTACTATATACAAACTTGGACTACAAAAATGTCTTTGTTGTCTCATTCAAAGTTTGTTAATTCAAATTTAAAGATAAAAAATTGTCAATGGAGACCCAAGAAAGCTATCACAAAAATTTAAATTAAGGTAGACTCCGAAAAAACCAAGCATCTTCACATCGATACACTGCATTTTTTGTATCGATTTCAAGGCCCTTCTATGACAAAGTCTAATTAAACTCGTCAAGTTTGTTGGGATGAAGAACGCATGCTGCTTCATCAGGGTCACCTATGGCTTTGTTTCATACACTGCATATCCTAACGGCAACAAAGTACCTATGTGTTGAAAGCTTACTTGACAAATAGAAAACCTGCCTTTACATTAATACAAGGAAGTGTAGACATGAAGATATCTTCATATATGTACTTTGAGACTACCAAACACTCTGCCTGGGAAATAACAAAAGTTCAAACTGGTCGTAAAGTCCTTTCCCAAAATAAGTGAAGAGATTGAAATATGCACAATCGAACAAGTGGCTTCTCCATGCTTACTGTTTGGGAAAGTGTTAAAACACATAAGTACTTCTTCGAGAAATACCAATAAATCAAAATGACATAAGTTTTTGGACCCTGAATGCTAAGGAAGCAACACTTTACCGTATATGTACCTACCTCTGCTAGGATGGCCGTATTGGCTTGGCTTACACTCCAGCAAACCTCTCTGATTCAAACTTGCACGAATTATCGGATGGTAGATATTTAAAAGACAACATTGTTTTCATTTCCGCACCTCTTCATCTATAGGAATGGCGATGGGCGACGCGATGACGACGACGCGACGCCGACGTCGACAATCGAAAACACCATTCCATAATGATGTAGCAAGCCGAATGTCCAGAGGAAAACTCCTTTCACAATTTTCTATGATTACAAACTTACTACAATAAATAACTTGTATTACATTATTATATTCGCAGAAATGCCTAATTTATGGCCGGTGAACTCGCAAGTGCTCGTACACCAAGATGAAACGCCAGATTGGTAATGGCTATCTGATTCCATTCACTGTAATGCTAAACGGTTGTCTATGTCATTTACAAAAAAAAATAAAAATAATAATAAATAAGTGTCCCTCATTGTGCAATAAACCAAGAAAGAAACTAATAAAACGAGTGCTAATGACTAGTCTTTCCCTGTCCTCTTCAATTTGACAGTTGTTTGAGGTTAGGTTTGATGCCTTGATAACAGGGGATCTATAGTTAATTATTGTTCTGAGTTGCCTTCAGTTTTGATTGAAGTTCTCTTCTACTTATGTAGCCGGAGTATTGACGCCCGAAATCTAAATCACCAGCTAGCTCAATCTTTCGTTTTTTCCTTCTTTTTTAACTTAGGTCGGTCTATATCGCTATAGAGCTGGTTCGTTGTTGTGTCTGCTCCTCCGCAGGGGGTCTACCCAAATGGGACTAAAAATCACACGGAGAATTTTCTTGTTAAATAAGCCTTAACCGTTTTCATCCAATCCATTTTTAGCAAAGTCTATACTTCTTCATTTATATCAGGACAAGGGTGATAAGTATATTATATGAAGATGGGTCAGTAAGTACCTGAAAATTAAAACAAATGGTGTTGCCACTTCAAATCCATCATTTTTTTTGTCAAGAAGCATCTTTTAAAAGAACGCATCCAAATTTTCTGACAGATCTGTCAAATAGCTCTGTTGTGGCAGCCATTTTATATAGACACATGCGATCAAACCAAACAAAAGCCTGAAAAATAATATGGGAACTCTTAACCATCGATTGGAACCATTCATCATTGGTTAATGCGATCGTTCCAGCATAAGTGACATATCAACACTAGAAATGGTTGATAAAATTGATGGTTTGATAATGGACGATTGGCGATGAAAGATGCGCGAGCTTGAAAATGCTTATTACATAGATCTGTGATTTAGAATTTCCATAAATATGTGGACATGAAAAAACTACTCGAAAATGGGTGCCAAGCTTGCTCACGATCGACAACAAGCGCAATCGTTTGACAACTTCAAAGGAGTGTTTGGCGATAATCAAGAATAATGCGATCGAGTTTTGCGCCGTTTTGTTATGGTGGGTGAAACATGGATTTACCACACCACACCAGAGACCATAGAACAGTCGAACAAATTAACTTCTCCTGGTGAATCGTTTGCGACGAAGCTCAAGTTGGGTTGTTGTTAGTAAACAACATCATGACGACAAGTTTTTGGGATTCTCTCGGTGATTTTCACATTAATTTCCACGAAAAGGGTAAAACGATCACGATCAATATCACACAGAGCTGCTGGATAAAGTCAAAGCCGATTTTCATAAGTCTGCAGTCGTAATGACAAAATTGCATCCATCATATTCCTCAGATTTATCCCTCTGTGACTATGAAAAAAATGGCTCAGAGGTAAGATATCTGGGTCTAATGAAGAGTGTGATGTGCTTATTGCTTTCCATCCGAGGTTATGCTCGCCGGTCTCATCCTGGCAGGCGTCCTGAAGAAAACACGGAACTGCAGAGGAAAAGTTCTTCAAACCTTATTATTATCTAATTCTGGCAACCGAATGATTCATGGGTATCAACACTTCTGGATTCTATAGTCTTGCTGCCTCGTATCGGATATACTGGTACCGGATATCTGATGTTTCGAATCTAGGTTTTAAATTCTGATACTTGGTTTCGGGTAATCTGGCTTCTGGTAAATCGGCCTATTTTTCGGACATCGGGCTTATGACGGGATCGGATGGTACTACGCTCTTAGCATCAGTCAAATCAGAAGGCCAAATTCTTTGATACATTAACAGGTACTACACCCCTGGTAGCACTTAATACAGCAGGCTAAAACGCTGTGGTACATCAGCAGGTTCTACAGCCCTGGTTGCACTCAAAACAGCAGGCTAACACACTCTGGTAGATCAGCAGGTACCAAAGCCCCTGGTGGCAATTAGGACGTTTGACTTCGAACTAAGGCCCCTTACCACTGGTGAGTGGAAGCCTAGAGGAGGGAAGGAAAGCTCCGATAAAGCAATAAAGCTGTATGACCGAATCGTCTACACTACTTCTCCACGGACCGGAATTAAAATGATCAATCAAATCAATTTAACTTTTGTCGCCTGATTTTCCATATGACCAAAGGGGTGTTTTTCGTTCATCCAAGTAGGTCCTCATGTCACATTTTCAGTAGAGGCTGAATGTGAACTGTAAAAGTGATGAATGAAAAATAATAATATTGTAATTTTTTCTCTGACGTCATGTGTTCTTGGTGCTTGTGAATTGAATATGAAGTACAATTCTTACTAGTAATAGCAAAGGTCACCGTTGACACAAACGCTTAGTAAGATGGGGCTCTAGGAATCGTATTACATACTATTTGCGGGCATCAAAAAAATTAAGAAATATTGGGTGAAAATTATCGAGTTTTAATGCCGAAAAAAGGATTCCCTATTTAATCTCCAAAGGACTTATTGACCCACCCTCGTAAAGGGACACTTGAGTTGCTCGAGCGACATTGCTACACAATTAAATTCTTAGTCCAAGTTAGCATTCGTCTTTTTCTGAGCTTATAGCAAAATCTTGTTAGAAAAAGTCTTGAATTACCTCGAAGATGTAACTACCTTTGTAACAGTACATACTTGGTCTTGCTCTCATTGACATTTTAACTCATCTTCTTTGCTTCTCTATCCTTCTAATATATCGTTAGCAAATGCGTTTAGAGTAGATTCACTAATTACGGGCCTATGTGTTAGTGAAGTCCTTTCACACTAAAAAGTGTTATAAATAATCACCCTTAGTGGGACATCTCTCCACCAAAACAAAGTGAAAGTAATTCAGACAGTTGCAACGATATCGGAATTTAAGTTTTAATATTGTTGTTGTCCGTCAACTGCATTGTTGTCAATTCGGGCGTGTCAGTCGGTTGACAAAAACCAAACATTTTTAAAATGTTTCTGAAATGTTTATTTTGATCTGGGCGCTTCCCAAAACATTTCTGAAATTTTTCTGTTTTTCCCATTCTTAATGGGAACCTTTCTCTGTTTCTCAAGCATTTAATCGCTCAAATGTTTCTGTTTCAAAATAAAAGAGGAGCCGATATGGAACTTGCTCGAGACCGCCACGTTATGGTAGCTACTGTAAGACTTCGTTCGTACAGCTGCAGCTCGGAGATCCAATGGCATAACCCCCTTACCCAGGTTCAACGTCGACTGATTAAAGGATCCCTCAACACGCCAATAATTAAGAGATCACCTTTCCCACGGAATGATGAAAATCAGCAGCATGGAATCTGAATCCATAGAAAACCACTGGAGTGCTGTGAAAATTGTTCTTATATCAGGTGCTGAAAGAACAGTCGGCCGAGCGAGGGGAAACAATAACGTTCGGTATTAAACCGACCATCGACCATCACCTGCTATTCATTGACTTTGAGAAGGCTTTCGATAGCGTCAATAGAGAATTTATTTGGCTTGCTCTACGCAGGAGGGGTTTCCCGCATAAATTAATAGCAACTTATGATGGATGCAAATGTCACATTTTGCACGAAGGGAGGTTGTCCGAAGAGTTTGAATTCCAAAGTGGAGTCAGACAGGGTTGCATTCTGTCAATAATATTGTTTCTGTTGGTGATAAGCGATGTCCTGCTAGGGACCTTGACGGGAAATGGAGGGATTTGATGAACTCTAACATCTCACCTGAAACATCTTGACTATGCGGACGACATATGCTTGCTCTCTCATAGGATCATGGATCTTCACCAAATGACAACAGGGGTGGTGAGAGAAGCAGAAATCGTGTGACTGAAAATCAACTTCAGCAAAACAAAGATGATCAGCCTACCCAGTAATCCTCTCTCATAAATATTTCTCAACAACCGGTAGAGAAAGTACAGAGCTTCCAATACCTTGGAAGTATCATCTCTACCGAAGGTGGCACCGAACAGGACATCAGCAGTTGAATCGGGAAGGCAAAGGCTGCTTTCGGTATGCTTAGAAATATGGAAGAATAACTCTCTAAGCTTAAGAACCAAGCTGTTTCGATCCAACGTCGAAACTTTACTTTACGGTTGCAGCACTTGGAAACTAACAGAAGGTGTCACTAAGAAGCTGCAAACGTTCATTAATAGATGTCTACGAAACATCCTTAGGATTTTCGGGCCCAATCGTATATCAAACGAAGAGCTCCTCAGGAAAACGGGTCAGGAACCTATTGACTCTATCATACGACGTCGAAAGTGGCAGTGGATCGGACACACGCTTCGAAAAGGCGACAACTGTATTGCGGCGCATGCAATGCAGTAGAATCCGCTCACTCAAGAAGCAAGAAGAGCTGGACGACCGAGAAGCTCATGGAGAAGGACATTCGAGTAGACAGGAGGAGTGAACCCAACTAGGCAAGAGTTGGAGGGAGTTGCGACTCATATCCAGGAACCGAACACGATAGCGAGCTGGCTTTGTGGATGCCCTATGCCCCACTAGGGGTCCGAGGACCTAAGTTATTAAGTAAGTAAATGTTTCTGAAATATTTTAGCCCTATACATATTGTTCAGCTTCACGTGTCCTATTAAGGGCCCTCAAGTTCTACGTGCAGATACTCATTGTCCTTATTTTATTTGTATGGCTTATGAACCTTTAATCCGTCAGTTTCATATCCAAAGCTTGAGTTATTTCGCAACTAAATACCCGGAAATAAGTGCTTTGGTACCGATTAATCCCTTATTTGCTGGATTGTATTGTATTGGTATGCCTCAAGTTTCCATGTTGTCTCCAACTTTTTTTTTCATTCATAAATGATCTTCTTAAGGAAATTTCTTATCCATTTGTACTGTCACAGAATGCAGTACTCTCAGTCTTTCATATTATTTTCTAGACTAGAATTGCCCTTTAGTTGACCCAATTTCGGACGTACTGTCTATTATAAAAATTCTGTCCTTATCTGCAGAACACAATAAATGGTGGAGCTCTACTTTTCTTCCCAGTGCAGTGTTCGGAAATATCAAATCAATTATCCTCGGTATCTATTAACTTTCCTGACACTATTTCTGTGTAAATCATTATGAGAGTAGTCATAACCCCTTGAATACGTTCAAATTGTAAAAAAAAATACCATCTTCTATTGCACGAGGAACCCTATTATTCCAAACGAAAGTGAGGACTTAATTATGATGTTAAGTTTAAGTGTCTTTTAGAGGTTTCTGTATACAAACAGCACCACGCGAATGACGTCCTTGTTGTCTGCTGTGTTACAAAATGTATACACCAGCATTGTGCTGTCCAAGTGCATCTCCGCATTAGAGTTGGTGGATGTTACGTTTACAAATGACTGTTTGAGATTTAAGTGTAGATAATTTGGCAGAAGCCTTATCGTAAAATGATGTAATAAAGCTTGTCAAATAATTTTCGTTCGAAAAGCCGATAAAAATATTCGAGAGGAAGCACAATTATGTGACTGTTAAAAGATTAAAAATTTTCTTGTTGTCTTTACTGGCGAGCTGGGATACTATACTTGTTTGGGTTATGTTATGACAAATGTTGGCAAAAAGCAATAGAATGTAATTGCTGTATTTAACTCCTCACCAAAAGATCAAATTGCGATAAGCACAGATAGGTATTTATTTTTCAACAAATAATCCTAACAACTTTCTAACTATGTAACTTTTGAGAGGCTTTTTCAGATTAAACTACATTCTATATTGGGAAAAAATAAAACTTTAAAATACCCGGTTGATTGGTGTAGGTACGAGTATCTGAAATCTGATAATTGCATGTCATACCTAAAATAACATTTAGAGCTGTCAATTGTCAAAGAAGCTCTTGATTCTCATATGTGTGAACGAAGTGACATATTCAAGTAGGTAAGCTGTTGCAAAAGAGATGATTATTGAAATGCACCCTTTCCCTAATCAAACTGAAATTCCTGTCGTTAGATTTAAATATCTAAAAAGGTAGGGCACCATATGAACTGTAGGTATGGGGAGAATTGAATACTATATCCAGCTATTAACTTAGGCTGGAATCAAAGATTGACAACGATGGAAAGGGGAATGAACTTCATGTGAACGTCAACCGTCCATCATCAACGAGCTTGCATATTCTATCATTGGTACTAGTATTCAAAGGGCAGAGTCTTTCTGTCAGTCGAATAGCGGAAGCTTAAAACGTATCAAATATTTTTTTTAATTAAAATAAATTTAATTTTAAATTTTAATATGAAATTCACAACAAAAAATGAGTTATGAAACTTTGTAAAGTTAAATTAGAAAACTATGTATGTCAAATTTAGAAATCAAAGAAGCACAAGTTTTTAGAGGAACAAAATCAGGCGATTTTCGACCCCCGTCTAACTTCATTACCAATAAGGTAGGAAACTGAAAAAGTTCAAATAAATTCACAGTTTTTGCTGACTGTCAGCTTGCCCAATTTCAACACCTCAGCATTATTGGCTTCTGAGATATAGGACTTCAAAAATCGCTTAAGCCGTAAAACACTGACTCACTGACTCACTGAGAGTGTGGTATCCACCCACTTTCTCAAAAATTCTTCCAAACTATAAGGAGCACAGATATAACCGCGAACTCTTTCGGTTGTACCAAGATGTGGATGTAGTTCGGAAAGCCACAACACGTCTTCGAATTAATTCCAGTCCCCATGTTCACGGCGACAAGGAAGACCAAGCCATCGCGAATGCCAGAGCACTTGGCCTAGATGACTGAAAGCCGAGTTCTCGGAGTCGAGTGCATGGAAAGCTGCCTTGTATCAGGCAGAAACCCTTCATGGACCGGGAGCCAGTTAAGAAAGCACTTAAAACCAATGTGCATCCTGTAATGTTGGAAGACTACCTGGCTAGGAGCTACATCATTTAGATTAAATTGGATGTATCTGTGAACAGAAGACGGTACACTTCGATGCCTTCAATACTTTCCTATCTACAATCATGTGATGAATGTTGTCGGAGACAGGAGTTATATGAAGAACTTCCAACAATACTTATACTAGATATATGATTAATACTTAAATCAAAAAGAGACTTACCTCTATCATAGTAATAAGAGTTACCATCGCTGCCAATGATGAGGATGACTTTTTGCTGTTCTACTTCAGCTACTAGTCTTTCTAGTGTATGTTTTGGGGTAGGGCCAAGGTGGTGCCTCAGATAGGGAGATACTAGCCAGTTCATGCCATTGGTCGTTTCCAGCTTGTCTGCTGTGATATCTTTATCGGTTAGATCAGTTATTAAAAATACATTAGTACTTCTTTTCACCAGTATGGAAGATCTAGTAAACAGGAGTCCTGAGTCCCCTTACCATGGATTTTACGATCTAAGGTTCCTGGATCAGGATCAGGTTCAAAACGTTTTATCACTAGAACCGAGTGAAATTGTACTCTGCGTACTTATGCCACTGGAGCAGGAAAAGTATCGAATTCGCCAAAGTTTACTTAAAACCCCAAATGAAAGATAAACAATTGACATCTATCGGGTTTCAAGGAATTTTGGCCAGATATTTAAAAAAAAAGACAGAGTATCTACTGAAGCTTAGCAGACTTCAATTGTCTCTCTTGGTGGGAATCCTTATGAGTCACAACTCAATGGGAACCCACATGAGCAGAATGGGCATCAGCTTATCCGACTTATGCAAAATGTTGTCAGGACAAACAGGTTGAAGAGGGTTCATCTCACTTCCTTTGTTAATGCCCCAGCCTAGCCAGAATTAGAAAAAATGTCCTCAGAGAATACTTTTTCGACGAACTTGGCGACTTATCATGTTTGTTACTAAAAACTATCCGAAACTTCATTCAGAAATGAAGATAGTTCAGGAAGGCACCTCACACCAGGGTTCGAACCTTGCTCCGTTCGGAGAAAATTTTCTCCACTTTTGAAGGAAAAAAAATCTACTCCAACGCTCCGATTTTTCGAGATTTACTCCACTTTTCCACACAGACAAATTGTCTAATTTATATATAAATATGACATTGTTGAAATAAACCATTAAACCTTTGTTAAAAATTCTTTCTGAATTTGTAATTTTTCAGTGAAACCTGTGATTTATTTTTCTTTTTTGCTAATACTATTTTTTTATGTTTATATGTATGTTTTAATTTTCCTGAAAATGAGGGATTTTCTTTTTGTTTCAAATCTACTCCGAAAATATTGCATTTGCCCCACTTTTTTTTCCAAATTTGCTCCGAAACTTCATGACTGAGGTTCGAACCCTGCCTCACACCTAATGTCGTTTTTATTTGCCAATCTGGAATCTCTCTCACGATCCGGAATCCCAACTGAACACTTTTGTTTAGTTCTGATGATTCTGAAGTTTTGTTTGATTGTATAATTATGTGAAACATCAAATGCGTACAATAATCAAAATCAAGAAAAATGTTTGTTGAAAGCAGGGTTGGCCGAATTGTCACTTTTTAGAAATAACTACATTTGTTACGTCTGCTACGTAGTTTATGTAGTTAATGTAGTTAAATGTAGTTAATTGTAATTAATGTAACAAATTGTAGCATTGCTGTCAATTAACTGTCAGTTGTGCATTTGAAATTTGAAACGTTCAGTTATTCCTACAATTCTTCATCCTTATGGCATGTAGTTTCTTTAATAAACTACGCGTGGTTAAATACTACGTTTATATGCAGTATCGAAAGATCGAGTTGGATTAGAGTCGGATTTTCGACCCACATTTCTACTCGACTCCGCTGAACGAACGAAGCTCATTTCAACTGAATACAGGTATATAAAGGTTCGAAGCGAGCTTCAAGCTCGCTTTAACACCTCATATAAACGTAGTAAATCATGTAGAAAATGTAGTGTAGTTAATTCGGCCAACCCTGGTTCGCACAATTTGGATACCAAAAATCACAGCTGTTGAGGTTGACGTTTAAGTATATTATGAATGTGTGAGTGCTTCTGGTTTTGCTCCAGAAGCAAATTTCTCTTCTTTTCAGAATCAGAACTGTCATTTTTTCCCAATTGAACACTTTCAGAAGAGTCCGGAAGGCTTCCGGATTGCCAAATAAAAACGACATAAGACTTCCAATAATCCTTCCTCATTTTTGCTTAATTTTCTAACCAATGTAAAAATGTTTTATCTGTAGTACTGCATCCCGATCTAAAACTAAATTAGTTTGGTGTTCATCTAGACCCAATCTGAAAGGCGCTTGAGCAATATAATCGAATACATTTTTAAGGCTGAGTTTAATAGCGATATGCCCCTATAATTAAAGTTAATGTTAAAGAGTATGCATAGGTATAACCAGGTTATTTTGACATTTTCTTTAATCTTTCTTGGCTCGTCCATTTGTATTTTTACAGTAATGCATTTAATGTCTCCATTGATGTTCCTAGTTAATGTCAAAAATTCTACAGGGTCCCTTACGTTGCTCATACGTATGGCAATTCTCTCTAAGGAAATTATTTTTGTATACATAAATTGTAAATGAATTCTGTACAGCTAGTAATTATCGTATATAAAAACAAATAAACCAGTAGTAAATTTTTTCGAATTACCTTTTTTAAGCCTTCCTGAATTTCATTCCTTCTTTCCTGTACGAATTTTAGTCTTTTGAAATTTATAAATAATTAAGGGTATTAATCTTTTAAAGTCGGTTAAAGAACTATTTTACTTTTTATAGAGCCCCACTTATACCTACAAATGTATGGATCTACAAAATATTGACTCCTAAAACCAAATAGCTATTGCTGGTACAAATTACTAGAGGAATCAGAAGCCAAATAAAAGAAATAAATTAAAGATTAATTTTACTAAGTTAATGGAATTTTACGTAAACATATACAAAATTAAATAAGATAACTGGAGTTAAATTTAGCTGGTGACACCTTACAAGGCATTCTGATCTTCGAATAAGAAAACCATATACAATCAGCTATTAAAAGCCTTGCCTAATAAATTTATATTTCAACAAGACGAATACAAGAAAAATACAAAAAAAAAATTTTTTTGATCGCTTTTAATCTGCAGCACCATCGACTAAAAGTAAAGAGTATACTTTGATACTTCATCGCAATGATTCCTCATGTCTTGCTTAGGTATACAGTGCTGTGTACAAAATTATATCGTCCTGCTTAAATATGTTTTTGGCGAAGAATGATGATCTTTAAACTAATTATTTTTTACATTTGTTATATAATCAACTCGGTGTAAAAGGATGTTGCAAAAGTCACTGACTGATTTAAAATGATAATACAGTACAACACCAGTGTAGGAAACTCTTAAAAGCCAAGAAATTTCTTTTTTTTTTAAACCGTGTGTTTCCATCCAACAATGATCTAAGTATGAAATGCTAATTTCACTTCTGTTATAGAGCTTCAGGTGCTTTCTCAACTGTTGTTCTCATTTTATTCTAAGGTTGAAAACTTTCATTACAGATGACAAAATATTTTTGGTTGCCGATAAGTTTCCACAAAATCAGTTTTACCAAACGATGATTTTGATCTGACTTGACAATACGATGAAAGGGAAGACGAAACAAAGTGTGTCTTGGAATTCTGTCTGTCTGACTGCTTTTTACTTGGTAGATATCAGTTTCAAAATTTTCTCTTTCGTTTTTAAGATACAAAATATTATAAATTTTTTTTCAAAATCTAAGAAATAAATTTTTTCTTAAATTTTTTGTCACAGAATTTAAAAAAAATTCATATGGTAAAAGCTAGATAGTGGTTGAAAAAATGTTTTCCAAAAAATGATTATTACTGGTATAGTCCCATTTTCTTGGTGTTCAATTTTCTCAAAAACTGTGAAAAGTATTTTGATCATTTCTATTTTTATTCTAAGGATTTTTAAAAAAATAAAAAGAATTTCGTTTTAAATTTTTTTATAAATCTTTATTGGTATTTTTAAGAAAATTAGAACAAGTTGTTTTTAAAACTCAATACTTCGAAAACCACATGATTAATTTTTTTGAAACTTGATAATTAACACTATTTAAAAGATGTAGGGAAAAATTTTAATTTTATCTAAAAATAATAGGACTTTCCGCACAAATGTTAAGAAATGGATTTCGAAAATTTTATTTTTCTCGAAAACATTACTACGAATTTTGATAAAAAATTTTTAAAAAAATTAAAAAAAAAGTAAATTGAGGTATTACTGACAGTATTTACTATAGAACTATCCCTTCAATTCTTAGCTTTCTCACTATCGGATTAACGGATTTCAATAAAATTTTTTACATAGAAGCTTTTTAAAAGTTAAAAAACCATTGGAAACCTTAAGAAATATTTTTATATTTTTGAAAACAAAATTAAAATTTTCTCTTTGGTGGTTGGCTTCTGCCTAGCAAAAGGCAAATGGAAAACAATCATTAGTGACTTTGTAATTTTGGGCATTCCTTTTTCTGATGATATGCCAATATCGATAAAACTAGGCGCATCATCTTCAATGGGCGAAAACCTTAGAAAACTTGAATTGCCACCAAATCTGCTAAGGAAAACAAAAAATAAACCAACTGATTATCGGCACAATATTAATTGAGAACTTCAAATCGAAAAGGAGCTGAATCTAACAGATGTTGAAAGTGTAATTAAATCGGTTTACCCTTTCTGCAGACAAACGTATCATGCAAAAAAAAGGAACTCTGAAAAGTGGTTTGACGATGGATCCTCAATGGCAAAAACTTACAAATTAGCGTTAAACTATCTTCCAATGTGTTTAAAAATTACTTTCAAAAACTTTTGAGCCCAACAAGCGATGCCTTTTTTTGACAACGATATCCTGAATGCTGATATTAAAGAAGAAGTCGGATTAGCAATAAGAAAACTCAGAAACAGAAAAGCTTCAGGAGTCGATAGAATCCCAGTCGAGTTTCTTAAATATGGTACTCATTCCGGGGTATACAGAATTATACTTAGAAATCATACCTAAGCAGTTTAAGGAAGCGATTATATTTCCAATCCACAGAAAAAAGGTGATATTTCTGATCCAGAAAACTACCATGGAGTAGAGACAGTCTTAAGCGATCGATTAGATGTTTGTATAAACCATAACAAAATACTTAAGGAATGGCGGGCTTTCATTTTGACAAGCATTGCGGAAATTATTTTGGAGCAGAAAAAGAAACTTTATGTCCTTTTTGTCGATTTGAAGGCTGCATTCGATACAATCGATGGAAAAGCCTTGTTTTATAAGCTCTACAGCAAAGGATTGACAAAAAAGTATAGAAGGATGATAGAAAACCAATATGATGGGAATAAAGCGACGGTGTGGAACGTTGATGAAAGATCCGACTGATTTGAAACACAAATAGGTGTAAGACAATGATATCCTTTGAGTCCTTATATGTTTTCTTTATTTATTGATGACCTGAGTTAAAATTTATCGGGAAGAAAAGAGTTTGCTGGAGTTACAATTAAAGCCCTTCTATTTGCAGACGATGTTGTTCTTTTTACTTATTCTCCGGAAATGCTACTTTGGGCTTACAGAAAATATGAATCAGTGGAAAATGTACTGTCACGACTTTTCATCAAAACACTTTCTTTTAAGAATTTTTAACACGGGTGATGACAGACTACTTAAAGTGAATGCGATAAATATTATGCAGAAAAAAGGTCTTTGGTTCAGGAAGTTTAAAGAATTAACAGATTACTGCCAACTAGAATTTAGTCTTAACTTTCAAACCTGCAATTGAAAAGAAGTCAAAGATTCGGTATATAATCTCGTTGCTAAATATGATGAAAAATGTAGACTCGAATGTATCGCAAAGGCGACTTCTTCAGTACGTAGAGCCACATATGTATAGCATTCTTCAATATAATCCCTGTGAAAGAAATTATTTTAAGATCGATTTTAATCAAAAGCTGATATCTGCGGTTTTCAAAATGGGAGGTAAACTAGTAGGATTGAACTTCATGCCGCATCTTAAGGATCTGTCGATCATTTGCTCAAAATGTAATGCCAATGCCGGTACGCACGAATGATCTACTTCAGATGCGGAATTGTAGTAGATTTATGTATTTATCAATTTAAATAAAGAAAACATTCTGTAGCTGTTAAATCAGAAGACCTCAGCATTCAATAATATACCCAATTTTTGTATATAAATGGGGTCCCAAAAATGTCTCTTTTCTGGCACGAACAGTTTTAGCAGTAGATTTATCTTTTTGAAAACATCGCAGGACTCTAGCAGTAGTTGGCTTCGAAATACAAACTGCAGGGTACATAGATGTTTCTCCAATCTAAACTACCCTCTTCCAAATTCATCAAAATTTGCTTGAGTTTGAAAAGCCTTCTCATTCAGGGAAGATCATTTCTTCCTATTGTTAAATAGTTCTATCAGTTCCAGAGTCATGTGTTTTCATGTTCACCTTACAATTTTAATATAGTCTATCAAAAGATAGATAGTGGTAGAGCTTCCTATCACCCTTATAACCGCATATTTACGAGTATAAGAGTATAGTATAAGAAGTATACGACTTGAAATAAAATTCAGCACAGCACTGCACTTGGTTCTGTTGTGGTGCGCATTCACATCCAACCAGTAATTTGATGAACGTGCATCCCACTGACCATCATCATCATCATACAGATAGCCCATCATAAGCTACTATACTACCAAAACTAGTCGGCCAAACCATTGCAAACAGCCAATTTACCCGCAGCTGAGGTTGATTTGTTTGGTGTGTTCAAACTAATCGGTGGAGGGCAATAATCATCCTCTGGAGAAGACATAGCAATCGAGTATCATCAGCTAGACTTAGTACAACAACAATAAGCAGATGATTGTGTCATAACGTCAGCTCGAATCTTGTATACCATTCGAAAGGAGGAAGCTACCACAAGGAAAAAATAAACTCTCTTGATTGTCCATACAGACCAGCATAGACCAGGGACCACAGAGACCAAAGTCCCGTGATTGGACATTTGGTAACCTGCTGGTGCCTCCAAGCCAGAGACGAACCAGTATCCGTAATCAATTTCTATGCTAAGAAAAGTGAAAGACTTCGGTGGCACTCTATCTGTGATACTAAACAATTTCACACAAAGAAGGAAGGGAATTCTTCAATACGCTGGCCGTGCCGTGCCGTGGAAACCGTATCATTACTGAATAATCAAAACAATTACATGGGTGCAGTTTATAATGATGAAATAAAAGAACACAATTACAATTAGATAAATAGCGAATACCTGCACTCTAAAAGGTGGAAAGGCTGAAGGTTTTTTTTTTGTTGTTTTCGATACAAAAAGTAGCAAGCTATTTACATTTTGAATGATGATCAGCCTCCGGTGATATAAAATAGCTGATTGCATAAGGTACTGCAGGTGAACATAGTGAACCAGTTCAAGTTAGTTAAAATTTGGTTTTTTGCAAGTGTTCTGTAGAAATTCCCTTTCACACTTCACAAGATATAGTAGGCCAAAAGGTATTATTATTTATTTTAGCACTCTAAATATAGGGTAATAAAATATTTGAAAAAAAGTCTGTATTAAAAAAATTCTACTTTGTAAGGATGGCAGAGAAAATATTAGCACAGCTTAAAATAATGCTCAATCTATATTTTTCAGGAGTTTTCCCTCTAGGCAGGAAGTGACTCTCCTGACGAGTATTTCTTGTCCTGAAAAGATTTCTTACTGTAGCCGTTCAGATTCGGCAGAAAATCGTAGGTCCACTTCATTCCCGCCGACAACTCGCCCACATAAATGGCTGAGAGTCGTAAGTCACAAGGATATGGAGCTGATTTAATTTTATTTCTTAAAGTCAAAATTTACAAATATGGTCGGTCTATCGAAAATACCGTTTGTTAAGTTTTTGCTGCAGTATTTGAAGTTTCTTTTTTATAAAAACCGTAGACAAGTATGACTTTCATTATACTTACTAATGTAGGTCCTCGGATCTTTTACGTCCTTGAGGTTTCTTTTGGAGGGCATAGAGCCTCAACTACTTCTACACGCGATCGTGTAAAGTTTCTGGAGATGTATTTATGCTCTCTCCAACTCTTGGACCGTTCTTCGAAAAAAACTTCTTTGTCCATCCAACAAGATGCTATAGAGAAGACAAATTTTAAATGAACTAATATCACCTGTCTGATGACAAAACAGAATTGTCCAATACTTGATCTGAAGCACTCTAACTCTAAGTATTTGATATCCTTAAGTAGATTCCACATCAGTTCCGTAATTCGTATCATAATCTGAAACTGTTTGTATTCAAGCACGTAACCAGGCTTGGCGTTAATTCAAATGATATTTGCGGAATCTGCATGGACGTGGGCTCTAGGGTTGCCACATTTTTCTTACACCTTGACGGGACAAATGGCTGAAATAATGAAAAATCCCGGGATTTTAACATATTTCCCGGGACAAAATAAAAAATCATAATATGCGTGTAGATCAAATTAATAAATTCTTTTATTAATTACTATTTAAATGACTTTTTTGTCATTTGCAAATATTTTTCTTTTGTCAATTTTAATGACAGATGTCAATTTGCATAAATACATTTTTCGTTAAGTTATGTAGGTTTGTTTGATTGAAAATTTAAAAGCAATTTTTTAAGGTTAAATCACAATGTAGCGATTGGTCCTTATTACTGAAAGGTACATTATGCATTATTTTGAGAGTTTGAGCCCCAACCCGGAAAAAAATCTGCCCCGGCGGGGCAGATGAATTTATGTGTAAGATCTGGGACGTCCTGGGTAAACCGGGACGTCTGGCACCGCTAGTGGGCTCCATCTTGGAAAGTTCTTATTCGAGAAACATTATGGTCTAATAAATATAGACATTTATAGTCTCTCTTGCTTCATAAGTAGCTCCAAATGGTACAGAATCGTCTTTGGGTTTTACGTGGATACCTGCCGATTACCGGCTCTACCCCACGAGAGGCCTACCTCCATCAGAGTTAGATTGGGTCCTGACCATTAACTCCGACATAGCCGAAGGCATATCGGTCGCAAAGTTGTGACTTGTTGCAGGCATGAACACACTTCTTGCTTGGAGTCGAGGTCTATCTAACACCCATTGAATCCAGGCACGTCTGGAAACCGTGTGTCTCCGCATTCGGAATAAACAAAGTCACCATAATACTCCCACTAGGAGGCCTACCTCATAGATAGTATGAAGAAAGAGAGCACTCTATCCGAAGATAGAATAGGAGAGCCCGAAGACATACCCTATAGCCCTCTATCCTCTGGGCACTATCTCCCATGGTTCCCGAATTAAGCTTCCGGTCGAGCTTCACCACCATTATGGTCACTTACAGATGAGCTCCTGCAAAGCTACGGGGCCTGTCAACCCTGAACCAACCAAGAATGTGCACCCCTCTGGTGAGTTGTTACACACTCCTTAGCGGATTCCTACCTTAAGTACACCGTCCAGACTGTTCCTATCAAGTTAGTTCAGTTACTTTCGTACCCTATCGACAGGCACCGCGAGGATAGGATACGATAGGAACCGGGAATGACAGCTATGAGCAAGGTAGTAATAACGGCCCACTGGTAATTCAGTGGACGAGTCCATAGAACTTCATACCAACATTACCACTTCAGCATCCATACACGTAAGTGCATGGAGCATCCGGAGCAATAAAGGCAGAGTTCGCAGAGCCCCGGACAAGCCATGCTACTCAAGCACGCCATCAAACCCACCTGCTCTAAATGGCACAACGAGCAGGGAGAAAATCTCTAGATTCATGTGGTATACCAATTTATTCTGGTATAAATGTCAGCTGCGACGCTGGCAGCCACTTTAATATTTACTAACCTAACCTACGTTAACGTAAGCGTTTAATAGAATCAATAGGTACCTGACTTGTTCTCGCATTAAATTCATTTGGACCACACCGCTGTTCGTTACGCCCGAACGTTTGCAGCTTTCTTGTGAAAGCAGATTTGGCTTTCGAAGTGCTCCATCGATATAGAAGTCCTGATTAAACATTTTAGCGAAACAGTCGCAGGTTCTTTAGTCGCAACTTGGTTTAGAGAGTTGTTTCTCTATATTTTGGAAAGCGTTCCGAACGTCCACCTTTGCTTTCCCGATTCGACTTCTTTTTGATATATCTAATTCGGTTTCGACAGAGACAATATTCCTAAGTAGTTAAAATTTCTACACCATCTCTACAGGTTGTTCAGAAATATCCACTTGGATAGATGAGAATGTTCCAAGGCTGATCCTTTTGGTTTTAGCCATATTGAACTTTAGCCTCGTGGTTTCAGCCTCTGTCTCCACCCTTGTTGTAATTTTATGAAGATCCATAATCCTATGAGAGAGTTAACATAAGTCCTTATCCGTTTAGTCCAGATGTTTAAGGAATGATTGTTTGCAGAGTCTACTTAATTCCTCCATTTCTAGTCGAGAAATCTGCGTACTGTAAAATGCTCATCACCAAAAGGAATAGTATTGGTAACAGTATACAGCCTTGCCAGACCCCAATTTGAATTGCAAATTCCTCTGACAACCTTCCCTTATGGAAAAAGTGACATTTGAATCCATCGTATCTAGCCTTGAAAATAGCAATTAATTTATATCGGATGCCCTCCTGCACAAAACAAGCTAAATAAATTCTCTATTGTCACTATTTTAAAAGCCTTTTCGAAATCAATGATCAGCAATGTTGATCATCAAGATGTTGATGTGGTCCACATAGGAAGATCTAGTGCGAAATCCTAATTGTTTGGCGTCGAGTGTTGGAGGTGGCTTTTTATTCGGTGATCCAGGACGATTCATATTATTACCTTAGGGACTGAAGGCAGCACGCAAACTCCTCTCCAGTTTTCGCACTTCGTAAGATCTCATTTCTTATGGAACCATACAATCATTCCTTTTTTCTACTATTCGCGGAAAGCTCTCTGTTTCCCAATCTCTCGCAATTAATAGATGCAGTAGCTCACGCGATATTATTGGCGCTGGCTGCTCGTAAGAGCTGTGCAGGAATTCCATCAATTAAAGTTCAATTTTGCTGTAGTGATTTTTTTCTTACTAGAGTCATTAGAAGTTGAGTTGACCTCACTGCAGAAAAGTGTTCTTTCCACCTTTGAGCTGGCCGTCATCTGAGACTAGCAGAGTTCCATTTGTGTTTATGTCAGAACTCTGGACAACGTGATCTCTTTGTTAATTCTGTAGACGGCCCTAATGTCACACCTTAATTACGGTCTCATGTGCTTCTGCTTCCGATACGCTTATCACTTTGCCCGCTATTGTGAACTTCTCTCATTTTCATACTATACGTAGACTCTAGCTCATTTCTCACTACTTAAGGTACTTTATTTCGTCGATCCTTGCCCAAGTTTTTTTTGGAAAACCATTCCAAAAAACCATTTTGAAAAACCAGCCCGAAACCTGGTTTTCAGGATTCTACCACCTAAAGACTCCCAAGAAATTAAAATTTTGAGAGCTGTTTCGGCAAGAAGGGACCCACCTCAAAATATCCGATGACGGGAAATATCATTAAAGAAAGAAAGAACGAACAGAGCCACGTATGCTTTCTACTCCTGAAACAGAATATTTTTTAAAACCAAAAAATACTAAACGGATGAACATGGCCATAGTTAGACCTATGCTAATGGAATGCATTGGATAAACTTACCAACCTTAAAATCGAAATCATGATCAAGGTACAAGGAATGGCAAGTATCGCAATTATTGGAGCAATTATGTCCACGCCACAGCCAGTGTGGAAGCTATACTCAACTTAAAACCGTTCTTGGTATATAGGACAACATATTCGTTCTAGGTAACAGTGGTATCCCAGGCAATGAAAACGCTGCCGAGCTGGCAAGAATTTGATGAACACTTGATCATAATGAGGCAGACACAACAGTTCTGGTTCCACCCTGTTATCTTAAACAGGTAATCGAGAGCAAAGAGAGATTGCTCGATAACTGTGCTATAACCAGAAAACTATGGCCTTGTTTCAACAAATAAAAGACCGACATTATCATCCAACTGAGTAAAAGGTCTCTACCTTTTCTAGTGAGCTTCACCACCGGTCACCACCGGTCACCACCGGTCACCACCGGTCACCACCGATCACCACCAATTGGCTTACTACAAAAGAAGAAGATGAAAATCAGTATTGATGACTAAGTAGAAGATGCGATGACACGGAGATACTTGCGGATACTCCTAACTACAGGTGTAACAACCCTGGTGCTACATCATCCGAGTAACAGGCTTCTAGAGCTACATTTCTTCAACAACTTGGAAGAACTCTCTGACATTCCAAGCAGAAGCCTGTTGAAATTTTATTAGCGTTTTAAATGGCTTAAAAATTACTAAGCTCTATCAACCAGCCGACGACGAAACTGGTAATTGCCTCCAACCACAGTGAAAAGACATACAGTGTATCCCGGACAACAATGATGGAACGAACGAAAACAACTAAACGACGCACGTGTGCCTTGTAGGACCACCAAAAAAAACGGAGAAAATGCACCTCGTTTATACACTAGCGATTGCGACTCCTACGGTAAATACGAGCATCAGTGAGTTTATGCGGTCATCTATCCCTAAAATTGGTAAAATCCTCTTGAGGAAATGGAAAGCGCCTTCGATTTATTCAGCATACTTGACAAGACAAACGGACATATACACCAACCACTGACCTATCAAACTCATGTACGAGACGTTGTAAGGAGCCACATGGTTCTAGGGGTCTCGTGGATGGATGATTTCTTAATTTGGGGTAAAGGAAAAGATCACGGCGTTAAAAGGTGTCAACGGCCCCTCAACCTGGTAATTTTAGGACAGATATTTCCTCAATGACTTGGAAATAACCTCCGGCTAAAGCTTGCTAAAACTCATCAACACCTTTAACGTGCTTTAATGACATAGGATTTATCATACTATATTTCATTACATGGGAGTCACAATCCTAAGGGTATCACAACGGATCTACATTGATCTAAGTATGACGGTAACAAGATAAATTGTCAGCCTATTAACATAACCTAAAATAGTTTTAGTTTCTTGCACTGAATACTGTGATTAACTTGGTCAAAGGCTTTTGTAAAATCCGCCAAACAGGGAAGAGAGCTAACATGCTTTGGTCATACTGAATTCGAATATCTTCAAGGATCTTAACCATAGCCGTAGAGCAGCTGTGGACTGCTCGAAATCCAGGCTGCATTGAAGAAAATAAGTGGTTTGAAATCTGACTAGACAAAACTTTTTCTAAGATTTCTAAGTATACTCCCTTGCAGTATTCTTATGGACCGAAAATCAGCTGTAATTGAAGCGCTACTTTTCTTAGGCACATAAATTACCCTTGAACGCTTTGAATATTTCAGAAAAGAAGAGGTCGTGATACAAAACTTTTCTACTTATATGAGTCAAGGTGGGTATAATTTGTGATAATATCATTTCAATAAAACGTATTGGAACTCCATATTGTCCCACTAAGTTGGATATTAAATAAAGGATGTACTTGAACAATTCATTCTCAGAAATAACTTTAAATTCCAATTCGAAGGAGGTTCACAAATGGCTAAGTTGTAAATTATGAAGCTAGATATTCAGCTCTATCGAGATATCCGTTCGGAAGAAGTTCCTAAACGATAGTCCGTACCGATCGGAACTTAGATTTCGTTCGAGGCATCCACTTCAGAATAAACAAAAATGAAGCATACAATCGCATTCATTCTATTACATTTTTCTTAAAATAATCCGCAACTATTTTCTGTCGGACAATTTGCGAAGAAATTTAACGCACAATATGTCAAAAATTCTTTGCTGAATGTACTTAATCGCAATGCGTTTGTGAGCGTCACATTTTATCGGAAGATTTTCCGATTCCGATATGTCAATCGGGCAGCGTACCTCGGTAGAAAATTCCCCGATTTCGAACAAATCGGAAAATAATTTTCTCCGAACGGATACCTCGATAGGGCTGAATGTAGGTTGTTGTCCACAAAGCCTTTATTAAGGACATTTAGATCTGGAAAATTGTCAACAACTTCTTCTCTAACAAGACCTAATGAACGGAGACTATACTCCAAAACTTCCTTGATCCTTGAGGTTCGATCAGGGCTTGATTTTGGAATGAAATATCTTCTTTTAGCTCTGCAAATTACAAAAGACGAGTGCTAGGTTAGGTTATGTGGGGTGATGATACGGCAAGCCGTATAACCTCACTCGGATCTCAATGGATCCATTGTGGTCTCCAGGGATGGGAAGGGTAAGAGAAAGGATTTAGTGGAAGTATTAGGTATGATTTCTGAATGAAGTTAAGGGTGCTTTTTAGTGAAAAAAATGAGAGCGTCTTACAGTGGGCCCAAATGGAGTTTGGTGTCTCAAAAATCTGTAACTTTTTTGTCTCTTGGAATAATTAATTGAAATTTGGAACATATTATCTTTGATATACCTATAAAAAATCACTAAATAGTAAATACACAATTTTTTAAAATCAATTTTTTTTTGGTATTTAAATTTAATTTTGGCCAACCAAAATGTGGATTTTCGTTATTTTGTTTTTATTTATTTTTTTTACTCACGTTATACACATTAAGATAAATATATTAACAATAAACTATAACAACCAAAAATAAAACAACTAAAGCAATGAAAAAACGTTATTTAAATAAAAATAGCTGTAAAGCTTCTTCAAAGAGCTCTTTGGATTCAGATGCATTTTGCTTTCTTATATCGGGTCTTTCAATAAGAGCGCTACAAAAGTTTTTTTAAATAAAACAAAAACGGTTTTGGATATCAATGAAATTCTTTATTCCTGTGAAAGTACGTTCGATGCCATTATGTATGGAACTCGATTTCTTTTGCATGGCCACCACGGGCACGCTTGCAGAAGTACAAACGCTGAACCCAATTTTCGGAAACCAAAAATTCGCCACAACGACGTCACAGAGATGCCCAACGCTTGAGAACGACGTGTGAGAGACACATTTGGGATTTCTGCAACTGAAGCCTCAGCGGCAGCAATATTCTCGACACTACGGGCACTTCTTTGTCTCACTGGCACGGGAACATTTTGTACTGTGCCTATGGATTCAAATTTTTCCACTAGACGCTCAATATTGTTGATTTGCTAGGACGATTATGACGACTATAATTTGGACGTAGCGCTCTTAACGTTGAGGCCAACTGACTCCGAATTTCGGTAGTAAATTTTAATGATTTCGACTCGTTGTTGGCTCGTATATCTTTCCATCATGAAATGGCAAACCTTACTGAAGATAAATGTCAAAAGAGCGGCAAGAAATATGACGTCGTTTGCTGTCCCTGTCGCTCTACTTTTGTAGCGTCCCTGTTGAAAAACCCTTTACTTGATATAAGAGGATCTGATGTCAATAATGAGCGATGAATGCATCATTCTTATTTTTTTTTAAATCCTTGTTAGGTGCTTTTTGGGCATCGTCAGATAGCTGACCTATTGGTAACTGAATCATCGCTTCACCGTGAATCAGATCAGTATTTTATGCACAGAAGAGGGCATGTAATTCCATTCATATTTTTCAACATAAATGCGTGCAATATAAAATGCATATTCACCAAATTTCTGAGCATTTTTGGACGAACCAAATGATAGTTTTTGAAGAATTACATAAAACCTTTTTATGAATTCTAGGTCAACTCCTGTTATGTTGGCAGAATTTTCTAAAGAATCTCCTTGCCATCATTACTGTTACCAGTACCTTGTCAAGGTTTATCTACGTATAAACCTAATTCAGCTCGAAAACGGCTTTGAACAAGTCTTTTTTTCTCTTTGTTCTTTTTATTCTCAAGAGTGTTCGTAGACCACTTAGCAAAAGAAAGATTATAAAAAGTATGAAAAATCAATTACATACAACGAATCCAAGCATGTAGAGTAGATAGTCTGTACCTGAATGCGTTTTCATTTTTAGGTTTGGTTTTCACTTTTATTAATAAGTTCATGTCTTTTAGTTTTGCTCCACACACTGTACAAACAGAACAAGAACTTGTTTCCGTTAAGACTTGTCCAACCTTTCCGTCGATCATTGTTAAAAATAAGTCATGTTGTATTTCAACAACTTCTTCATTTTCATCAAACAGAGTAGCTCGCAATTCACAACTTCTTTAGTATTTTCAGGTGTTTCTTTTGAAAACTCAGTTTGAAAAGCCATAGTTTCATCCAAATAAAAAACAAAATAAATAACCGAATTTTGAGTAGTTATCATCATCAACAATAAAAAACAAAGTATGTGATTAGTAAAAAGGGCAGCAAGTACCTCTTTTGCTTTATATATGTACGTCCCTGGTTACTTTAAGACATTACATTCATTTGAGAAGCATGCATTTTTAACGGAATCATTCGATTGCGATTTGCGAGTATAACAACTAAGTTTGGCAATAATAAAAAAAAAACAAAATAAAGCTTATGAGAGTTTTGCTCGTACTTAATGGAACATATTTTGTTATTGTTCAAAAAGGTCATAATTGCAGCAAACATGTTTTGTTTTGCCTTGTTACTAATGTATTCACGAATAAAATGCACTATGAGACCACAACCATTTAAAAAAAAACCTTAATCAAAGATGAAAACAAAGGAGAGTGATTCCGCTATAGACGATTTTTGACACCAATTTTTGAACTACAATACTTTTTACTTTTTTGATAAATATTCAAAGTAGAAATACTATATTTAATAATACAGACAAAAACTGAGACCTAACTTATAGAGAACATTTTTGTTTGCGCTTGGCAACATTATCATACGAAGAGTCGGTACGAATTGCAATTATTATAACTGGTTACATAAGCTCAAAATAGCTATTTCCGACAGTTTTAAGTTATGGTTTACTCAATAGATGTATTAAGCAACATGACATTTAATCGTTTGCATAAAAACATGTACGAATTTGTTATTATATTTTTAGCATTATTGATTGCAAATAGCCCTTGTAAATTTGTTGCACCCGCGATATACGAGGGCAGTTTGAAAAGTTCTCGGCCTGACCAATAAAACGCAATAAATTTAAAAACTTTTTTTTAAATCTTTTTCTACATATTCTCCAGTGTGTTCCAGTGCTTCTATACCCATTTTATAGGCCGATTCCTCCAACTCTTCGAAAAACCGCTCCGTCTCAGCAATCACCTCCTCGTTGGTGAAGAATTTGGGTCCAGCCAAATTTTTTTTTAGGAAAGAGGTAATAGTCTGATGGTGCCAAATCATGTGAATAAGGGGGGTGGTTCAGTACACAAAATCGAAGTTCATAGAGTTTAGCCATGACAACAACCGACTTGTGTGCTGGAGCATCTTGATGAAAAAGGATCTTCTTTTTGGCTAATCTTGGTCTTTTTTTGGCAACTTTTTTAGCCAATTTGTCCAACAGTTATGCATAGTATTGACTAGTGATAATTTGGCCCTTGGGAAGGTAATCAATATAAATAATTCCCTTGTAATCCCAAAAGACTGACGCCATCACTTTCCCAGCTGAAGCACAGGACTTGGCTTTCTTCGGTGGAGGAGAACCGCTATGCTTCCATTGTTTTGATTGTTCTTTTGTCTCAGGAATATAGTGATGAATCCATGTTTCTTCGGTGGTAATGAATCTTCTCAAGAAATCGCTGGTATTCCTCCGAAATAACGCTAGATTCTCTCTAGAGATTTCAACTCGATTGAATTTTTGTTCTTCGCTCAGCAAACGCGGCACCCACCTTGCGGACAATTTTTTCAACCCCAATTCTACGGTCAAAATGTGGTAATCCCGCTCAGAAGAGATCCCCATGGTGTTGCTTATTTCTCGCACTTTTAACCTTCGGTCCTCTAAAATCATTTTATGAACTTTATCGACGTTTTCTGAAGAGGTGGATGTTGTTGGCTTTCCGCTTCTGCGATCATCTTCGACGCTCTGTCTGCCATGTTTAAATAAGACTGCCCACTTTTTGACCATGGAATACGAAGGTGCGGATTCGCCCAATGTCTCATCGAAGTCATCTTTAATTTGATTTGGTGTCATATTCTTTTTGACCAAATATTTAATGACGACTCTAATTTCATTTTTTTTTCTATTTTCGTTGTTAGCAATAGGTTCGTTCAAACAAAAAATTGCACTGATATAAGTACGCGACCAATTTTAATGAAACTTCACATACAATCTTTATATATATAATTCTTCTGTGAGTGTGTATGTCACTGAACTTCTCTTAAACGACTGGACCGATTTTGATGAAATTTTTTGTGTGTGTTCAAGGGGATCTGAGAATGGTTTAGATTCACAATATTATATAAAAATCAATTGCTGTTCGTTTGTCTCGCTAAAACTTGAGAATGGCTAGACCGATTTTGATAATTTTAATCTTAAAATATTTGTGGAAGTTCAGGGAAGGTTTAAGCGGTGAGAAACATACATAATAAGTAACGGAAAAATACTAAAAACGAAAATTTAATTTTCCAATACAAAATGTTCCTAGCTGTGAAACATTTGACGTCTTTGCACTACAAATTACTGCAGAAATTTACAATGAGACATTGATCATGATAGAAGATTTGTTTTTATTGATTGTAAATAAAGTATTGTCGTGTTTGGGCATAACACCACCCAATCGTCCTATGCGCGATACATTTAACCATGACTTGCGAAGAGAACAAGAATACGGTACTGAAGTATTGGCCGAAACAGTTCGTTCAAACGTTCCGCAATTGAATGAACAGCAAAGAATTGCGTATGATACTTCGATTGAAGCTGTGAACAGTAGATCTGGTGGAATTTACTTCTTTGATGCTCCCGGGAAACTGGAAAAACGTTTCTAATTTCATTGCTGTTGGCAAAGATCAGATCGCAAAATGAAGTAGCCCTAGCATTGGCTTCATCTGGAATAGCTGCAACATTGTTAGAAGGTGGAAGGTGCACATTCTACCTTGAAATTTCCACTAAACATCCAAATCAACGAAGCTCCAGTTTGCAACATCGCCAAAAATAGCGCAATGGCGAAGATTCTACAGATACGCAAATTGATCGTTTGAAATGAATGTACGATGTACAAGAAATCATTCGAGGCACTGGACAGAACGTTAAAAGATCTTCGTGACAGCCAAAACATTTTTGGTGGAGCCATGATTCGGTTGTCAAGTGATTTTCGTCAGACTCTTCCAATTATTCCCCGATCAACTGTTGCTGACGAACTAAACGCATGCTTAAAATTCTCTAATTTGTGGCAATATGTAAGTACACTCCTATTAACAACTCACAAGCGAGTATTTTTGCAACAAGATCAAACTGCTATTATGTTTTCGAAGCAATTTTTAGATATTGAAAATGGTAAAGTCACAGTTGATACCTCAACCGGATTAATTATACTACTCAAGGATTTTTGTCACTTCGTCGATTCAAAAAAGTAGCTTATTCGGCGTGTTTTTACGGACATAGAAAAACGGCTCAGAAACCATAATTGACTGAGTGAACGAGCAATATTGGCGACCATAAGCAAAGATGTCGAAGTTTTCAACGTAACAATTCAAAATTTTCTTCCCGGAGAGTTGTTATCTTATAAATCAGTTGACACAGTTACAAACCAGGATGATGTAGGCAACTTTTTCACAGAGTTTTTAAATTCTCTGAATTTGCCTGGACTACCACCTCAGAATTTACAATTAAAAGTAGGATCAGTTTTGATTATTCTGCCTAACATTAATCAACCTCGACTGTGCAATGGTACGAGACTGGCTGGAAAAAACCTATCCCTGTTTCGCGCATGGGCAATTATAAGTTGCGAGTTTGCGAGTCGGAAAACTATCTTCTTATATATTTACGCACCGCAAAATAAGACAAAAAATATAGTACATCAGAAAGTCTTAAATTGATTAATTGAATAACTGTGTTGTATTTAATGTATGTAGATAAAAATTTTGTATTAAGTTTTGACCACATTTCCCAAAAATATATGAAGGTGATACGAAGTTTACCGGGTCATCTAGTTATTATACAGGGTGTCCCACAGTCACCGCCCCAAATGAAAACCATGGATTCCTGAGGTCATTCTAAGTCGAAAAACTTATGAGGTAATTTTCTCGTTTTCGTCCCGTTTTCGAGTTATAACGGTTTTTATTATTTTTGCTCTCTTTTTCCTTAACTAGCTTTATCTTTGCCAAACTACGTCCGATTCGTAAGATTTTTTTTATAACCAATCAAGAATTTATTACAGTTTTAGTTTGCCTCAGAATTTTTTTTTCTGTGGGCAACCGTTTCTCCGCAATTTTGCATCAAACCCAATTTTTTTCGTTTTTTAAGTTGTTTTTTTCACTTCGATATCATTTTTTTCAAAAAAACACGTTAATGAGTATTAATTTTTTTCGTTAATTATTAAAGCCCAGTTCATTTTCTTAAAAAAAAATATTTTTTTTTCCTTAAAAAGAATACTAAATGTAATTAACAACAAAAAAACAAACTGAGTGAATTTAAAAAAAAAAATAATTTCTAAATACAAAATTAACTTTTTCTGAGCTATTGTGGTTAAGAAAAGGACAAATAGATAAAGTTGTCCCATTTCAGCGTATATTAATAACATTTCCAGATATTCTTGATTAGTGTAATCCATTGTTCGCAAATAATTGAAAAAAACTACAACTTGAATAACAAATCCAAAATGGAGTATCAAGTGAAAGAACACGACGCGGACACTAGTTCACGCGAGAAAGACATTTACAACCATCAAATCATAATGAAAATTTTTACTGTTTACATTAGTTAACGGTCTTACTAATTAACTTTATCTATTGTCCTTTTCTTAACCACAATAGCTCAGAAAAGGTTAATTTTGTATTTAAAAATTATTTTTTTTTTAAATTCACTCAGTTTGTTTATTTTTTGTTAATTACATTTAGTATTCTTTTTAAGGAAAAAAAAATATTTAATTTTAGAAAATGAACTGGGCTTTAATAATAAGTGAAAAAAATTAATACTCATTAACGTGTTTTTTTGAATAAATTGATATCAAAGTGAAAAAACTACTTAAAAAACGAAAAAATTGGGTTTGATGCAAAATTGCGGAGAAACGGTTGTCCGCAGAAAAAAAAGTCTTCGGACAAACTAAAACTGTAATAAATTCTTGATTGGTTGTAAAAAAAATCTTACGAATCGGACGCAGTTTGGCAAAGATAAAGCCAGTTAAGGGAAAAATAATAAAAACCGTTATAACTCGAAAACGGGACGAAAACGAGAAAATGACCTCTTAAGTTTTTCGACTTAAAATGACCTTAGGAATCCATGGTTTTCATTTGGGGTGGTGACTGTGGGACACCCTGTATATATTGTAACGGTATTGGTGTTCCTAACCCACTAAATTGCGATCTTATGCATCTTCATTGAACTCCTTTGAACCACAGGATTCTCAAAGATCCTCCAAGAAGGTGGATTAGGTTGTCCAGTCGGCAGAGTGCTGGTAGGCACGCTAGCGAAGGCCATTAGGCTTGCTCGGCGGTGGGGTGGGGTCTTGCAAACGCCACTGGACTGCCGTTTACTTTTAAACGTGCCTAAATGAATAAGTTAATAAAAAGAAATACCAAAAGCTGCTAAAAAAAATCACTACTTCTATCAACAAACACTTCTTTTCGGAACTATAAGATGGACTTAGTTCCTGAGTGTGACCCTCCCACTGTTTTCTACGCTAGGTAGAAACACCATGGTTATCGCACCACTCACAATTATCCACGATAACCCCTAAAGCGAAGTCAAATTTAGATTTAAATCTGACTCATCTCTTCACCGTCTAAACTACCCCTCTTCATTCCACTTTTCTAAGCCCACTTTCGAAACTTACTCACGCGACATTATGTATGTCAATAACACGCAAAATCTCATAGAAAATCTAACATGGTAAATTTTATTCAAAAAGTAAATATAAAATGAAATCTTAGATTATTGTTTTTTATGATCTAATTAAAATCATTTAAAGTTGAATTCACATTTCTTAGTAATAAATTATAATATTACTTGTTAACGTTAAATAAAAATTGCATAAAAAGGACAAAAAAAAATAAATAAATGAATCAAGGTTAAATCATATTAAAGGGTTCATTGACCCCTATGTACGTCTCTCATGAATTTTCACTTAGATATTTATGTATAATACGATATTAACGATCGATATCACTCAATGTCTTCAGTGTTTATGTACGTAGCATTAAAAAAAATAAAAACTGCCTTTATCTTTTTGTCTGTTAAATGTATGTTAACAGTCTGTTAAAGTATTCAATTACTGTTACTGACCTCGCTCAATAATTTTCCTGAGTTCAATGAACTTTTGCTCGATTCATCCATATGATAACAGAGTTAAATAAAAGCTTAATTAATAGGACTCACCGCAATCTTTCCTCCAGCGAAGTGGTGCGCACGACTTGGTGGTGGGTAAGACGAAGATTTGAGTTTCTTCTTCTTAAACTCTATAACGCTATTTGCTAAATTTAAAAAAACAAAGGTTTAACATATGAATGTATACAAGAGCTTCAGGAATGAGGTGAAATTTATACTTAACTTGAGTGACTACGATTTGAGAGTTTCGTACACATCATGTAAAATTATAAAAAAAAATATCAAGATCATATCTCTATTTCTCTAATGAGGTTAGTTGAACTCCGGATTTCGTTGATGCAAGATGTTTATGCGGATGATGATGATGGTCTATGTTGGATGATACTTTTTTTTTCTGAGGTAGGTATCAGGTAGGTAGCTTAACGGGTATAACTATGCATTTACATATAACGGGTATGCACGGCGGATACGTAATCTTCCAAGCGTAATTTTGCAAAATGTAGCGGGATGATACGGTTATATCAGACGCTGGTGGGTATATGTGGAAAGCTACGCAAAATCGTGGTCGAGCTGCCACTCCTACAGTTCACTTAGGGCTCTTATAAAGGAGATGCCTGCCCAACTTTGGTTTCCAAAATCTATCTGGGTCGTCAATCTGTGAGGGCTTAATAAAAGCTTCTTGTGGTATTTAAGAGTCGCTGGCTGGTCTAACGTGTATCGACGACGATACACGAGGCCTCGGTGACACGATCGAAGGCACCAGCCAGCAGAAGTTCTATGACTTAGCGTATAAAATATTATCGGGTTCCTAAGACCATAATTAAAATCAAATTTCGCCACACAAAAAAAAAACATTTTCAATAAGTTACCTTTCGAGATTTTGTTCAACTTTTGCCGGACTTCGATTAGACGAGAAGATCTCTACTCCACGTGTTGAAATTTCCTAGTGGGTAGGATAAATAAATTTATAACAAATTCCTGAATTTGGCTCAGATCTTAGGTCGGGTTTTATTAGCGGCGTTTATTAGAAAGGCACCTTTGTACAGCCCCAGGCGCAACCGGTGTGCGGTGGCCACAGACCAATGAGCGGACGGACTTACTCAGTTTTATTTTTCGTAGCCCAAGAGCAAACGGACGAGGCTTTATATAAAAACAATTATATGCCTAAAGTAATAAAAAGATATTACATTACGTAAAAAAAAATCAAAAAAAAATTATATTTGCTTCTCAAAGCGCCTTACGACTTCTGGACTTTTCTCCCAAATCTCCTCGAGCTTACGAAGCTCGCGTTTTCACTCGCTTAATACGAAATAATTCGTGGATGCGAGTTACCGGAATTATATAAATTATTTAATTTAATTATGTTAAATAAAATTATTGAGAAAACCTCAATGAAATTTCCAAGTGAGTAGATTGGGTTTTTTTTCTTAGCGTTTGCAATCGATCTTGGCAGGTCTTCACAGGCTGACGGTCTTGGTGGAAAAAGGAAGTAGGATAGTCATGTCGAATCGAGCATGTGGAGTTGGTATGACATGAGATTGAAACGATATTCTGACAACCCAAAATTGGAACGAAAATTTAACGAAACTATTAAGTGGCAGAGTTCAGCATGTATACATATGTAGTTAATAATAAAAACTAATTTGAAATTAAAAAAAAAAAATTCTGTGAGGTAGTGGCCCATACACAACTTTTCCATTTTTGGTATTCTTACACCAGAAATGGGAAAGAATATGCCACTCATGTATTTTTAAAATCGAAAATTATCTTTTAAATGGTCGACCTTAGTAAAGTTACTCACGAATGTCTTTGGCATGCACTACGCCAAAATTATTGCCACTTAAGTCGGTTAGCTCATATAAGCTGTTTCCTACTATGTTTTTGACTATAGCCGGCACAAATTTTGGGCATAGCTTGGCGTTCCTATTTTTCGTCTTATCGCTAAGGATAAAATTTCGCTTGAAAACTTTTTGGCCTATCTTGTAAAGTCGTCCCTTGCTTCTAAGGTTGTACGTTTTTTCATAATTTTTATGTGATTGCGCTAAAGATTCTTTTACTCTTTTATGTATGATATTCATTTTTGCTGATTTAGGAATAATAGTAAATTCCGGATTGTTTAGGTTTTTCAGTTTTTTAAGCAATTCATAATCTGTGCCGTGTTCAATTTTTCTCTGGCCGAAGAGAGCTTCATGAGGCGACATGCCAATAGCCGAATGTATAGTTGAACGTAATGAGCTAACGATGGGCAGTAAATGTTGGTCCCAATGAGATTGATTTGAACCTATGTACGACCGAATTGCCGCGAGGATAGAGCGATTAACTCGTTCACTGGCATTAGATTGTGGTGCATACACAGCCGTTTTTATGTGCTTTGTTCCATAGCTCATTAGAAATTTTGAAAATTCCTTACCTATAAATTGCTTTCCGTTGTCGGACAATAAAGACTCGGGTACGCCGAAGATTGAAAAAACTTCGTCTTCTAAAAACCTAATAGCAGCTTCACCAGTGGCTTTCCTTAAGGCTTTGACGCGAATTTTGTCAGTTGGTCAAGACAAACTATGATGTGGGTATTACCCTTTTTTGATCTTGGGTATGGACCCAAAAAATCAACATATACATGTTGGAAAGGCCTATCGACTATGAAGGCTTGACCCATTGGTGGTCTAAGAATGGAGTTTGGGGCCTTGGAAGTCTTGCATATCTCACAGTCGCCTACGACAGTTTTCACTTGAGCCGCCATATTAGGCCAGTAAAAACGGTCGCGTAGACGATATAACGTCTTGGCTACCCCACCATGAGAAGCTTTCGGAGGTTCGTGGGCTAATAGAATTAAACTATGTGTTAGTGCAGAGGGAATCCAGAGTTTCCAAATGTGGTCGTCTTCTAAAGGATCACCTTTACAAGGTTTTACTTTTTTGTAAACAAAACCATCTGATATGTATAGGTCAGGTAGTTGGTTTTGATTTGCTTGAATGGTTTGAATTAATCCTTTATATTCGTCGGATTGAAACGCTGGATCTTTAAGATCAATGTGTAAAACATTAAAGGAATTTGGTTTATTTTTGTCAGATGTTAACTCATCGACACTGTAGATACGCGAAAGTGCATCTGGAACTATATTTTGTGTTCCTTTTCTGTGCTCAATTTCAAATGAGAATCTTTGGAGACGAAGGCTCCATCGTGCCAAACGTCCGTTTAAGTCTTTTTGACTCATAAGCCAACGCAAGCTGGCATGGTCGGTCACGATTGTAAATTCTTGACCCTCTACGTAGGATCTAAATTTTTCCACTCCAAGAACCGCTGCTAAGCATTCTAGCTCTGTGATGCTATAATTCCGCTGTGCGGATGTAAGCTTGTGCGAAAAATAATAAATTGGTCTTTCGACTCCATTATCATCTTCTTGACACAAAACGCTTCCTACTCCTGTCGTAGACGCGTCACAAAGAATCTTGAAGGGTTTTTGAAAATCTGGGTTAACTAAAATAGGTGCCGAAGTTAAAGCCTGTTTGAGTTCTTCAAATGCTTTTAAAGCTTCTGGCGAAAAATTAAAAGTTTTACTTTTTTTGAGTGTATCTGTCAGGGGTGAGGCTATAGACGAATAATTGTTGACGAACCGCCTATACCACCCAGATAATCCCAAAAATCGTCTTACCTGTCTTGACGTCTTCGGTATGGGAAAATCCTTAATGGCAGATACCTTATCGGGATCTGTCTGGATAACTCCTCCCCCTATAATGAATCCTAAGAATTTTAATTCTTTAAAACAAAATTTTGATTTTGATAGATTGATGGTTAAACCTGCGACTTTCAGAAGCTTTGCAAGCTTCGCTAAGATTGTCATGTGCTCTTCAAATGTCGACGAAACCACCAACAGATCGTCCAAATAAACATAAATGTGTTGTCTCAATTCATGCGGCACCACTTTGTCCATGAGTCTACAAAGCCTTTGTGCAGCGTTGCAGAGACCAAAGGGCATGACCGTGAATTGATATAAGGGTCTGCCGCAGGCACGGTAAACGCCGTCTTTTCCCTTGAGGCTTTCTCTAGCGGTATCTGCCAGAATGCGTCCTTTAGATCCACAGTGGATATAAAGTGCGTGTCTGTCTGACGACTAAGCAAGCCATCAACATGATGGAGCGGATAGGCATCTTTCTTCGTAGCCTTATTTACTTTTCTGGAGTCGAGGCACAGCCGATTTTTCCCAGGCTTTTGCACCAGCACCATTGGAGAGCTCCAGGAACTTTGGCTTTCTTCGATGACACCTAGGGCTAGCATCCTGTCCAACTCCTCATATATCAGCGCCTGTACCGCCGGAGAAACCGGGTAGTGACGTTGTTTCACGGGCTCGGCATCACCTGTATTTATTATGTGTTCTTCAAGCATAGTTTTACCAAGCCCATATTTTGCTGCGGATGGAAAAAAACTTATAACATTTTGAAGGTTCTTAGATTGATCTGCCGATAGCTCGTGAGCATTTGATTCGCGAAAAATATCTAAATCTGTTGAAGAGATTTCTGAAACAATCTGAGGAGCAATTTCAAAAGATCTCCAGAAATTTACTCCTAGATACAAAGGTTGTTCCAATGAGGGAACTAAATACAAGGTTATCTGCTTCGAAACTCCTTTATAGGTCATTAAAGTTGAAAGTTCACCTATTATAGCTTGATTCTGACCACTAGCTGTTTTTACTTTTGAATTGAAATACTTAAAAGAAACGCCTTCTGATTTAACAAGGTCGAGACAACCAGCTCCTAAACAGCTAATGCTTGCCCCACTGTCTAAGAGTCCTAGCATATTTTTTCCGAAAATCTTAACGCTTGCGTAAGGTCTAGGGTCATCGGTACTACAAAGTTTCGTAGCACATATAGCTTGATGTACTTTCCGTTTTTTTCTAAATCTATCTCTTAGTTTAACCACACGATTTGATGGCTTTTTAAAAATGCGATCACGCACCTCATAATAGTTCTTTAAACGCTCGTGTAATGTTGGTAGCTTATGGTCTATTTTTGGAGAAAATTCATTTTTCTTACAATGGGAATCGCTAGATGGTCTGTTAAAAATTTTTATATTTGAATTTGGTTTGAAGCTGTGGTCACACTCTTTGGACAAATCTGGTGAATCTGAAAAATCTGAGTAGGAATTGACAAGTTGTTTTAAAAAGTTCTTTATAATGGTTTTTGATCCGGGTTGGATTGTGGAGGGCAAAACTCCCCGGTTGGATTGCCCCTGTTCCGGTTTCCCGTACACTTGGGACACTTTGGAGATGTGGTATTATCCAAGCCACACCGGAAACAAAATAAGTTCCTTTGTGCACTCGGACATTGCTTATAGGAATGTCCTTTCGTTTTACAGTTCCAGCAAATATATAAACTTACATTTCTCGGCTGCGAGATAGCTTCAAGAGCATCGACATCTTGAAATTCGTCCGTACCAAACTCTATCTCATTAACTTTAGGCTTTGTGTTATAGTTTGTGACCGGAAACATTTTACTACGCAGACTTTCATACTGACTAATACGTTTTTCTATCGTACGACAAACGTAAACCATTTCCGGCAAACTTCTCGTATAAAATGTAATTAAAAGTTCTCCTGTCTTTCTCTTCACATTTTGTTTTATGAGATCTATTAGCTCTTGAGAAGTTTTAGGCTTTTGCATACGCGAATTCAATCTCATTATATCTAAATAGAAGTTATCGAAAGTTTCTGTTTGACCTTGGCGTCGATCAAACATTTTTCTAGATATCTCAGTGTCGGTTTCTAGTCTTTTATATTGCTCTAAGAGAGCCAACTCTAAATGACGCCAGGTCGCACCAGGGTTGGATTTAAGATAAATTCACAACCAGGTTTCAACTTCACCTGCAACAAAGATTTGAAAATGTAGAAAAATGTCATCCCACGACACTTTGTAACATGTCTTTAAACGATTAAGACGAAAGAGAAAATCTTCGATAGACATCTTCTCATTGTCAAATTTAAGACCCCATTTCTTAAAATCGATCGATCGAGTCCACGATGTTGGATTTGACACTTGATTACTTAAACCTGCGGAATTTAGATTCAAATTATCAATCTGATTCATGAAATTTTGAAAATTTTCACTTCGATGAAAATTTTCTAAGTCTTCTCGAGTACTTTCTGGGGCTTCGCTCGAAGGTCTAATTGGATTTCGATTACTAGCTTGATTTTGATTTTGATTATGGTTACCAATAGTAGGATCTCGAACTTCGTTCTGAATTTGGTTTTGATCCTGGTTTTGGTTCTGGTTATGGCTACGAATAGGGGTAATGTCTTCCTCATTTAGAAATCGGTTTTGATTTGGAAGTAAACCTCCATTTACAGTACTTTGATCTAAAGGAAGCTGGGCATTGATATTATCAGTATCGCTACTTCTAGGTATACCCATAGCTCTTAGCTCTTCTCGTATGACTCTGCTTATCTCCTCGTTTGTTTTTAACCTTTCGGCTAAATATTCTGCCTGACGAATCTGAAGATCTTCAGCCCTCGTCAACCCTATTGAAGCAGTAACTAAATTTTGAATGTATCGCTTAAGATTTTCATCTTGAGAGAGGTTTACCTGACGAGACCCCTGAGGAAGCTGAACACTAGCGTCTTGCATTTCATTTGTATTACCTGCCGTGTTATTAAGGTCATCGTCGCCCACATTACCTTTTCGGGTATTGCGAATAGCGTTTTGATTTTTTGGTGCCATTATGGAAGATTTTTTTTTTTTTTTTTTTTTTTTTTTTGTACGTATTTATCTCGTTAGATACTTAGTATGTTCTTACAGCAGAAAGATAAAATAAAGATTTTGTTATACGTTTGGAGCTCAACTTAAAAAAAATATCTCGAAAATAATATAAATTTTCTAAACTTTGAATCATTAATTGTGTGCTTAGAAAAGTGGAAGCTTCAGAAAAGCTTGACGGTGAGAAATTAAAAAAATATAAAGAAGGTTGTTGATTTGATATGCATAAATGTCGATGTATCTAAATAAAAATATTTTCTCTAAACGCTGCAAAGAGACAAGCGAATTTTCATGCTCATCCTCTTTGGTCGCCTTGCTAAAATAAAAGCAAACTAAAAAGGAACAAACGACAAATTGTTTTAAGTTACAAAATAACTTTTTGACTTTAAAAGCGAGTATTCCTGTATATCTTTCTCTAATGGGACAATTTTGTATTTGTTTCGCAACAGCTTTAACTCAAGTTCATAAAATTAGTTGGAACATCTCTCGGGCGCAACGGACGGAGACGTAGTCTTATGGTACCGATATCCCCCGGTCGTCCGATGAAATCCTCCTAGCCAATGCTACACCTTAAATGAGAACTCTTACATTCATTCAATGCTATACTGAAAAAAGTTGTAATTAACGTCTATATGAAATTTCAGGCCACTGAATCAACATAAAAAAAAAACATTCTCTTTTCTCATAAGCCTTCGTAGAAAATGCTACTAAGAGTTGTGTTAAAGCAACTGTACTCTTGGACAAAACCTACTTGGCTCATAAATTACTCTCTATACTTGTTAAAAACAAAATAAAAGATGAAAAAAGGTTAAGGCAAAAAATTTTTTTTTTAAAAACCTGATTGAACTGTAGTTAAATAATAAAAAAGAAATAGTTTTTGAGGTTTTGAACCGTCTAAAAATCTACAAAATTCTCGCCCCACATTGGGCGCCACCTGTGTAACGGTATTGGTGTTCCTAACCCACTAAATTGCGATCTTATGCATCTTCATTGAACTCCTTTGAACCACAGGATTCTCAAAGATCCTCCAAGAAGGTGGATTAGGTTGTCCAGTCGGCAGAGTGCTGGTAGGCACGCTAGCGAAGGCCATTAGGCTTGCTCGGCGGTGGGGTGGGGTCTTGCAAACGCCACTGGACTGCCGTTTACTTTTAAACGTGCCTAAATGAATAAGTTAATAAAAAGAAATACCAAAAGCTGCTAAAAAAAATCACTACTTCTATCAACAAACACTTCTTTTCGGAACTATAAGATGGACTTAGTTCCTGAGTGTGACCCTCCCACTGTTTTCTACGCTAGGTAGAAACACCATGGTTATCGCACCACTCACAATTATCCACGATAACCCCTAAAGCGAAGTCAAATTTAGATTTAAATCTGACTCATCTCTTCACCGTCTAAACTACCCCTCTTCATTCCACTTTTCTAAGCCCACTTTCGAAACTTACTCACGCGACATTATGTATGTCAATAACACGCAAAATCTCATAGAAAATCTAACATGGTAAATTTTATTCAAAAAGTAAATATAAAATGAAATCTTAGATTATTGTTTTTTATGATCTAATTAAAATCATTTAAAGTTGAATTCACATTTCTTAGTAATAAATTATAATATTACTTGTTAACGTTAAATAAAAATTGCATAAAAAGGACAAAAAAAAATAAATAAATGAATCAAGGTTAAATCATATTAAAGGGTTCATTGACCCCTATGTACGTCTCTCATGAATTTTCACTTAGATATTTATGTATAATACGATATTAACGATCGATATCACTCAATGTCTTCAGTGTTTATGTACGTAGCATTAAAAAAAATAAAAACTGCCTTTATCTTTTTGTCTGTTAAATGTATGTTAACAGTCTGTTAAAGTATTCAATTACTGTTACTGACCTCGCTCAATAATTTTCCTGAGTTCAATGAACTTTTGCTCGATTCATCCATATGATAACAGAGTTAAATAAAAGCTTAATTAATAGGACTCACCGCAATCTTTCCTCCAGCGAAGTGGTGCGCACGACTTGGTGGTGGGTAAGACGAAGATTTGAGTTTCTTCTTCTTAAACTCTATAACGCTATTTGCTAAATTTAAAAAAACAAAGGTTTAACATATGAATGTATACAAGAGCTTCAGGAATGAGGTGAAATTTATACTTAACTTGAGTGACTACGATTTGAGAGTTTCGTACACATCATGTAAAATTATAAAAAAAAATATCAAGATCATATCTCTATTTCTCTAATGAGGTTAGTTGAACTCCGGATTTCGTTGATGCAAGATGTTTATGCGGATGATGATGATGGTCTATGTTGGATGATACTTTTTTTTTCTGAGGTAGGTATCAGGTAGGTAGCTTAACGGGTATAACTATGCATTTACATATAACGGGTATGCACGGCGGATACGTAATCTTCCAAGCGTAATTTTGCAAAATGTAGCGGGATGATACGGTTATATCAGACGCTGGTGGGTATATGTGGAAAGCTACGCAAAATCGTGGTCGAGCTGCCACTCCTACAGTTCACTTAGGGCTCTTATAAAGGAGATGCCTGCCCAACTTTGGTTTCCAAAATCTATCTGGGTCGTCAATCTGTGAGGGCTTAATAAAAGCTTCTTGTGGTATTTAAGAGTCGCTGGCTGGTCTAACGTGTATCGACGACGATACACGAGGCCTCGGTGACACGATCGAAGGCACCAGCCAGCAGAAGTTCTATGACTTAGCGTATAAAATATTATCGGGTTCCTAAGACCATAATTAAAATCAAATTTCGCCACACAAAAAAAAAACATTTTCAATAAGTTACCTTTCGAGATTTTGTTCAACTTTTGCCGGACTTCGATTAGACGAGAAGATCTCTACTCCACGTGTTGAAATTTCCTAGTGGGTAGGATAAATAAATTTATAACAAATTCCTGAATTTGGCTCAGATCTTAGGTCGGGTTTTATTAGCGGCGTTTATTAGAAAGGCACCTTTGTACAGCCCCAGGCGCAACCGGTGTGCGGTGGCCACAGACCAATGAGCGGACGGACTTACTCAGTTTTATTTTTCGTAGCCCAAGAGCAAACGGACGAGGCTTTATATAAAAACAATTATATGCCTAAAGTAATAAAAAGATATTACATTACGTAAAAAAAAATCAAAAAAAAATTATATTTGCTTCTCAAAGCGCCTTACGACTTCTGGACTTTTCTCCCAAATCTCCTCGAGCTTACGAAGCTCGCGTTTTCACTCGCTTAATACGAAATAATTCGTGGATGCGAGTTACCGGAATTATATAAATTATTTAATTTAATTATGTTAAATAAAATTATTGAGAAAACCTCAATGAAATTTCCAAGTGAGTAGATTGGGTTTTTTTTCTTAGCGTTTGCAATCGATCTTGGCAGGTCTTCACAGGCTGACGGTCTTGGTGGAAAAAGGAAGTAGGATAGTCATGTCGAATCGAGCATGTGGAGTTGGTATGACATGAGATTGAAACGATATTCTGACAACCCAAAATTGGAACGAAAATTTAACGAAACTATTAAGTGGCAGAGTTCAGCATGTATACATATGTAGTTAATAATAAAAACTAATTTGAAATTAAAAAAAAAAAATTCTGTGAGGTAGTGGCCCATACAATATAAGGCTATTTGAGGAATTAAAATTTATTTATTAAAACAATGTCTTCTATGTTAGGCCGAGAACTTTTCAAACAGCCTCCGTAAAAGATATAAAAGTTTACTTTTTTGGCAGAAATAAAGTGCTAGCGTTTTGAAACTTTTTAAAAGTAAGAAGAAAACGAAACTAAAATTAAATCAGTCGTTATTAGGAATATATTGTACGTTGAACGACAGAAAACGTTGATTTAAATTGGTTGCACCCGCGATCGCAATTTTAAGATCAAATTACAAGCTTTCCAACGATATATAACACTTGTGTGTTCACATTATAAAACGCGCGAAGAAAACTCTGTTAAAGACGTTCTTCATTTCGCCATTCAAATAGGGTAGTTTGTGGCGACCATTCAGGTAGCCATATCCTTAAATCATACAACTTAATCCATTAAACTTGTATTGCAGTACAAAATTTGACTCTTGATTCATTTGTGTACAAATTTCAGCTCCCACATTAAATTCAAAAAAAGCATTTTTGAGACACAAAATGCCATTTAGGCTCACTGTTTCGTCGAAAAAGTATTCTCCGAGGGCATCTTTTCTAGATGAGCCCTCTTCCAAGACGAGCGCTTATGAGCTCGACAGAAAATCTCACAGCTTATGGTTTTTGTGTGGCGCTTCCACTTATAATAGAACTTATGACTTATTTTCATTGAATCGAGGACTCCAATAAATGTTAATACTCATTCCATTCAACTCATTTAAGTGAAACACATTTTTATTTTTTTATTTTTTTTTGTGGTATGACTTCAATTCACAAAAAATTATATTTTATTATAATTCTCAAGAAATGTTTTTTTGATTTTTTTGATTGTATTTATATTTATAAGTTTAAATTATAATAATAATAATAACTAGTTTTTTTTATTAATTAACTATTTATATATAACAATATCAAAAAAAAGAAGAAAAATACAAGAAATAATGGGTTTATATATTTTATTATTTACACATACACATAATATTTTTTGTTTATATATAAGAATATAAGCTTTATATGTATGCTTTTATTTTGGATTTTGATTTTGCATTATCCTTTAATATCGAATAATAACAAAACCAAAAAAAGAATATAATATTATAAAAAACTCAACTAAAGACGATGAATCTATGTAAAATAAAATACATATATTTTTTTTTGTTGTTGTATGGATTCATATTTTATTATTTTTAAACCATTTAAAAAAAAAGAGAAAAAGTACATATTTTTTTTTTAATTAAATTTATAAAACTAAAAATACAATAAGCTGTTAAGATATATTTAATAATAGAAACATTTTAAAAAATATATTTATTTCTTATTGAAATTATTTAGATATGAATTTGGAACTGAAAACATTGTAATTCACCTTTTTTATGCAGAATACTTAAAATATATTTCCTCCATCTTCTTTTTATTTGAAAAAAAAACTTATAACAAAAAATATTGTATAAATTCATTATTATTTCGTATTAATAAGTATTAAAAAAATGAATTAATGGTATTCATGAATATAATATATTATCACCACAATAATCTTTTTTTTTAATCATTTTTTTTGTTTAAATTTAAGAACTTAAGAAATGTATTCTTGTTTAATTAAGTTTAAGGGAATTCCTTTTACAATAAATGAATTTATTAAACAGGAATCTTTTCAACTGATTATTATCTTTGAACTTATTTATTAATAAAAGAAAAAAAATCATGAGAAGAAATTTTAAAAAAAGCAGAACAAACAATGTGTTTTTTTTTTTAGTTTGATTAAGTCATTCACCTTAAGATTTAACTAAGTTTACTACTAATCTGCATAGAGATTTAATTTAAGAAAATTAATTAAAAGAATCGCAAGACAAATGACAATCTGTATATTTAAGATAATTATGTATTTTGTTTAAATTTTTTAAATACAAATAGGAAGATTTTATTTTATTTCTGTTAAACTTCAAGTTAATATCCAATTTTTATTTTTATTTTTTTTTTCAATACAATTTTATGTGAGTAATTTAATTTGATTTTAAAAATATTTATAATTTTTTTGTATATTTTTTATTTTTGTTTCAGTTAGTTTAAGACTTATGTTTTTATAATTATGTATAAATTTAATAGGATCTCACATTAAAATAGTTTTTTTTTTGTTTAGGTTATAAAGTTTTTTTGTTGTTGTTTTGTTTGTTAAACATCATGGTTGACGTGCTAAATATTTATATAATATGTGGGTGCATATTTTTTTTTGTTTTATTCCGCTGTTTTTGTTATTGTTGGTATTGTGGAAGTCGATGATCACCTACATGAAGCTTGAAGGGAAGATTGCGTCTCAGAAGTTGGACAGAGGCTTTCAACTGTCGTCGTTGTAGGAGTTGAAGAGGAGTAATATGTAGTACCTTTGTGTTGGTAATCTGCAGGGATGTCGATCGGTATTGTGGTTGTATTTGGCCAAATGTAGTAAGGAAGAAGTAACTCCTCGTTGCAGTCACAGCTCAGACAGGGAAGTGTTGCGTAAGAGCAAGCATTCGCTGAAATATTTTCTGAAATTGACGGAAAAGATGATTGACATGAAATTAATGAAGATGGCGTTATTGATGATGCGGATGCTGATGATGATGATTGTGTAGATGGCGTTGTTGATGAAGTCGATGATGGAGTTGATATTGATGTTGATGACTGTAATGATGTTGCTGCTGCTGATGGAAGCAGTGATAATCACGTGCTTAACCAGGTTGAGTTGCATGTGCAGATAGTTGCTGGGATCACAGGTGCGTAATAAACTCCATTGGCATAGATGAGACCAGGTGGACCGGCTTGGATTTGTATCGTCTGAGGTATGGTCGCTGAAGTCTGTTGTTGTGTTACGGTCAGCACCTGTTGCTGTTGGCCGTCTTGAGACTGGCTGATACAGCAAGAAGTGGATGCTTGATTTGACTGTGGCGCCTGTTGGACTAAGACGTGTTGGCTTGTTGATGCATTTTGTTGGGCTTGCAAGTCAACGACAATTGCCTGTGTTAGTTGTTGCTGCTGCTGCTGTTGTTGTTGCGCTTGTTGGTGTTGTTGTTGCTGTTGTTGTTGATGGTGGTGTTGCTGATATTGCTCATGTACTTGTGCATTATGATGTTTTTGTGATTCCCGGCAGAGCACTTGCATTGCTAACGACTGTATTAGCAGTAGAGTCTGCCGTCTCTCGTGGCCCATCAGGCACACGGTTGAAGTCTCAACTACTTCACGTAAATGCATCAGGTACTGATATTGTAGGGGCTCCTCGACGATGCCCCAGAAGTGATTCCTCAGATATGCCTCTAATTTTACGGTCTGTGTGTTTATATCGGGGAAATCAATGAAAAATCTCGAACACATATATCGCTCGAGTGTCTTGATTCGTTGTGTATCGACCGGTTTATAATTTCGGACCAACAAATTGCAGTACTTAAGAAGTCCGCCACCGCGGATCTCCTCAGGCTGTCGTGTTGAGATCAGTTTCTTTTGCAAGTGATACAAAGCCTCTTGGAAGTCACCGTATACGGACTCTCCAACAACTGTTGGATAAAAGTTCTCGGATATTGGCAAAGCAGCACAGTCATAAAATAATAGAAGAGAGTCCAAAACAATTTGGAAGGAATCAACGCTGAATTCGAACTGACGACGCATTGTGTCGACGAATTTGAGTTCGACATTTTTGTGTCCTGGCGAATTGCCCAAGGAGATCAAACTCCATCGGTCGCCGTCGTTATTGTTATTGACTTTAACCATTTTACCAACATAAGCCTCTTTTAAGGCGCATGGCATGATGCGACGCTTAGATACCCCCTCTGGCAAGAGATCGAGCAGTGTGTTGAGAACTGCTGTCTTGACTCGATCGAAATGACGGTTTGAACTGAATTCAATGGCATAGATAAGATCCAAATCGTTGTATGGCTGATCTTCGGATGCTAAGACATGACTAGCTGCTCCACCATTCAAGCGTATGTCCTTGACTATAACTCCAGCTCCACCAGCGGCTACATCTGTTTCGAGCTTCCGGCGTACGGAGTTGACTAAGTCTTTTAGTTTAACTTCAAGTGTGGGAAAATTCCCGCGGCCGTGTATGGCAACTGTTTCGTCCATGACGTCATGTAGTTTGCGAACCTGTTCAAATGACAGTACAGCCAAACGTTGTGCTCCCCCAGTATCGACACTCTCGAGTGAGCCATGATCTGAAGTCGATGCAATTGAGCTGCCCGAACTGGGACTTGGTGGTGGAGTTTCTGTTCCCCCATCTGAATGGAAACCATCGTCAATTTGAAAAGCGTCCATTCTGGTTGATCTCTGGTGGTGATACGAATCGGGTGCTCCTAATGTCCCGCACTGTAAATAGAACAGAAAAAAATCAAACGTTAACAACTTTCTGAAGATCGATAAGGCGGAATATATCTAAAGCTAAAATACTTAAATCGAGTATTGGCTATTCGCTTAAGATACACTTCCAGACTAATTGTCTGATTCTAAGAACAAGTCGGTATAAGTTCGTCAGGCAAAAAATTGTTCAGATAAGAGTGATTCGTTTCTGTTTTAATTATAGTTGGCTGCACAACAATAATATTCAGAGAAATAAATGTTATCGAAATTTTTGTTAAGTACCAAAGCAATTTGCAAACTTTTTCGAACACAACACTAGCAAATACGAATAATAATTGGTTTCGCCTTTCATCAAAGACGTTATTCTAAAGTTGTAGCGAAATAAATAAAAATCACCGATAAAAGATTACAAAGCTACGAATGAGAAATAAATTAGGTATTTTTCAAGAACATATGTACTAGGAAGACTTCTTAATTAGACATCGATTATTTTGATAAGAATATTTGCACGATTTGATAAACGGATATATGTACATCATATAGCTATAGATGGGCACGTTTTGAGAGATAGATTTTATAATAAAAATTTACTATCTATTTTGTACTGTGTTTTTAGATTGAAGTTTATTTATTTGAGCTTTCAGTTTAAATAGATTTTTTGAAATTTACATTTTCTAATAGGGTAAACAGGGGAAAATCTGCATCATGGCTGATAATGTATTTGGAAATTCCAAAAAAAAAAAATTGTTTTTCGTTAATCCATTCTCAAATGGCAAATACAATGCAGCTACAGATGACTGATTCACAGCGACAAATCTGAAATTCCCTATTTCAAAATCTAAGAAGTAGGAATTCTTTGTCAACACAAGTTATATAACAAAAAATCAATAGGGAACGATCTGATAATTACTAAGGTTTCGAAAGAAAACAAAATGCCTTCAATAGCCCGCAAAAAACTCCAATTCATAATAAACGCACACTTATGCCTAGACATGTACCACATCATTAGAAAATTGCTGAAATGATACCCGAGCAAAGTAAGCCACCATCAGAAGTTACATCTTGCAGGCCTACATAATATCGCCTATACTAATCATGGTAAAAGTTTTCGAGAAATTGCTCCTGAAAAGGCTTAAGACTAATTTTGAAATATCAAAGAGACTAAGTGCGTCAAATTTCGGATGTTGTAGAAAAGGCACTTGAAGAAAAACATATATGTTCAGCTCTATTCTGAACTTGACTACAAACTACATAGGGATCTTCCCAGGTAGCAGTACTGCGAAATACAGAAATTCTAAATTACGAACTTTATAGTAGGGTACAGCTGATACTACTCGGAACTAAAGAAAATTAAAGTCGGTGTACCACAAGGAAGTTTCCTAGGGCCAACACTTTTTTTTTTGTTATACACAAGAGATATTTTAGTGGATATCAACACTATTAATCCCAATTTTGCTGACCGTATTGAAATATTGATGCCTGATAAATCTGTTAATAAGGCTACAGAAAAATTGTAAAATGCAGTCAATAAAGTTAGAAATTGAGCCTCATAGCGGCGTATAAATGAAATGAACGACACATATGAACTTTACAAGCAAATACCTAGATAATATGTTCCAATTTTTACGAACAGTAAAGCTATACCTTAAACCAATACTGGCAAATACCTTGAAATGATATTGGATGTAAAGCAAAAATGGAAAGAGCATATTAAACACAAAATGAGAAGGTCTAAAGTTCAGAAAAATGTGCTGGCTAATAGGAAAGAATTATGGTCTATCTATTCAGAACGAAATAATCTTACCATCTTATACTAGGAAGGTTTCGATTCTCAGTCGCTGCAAACAAGTTGTTCATGCGTATACTGCCTCTTGCAAGAAATTGACAAATCCTCCAAGAATATCTCTTGTTTCATGAAAAGTGCTGCCCATAAGCCGTTCGGGATCGGCAGAAAATTGTATAGCTTCTCCATTTCTGGTAACACGCAAACAGAAATAGTTGAGACTTGAAAGTCACTAGGCTTAGGCTCTCTACCAGCCGTAATGGCGTCCTATTTATTATATTTTTAAGGAAGTGCTGAAACCCGTTGAAAAAAAAATACAAATGCTGAACCCATCCAAAAATTCTAAAACAAAGTCCTCCGTTGAATAACAATTGGGTCTTAGCACATACGAAATAGTTATCTACACGGTGATATTCAAACAGAAATGGTCACAGAAGTGGTTAAAAACACGCTATATCACACAATCAGCGACTGCCAAGTCATACCAACTCCAAAATGGGAATCATCTGAAATGTATTAGACAATGGTCGGTATTCTAAAAGAACCATATCTCATGAGCGGATAGTGTAAAAGCTATGGTCCAAAAGTATTAAGAGTTAAACCTTCCCCCAATGTGAATTTAAATTAAGAAAGAAAAGTCATTACTTCGATCTTGTATAGATTGGTCCTGATTCTGATAGTTTTCATTCGGTAACAGTCCCACACTATACTTGGTACTGAATATTACCAAGTGACTTTTGAAGATTTCCACCGACGAAAAAAACAGTGTTTCGTTAAATGAACATAAATTGTTCACTTTGGAAAGAGGGGGAACATAAAATAGTTGTCAATCTTAGTCTTAGTCTGGTTTTTCTCGATTGACATTTTTCTTGAATTCGTAGTGAATCTGTATTTAAGTTGGTAAAGTCGGTAATGCTGCGTGGTATTCTGCTATTCACGTGAACGCAATCATTCTATACAATTCAGATCCGTATATGAAATATAGATAGAGGACTGTCTGGTTGGTGTTTTGGAAAAATGTAAGTTAAAACTAATTTGAGGCCCTTAAGACCTTAAGTAAGTAAAAACTAATTTATTGCCTAATTTAGAATATTTGCGATTAGTTTCTCTTTTCTTGAAATTGGATAATTTTGCTGTGGATGTATGGAAGATTCGATTCAAGAATATTCGAAACGTACCGAAATGTTGTTTTGTTCAAGCGAAAGTTTTTAGTAAACATATAATTTTGAAATATGTACTTGGTTTATTATCTTTTTCAAAATGAAAAATAAATCAACTTATGTTTTAGTTCCATATTTTTTCTCCGAAGCTTTCTGTTCGAGGATTCTCCTATTGCTCTGCTTAGAATTAGAAAAAAAGTCCAATTCCAAACTTAATTACGAAGATGAACAAATTAGAAAATACCTTCTGCTTAGGTGGAGCAATTGAACTTGAATTTTTAATGAAATCAAAACAATTTATCCAAGATTGTCACATGAACAAGCTGAGCTGTTTACATGAATGTCATATTGGTTCGGGATAATGTAGTTCACCCCATGAATAGCAGAATGCAAAGGCAGTGTGAAAGGAAATCGAATGGGTGGATCGAATATATGGTATAATTCACTTGAATAGCAGAATAGGGCAGAATGTGAAATGATACCAAAATCAAAAATAAAATCTAAATTTATTAAAAAAAATATAATTAAATATTTTAAAAAAAGTTATTAGCCTTAAATATTGCGGAATTTATCTTAAGTCGAAATTTCAAGTTACATTTTTGCATAAAAATTATAATTCGATATTTGAAATTATAAATTCCAAGCTTGACACACAAATTTTAGAATTTTTCAAAAGCAATAACACCATATGTCCCAATCCTTCTTTAAAATAATGTTGGCGATTGCGTAAATATTTATTTAACACGAGTGATACTCCCAATCAATGAAGCTTCCAAGCAGATTTTTTCGAGAATAAATAACTTAAATACGAGTACTTCAAAACGGTGGAAGAAGTAATCCCTCTAAGATCAAGTTTTAGGAAAAAACATCATTAGCCCTAGAAAATATAGTTTTTATTACTTGCGATATAGGTACTATAGGCAAGTTCTGCATTTGGAAAAAAATAGAACTCGAGATTTTGATCAAAGTTGACATTACGATGATAGCGAAGACGAAAGTGGATCCGACAATTCCGTCTGTCTCTCTGCATGTCTGTATATCAGTACCTCGATCTAGAGCCTAAACCACTAGACCTATATTCTTCAAACTCGGTACTTAAGGGTCTTCGGTGATTCCCTAGAGGGGAAATTGAATTTGTTTTTTACCTCCAAAACTAAGGGTACCTCCTTATTTATCTCGAAAATGGCTCTAACGATTTTGATAAAAAAATTAGGTGTGGTATTATAGACATAGACTACATTTTGGTACGCAAAAATTTGATTTTCTTTTTGATTTTCGAATTTCTCATCAATGGCTCCAACGATTTTAACCAAAAATTTTATACAAGAGCTCCTTTGCATTTGAAAAGATATAATTTAAATTTTTTTTTTTCGACAAAATAGTTTTTTGATTTCTAAAAAAATAATATAAATTTTTTTTGGAAAATTCATTATCTTGAAAACGGATACACGAATAAATTTTTAAATTACATTATAAAATGTATTTTATCAAATACTAACAATTTGCATTTATCAACTTTTTTTATAAAAATTTTTAGGAAAATTTAGTACACAAAAAACATGTTAGAGTGTTTCTGTACGTCTGTGCTTCTCCCTACAGCCTAAACCACTAGACCTATATTCTTCAAATTATGGACTTAAGGGTCTTCGGTGATTCTTTAGAGGGGAAATTGAATTTGTTTTTTACCTTCAAAACTAAGGGTACCTCCATACACCTGTATCACAAAATCTTACTTATCTCGAAAACGGCTCTGACGATTTTGATAAAAAAAATTATGTGTGATATTATGGACATAGACTAGAAAAATTAATATCTTTAAAACATGTGACGATTATTTTTTGAAATAATTTCCTAAAATCTATATTACTAAGCACTTAAAATTGGCATCCCAAATTTTGTTGTAGAAAAATTTTAAAGAAATTTTTTATATAAAAAATTACTTTAATAAAACGATTTTTAAACTTTATTTGCGTAAATTCATACTTTTCCAGAAATCAGACGGGAATTCATGCATTTGAACATTTTTATCTCATTAAATCCATGTTTTATATTTATAAAATGTATTTTAAATTCCAAAACATAAGAGCAAGTTCGTGCGATCCAGTCGTGCATTTTATTTAATATTATTTTGATAAACAAATGGTCGGTCTACTACAACCAATTTGAGTTCTTAAGTGAACAAAATGCAAGTGGATGTCTTGTACACAGATATCGAAAAAGCTCTAGATAGAGTTCATTATAAACTTTTTATTCAAAAATTCGTGAGAATTGGTTTCAAGTTTCGTTTTCTTAAATGGCTGAAATCATATTTGTCGAATCGAAAACAGGTTGTTAAAATTGCAAATGATCTATCCTCTTTTATTGAAGTATTGTCAGGCCTCTCTCAGGGTAGTCATTTGGGACCCCTTCTTTTTAATATTTTAGTAAATGAAATTCCTGACCTTTTCAAGTTTGCAAATTGTCTCGTGATTGCAGACGATTTAAAACTATACTTTCCAATTGAAGATTGTTTTGACTTTCAAAAAGACATAGATAAGCTTTATCAGTGGTGTAAATATAATCATATGGATTTAAATATCTCCAAATGTAAGATTTTTAGAGACTTTTGTTTAACACTTAGGATGTTATATAACAAGTTACAGTCTTACAACGAAATTTTATCAACTGTTAACAAAATTAAGGACATTAGTGTTATTTTTGACATCAATTTGTCTTATTCATGGCATTTTAATTTCATCATATCCCAGGCTAATTTACTTCTAGCTTTTTTAAAGTGAGTTTTTAACGATAGTTATAATTTTAAAGCTATTTATACTTCATTGGAATACTGTTATACGTTACACGGTCTCCATTTTAGGAAAACTTTTCTCATAGGATCGAAAATATTCAAAGAAGATTCACTCACTTTGCTTTGAGAAAGAAGGTTAACCTTCATATAAATCCAGGTGCACATTGATAGATCTTAAATTTTTTAAAAGCCATAGAGAAACCATATGTACACTTTTTGTAAAATGCATAGTTGCCTTTTTATGTTCCTGAGAGGAATCTTAGAAACAGAGGCGTTTTCTTCATTGTCCGCAGTCACAGGACGAACTATGGTGTAAGTGAACTATAACCCGATTGCTATGACTTTTTAATTCAATAAATCTTGAAGTCGATGTTGATCAAAACTTTTCAGTTTGTCTTTTATCAGTTAAACAAAAATAACAGGTATTCAATCAAAACACGCCAAATTCTTCATAAGATCTGCCTCATATTTCTCAGGTCTTGAAAAATGAGTAAAAGATCAAAGCTGCAAGTGCAAACTAGATAACGCGGTTTGGTTAATAAAAAGTATCAGTTCAAACATTTATTTAAAAAGTCAAAAAAGACTAATTTCATCACAATCACATTTATTTTTTACTTACTAAACCAATAAAAACAAAAAATACACAAATAACAATTTTCGTTGCAAAAATGTTCAAACGTGCCTTTAAATGTATATCCTCTTTCCAACAAAGGCTGTCAGTTATTGTTCACACTATTATCAATTTTTCCGTTCAATCTTTTATCACAAACAAAAATTTATTTTGAGCAAAAATAAAAAAACAACAACCGAGCTATCTAATTTAATCGCACGTTTTAATTACTATAATTTTTTTTACTGCAAAAATGCGTTAAATCGTGTATATATAAATATTTGTATTTTTTTTTAAACTACATACACACACGTTTTAACCAGAGTCAAAATCTACTTTCTGATTTTATTACGCAATTAATAACAAGTTTCCATAAGAATAACGTGAATACATAAAGATATTTTATGTGCATTGCACATACAAAAAGAAATAAGGTACACCAAAATATGCAAAAAAAAAATATATATATATAACCGAAACAGAGAAGAACTTTTAATCGAAAGTCCAACAAGTCGGTCCCACTTACCACCAACAAATACTATACTAAACTAAACTAAACTAAAACAAAAAAACAAAACTCAACTCACCACAAAACCCAACTGAAAACACCAACCACTAGCTGCTGCCACATTCATGGAGGAATGTGCAATAATATTATAGTAACACAATTAAAAACCTTGAGTTTGAAGTCGGCTGTTTCTGTTGGATTGGCGACTTGCTAGCTGCCTTTCCCTTTTCAAATTGTCGGCCATAACTACGATATTTTAGCCGCTAGCTAGCAGCTCAACTATCTACTGAATATATATCCAGTGCGATAGTACAATGCTTTTACACTCCGAACACCTCTCTTTGTCAGAATGATACTTCAAATTTTTTTTTTTTTAAGATCACCTGCATTTAACAGGTCTAAAGGCGGTTGAGCTCTGTGAATGGGCAGGGTTGGATTTAAAATATTAAATTGACTAGGGGCCTTTATTGCTTAAGAGATAAGTCATCTTGTTTACTTGTTCGAGGTTTTACTCAAACTTAATATTACGATGATGGTGAAGTCCAACATTGTCCGTTAGTCTTTTATGTTCACTAAAGATCGAGCTAGAACATAAACGGGTGACCAATTTGCCTAAGATTTGGTTCACAACATTTTCATTTGATTTAAAAGAGAAAGAATTCGAGTTTTTGCCTTAGATCAACTAGTACGGATAGCTGCTATACAACAAATTGGGTTTTTTTTTTTTCAAAGTTTCTCAAGAACTTCTTTGAAGATTTTGATTAAACATAGTACATGTGATCTTCTATGAAATTGTAATAAAACTAAGTTTTTTGAACTTTGAGAGAGAATGCAACTAGTGGAATTATGATTTTTTAATTTTAATTTATATTATTTCTTGGGTAATCCCTTTATTTCGTTACTTCTGAATCACGAGTATCAAAAAATGTCTATTTCATAAAAAAATAAAATGTTTAAATGAATCGCAAGAATTTCCTGTTATGCTTAAGATATTTCGAATTTTAAAATTGATGTCATTAGTGACAAAATATTCAGAAGTTCAAAATTAGTTTTAAAAAACGTTAGAAAATTTTATAAATTTATGGAAGAATAACAATTTCAAATCGTTAAAATAAGTTTTGATGCATAAAATTTTTAAGAAAAAATTTTGATACGCCAATTTAAGTGTTTATTATAGTGCAAAAGTAAATTGAGTCTCAAAAAATAAGTAAGGCACCTTTTTTGAGATATTGAGTTTTTAGGAAATAAATCTTTATTTTTTACTTGCGACTTATAGGTACTATAAGGCAAGTTATGCATTCGGAAAAAAATCGAACTCGAGATTTTGATCAAAGTTGACATTACGATGATAGTGAAAACAAAAAAAATGGGTCTCGCATTTCTTCAAACTTGGTAGATATGGGTTTTGATGTCCCCCCCCCAGACGTTTTTTTACTTTTTTTAAGACCAAAAATACCATACGGATTTTTTCCGAAATTTTATAAATATTTTTTTTCTCAAAAACTGTTCCACAGAATTAAACAAAAAAATTGAAAAATTTCATTTACCTAAAACTAGGTAATGGTTGAAAAAAATTTCCAAAAATTTGTTATTTTTGATAGCCCCCCTGGGTCCATTTTTTTCGTTTTTGATTTTCTCGAAAACGGTACAGCTGATTTAGACCATTTTTTTTTGTGCTAAAGCTCATCCAAAGTTTAAATATTATGACATATTCAAATTTTTAAAATTTTTATTTTTTGGATTTTTAAAAAAAATTCAAAATAATTTTTTTTTGGAAACTCAATATTTCGAAAACCCCATCCTCGATTTTTTTCAAACTTGACAAATAAAAGTTTGTTAACATAATCTACAAGATTTAAGAAAAAAAATTTTTGTTTTATCTAAAACTAACGGTATCTTCCATACAAATGTTAAAAAATGGTTTTCGAAAATCGTATTTTTCTCGAAAACGAAAAAAAAAAAAATAAAATCTAGATATAACTGACTGTACCTACCAAAGAACGATTTTTTCGAATTTCTCATTATCGGCAAAACGGATTTTAATGAAATTTTTTATAAAGAAGATCCTAAAAAGTTAAAGAAAAATTGCATTTCAAAATTTAAAAAAAAAATATTTTTTCAATTTTTAGAAAAAAAAGTCGTGTTTTTTTTGAAAATTCGATATCTCAAAACGGCGTAGTATTTTTTTTGGAAATTTAACTCTTATTCGTACAATAATAAAAACTTAAAGTTGGCGTACCAAAATTTTTTCTTAAAAATGTTTTAAAAATTTTGTACATAAAAGCTTATTTTTTTTAAGGAACCACTACAACGACTTATAATTTTTGTTCTTGCATAAATTCATATTTGAATAGCATTCTGTTTCTATCTCTTACTACTAAAAGAATTTAAAAAATTCATTTTATCCTTATAAACAGTTTTCTTTAATAACTTTCGTTTTTAAAATTCCTAGTCTATTACATAGGAGCAAGTTCGTGCGACCCAATCGTGCATTTTATTTTCAAAAACCCAAAAACAATTTGTTTTTGCTTTGATATTGATATGCAATGTTTCTTAAACTTTTTAGAAGATTCTTTATAAATTCATTCATATCCGTTCTACGGATAACGAAAAATCTAAAACTAAAAAAATAAAATGCACGACTGGGTCGCACGAACTTGTTCTTATGTAAAAGACTAAGAATTTCAAAAATGAATTTCATTAGAGAAAAACTGTTCATAAGCATAAAATTCATTTTTTAAATGCCTTGTAATTCAGGCAAATATTGGTTTATGCAAGACCAAAAACATCTGTCAGTCTTTGTAGTGGTTTCTTAAAAAAATAAGCTTTAATATACAACATTTTCAAAACATTTTTAAGAACATTTTTAAAAATAAATTTCAAAAAAAAATATAGAGCCGTTTGTGAGTTATTAATTTTTTAAATCCAAAAAATAAAAAATGAAAATTTGAATATGTAATAATATTCAAACTCTGAAGGAGCTTTAGTATAAGAAAAATGATTTAAATCGGTTACCGTTTTTGAGAAATTCAAAAACAAACAAAATGGTTCCAGGGGGCTACCAAAAATAACCATTTTTTGAAAATTTTTTTTCAACCATTACCTAGCGGAAACAAAATGAAATTTTATAATTTTTTTTAATTCTGTGCGACAGTTTTTGAAAAAAAAAAATATTTATAAAATTTCGAAAAAAAAAACCGTATGGTAGGTATGTACCGTTATTTTTGGTCTTAAAAAAAAAAGAAGAAAATAACTATGGGGGGGAAAATTAAAAATGATATCTACCAAGTTTAAAGAAAATCGGCCTAGCCGTTAAGGTTGTAGACGAAAAGACTGATAGACAGAATTTTGAGACCCACTTTTTTGGTCTTTGCTATCATCGTAATGTCGACTTTGATCAAATTCTCGAGTTCGATTTTTTTCCGAATGCATAACTTGCCTTATAATTAGTACCTATATGTCACAATGATCAGACTTTCCTCTATCAATCTAACCGAAAATTTTCATTTGACTTTTATTTGTCATCTAGTAATTATCAAGTTTACAAGAATTCGATCATGTTGTTTTTGAAACCACATGATCGAATTTTTGTTCTTAATTTCAAAATTATTCCTAAAGATGCTATATGTATATACCCATAATTATTTTTCCTATTAATAAACAATGATTACGAGCGAGTTATCAAGTGTGCATCTATTAAGCTAATTCTTATTAATAAACGTGTAATAGCTTGCGACACGTGATTCCTAATTCTTCTAGATAATGTAAAAAACTGTAAACTATAAAGTTTTTTTTTTTGAAACAATCGATTGTTTTTTGAATAATTGAGTTGTTAAACAAAAAAAAATGTTTGAAAAAATTTTAAAAGAAGATACTAGTGCAACTTTTTAGGAGCTTTAAAATTCAATATTGATCAAAATCTGTTTGACAGTTTTTGAGAAAATCGATAACCAAAAGAATGTTTTTTTTTTCAACCATTATCTAGCTTTTTCCAAATGAAATTTTTTTGTTTCTTTTGAAGTTTTTAAGAACAGTTTTTGACAGACAAATATTTTCAAAAATTTTGAAAAATATTGTCTTAAAAAAAAAAACACAAAACGTGTGGTTGAAAAATTGAAGAATAATATATACCAAGATTTAAGGAAATCGGACGAGTCCGAAAAGACATATGAACAGAAATACCAATTGCGAGACCAACTTTTTTAGTGTGCTCTACGCATAGTAATGTTAAGTCTGATCAAAATCTCGAGTATGCACTTTTTTACGAATACCATACTTAACTTGCCATAAGAAATTTATACGTCGCAAGTAAAGTGAGAAACAATTAATTTTTTTTAAATGTTTCCTGTTTTCGTGAACTTTTTATTATAAATAATATGCTAACGGGTGATTTTTTTGAGGTTAGGATTTTAATGCATTAGTATTTGACAGATCACGCGGGATTTCAGACATGGTGTCAAAGAGAAAGATGCTCAGTATGCTTTGACATTTCATCATGAATAGACTTACTAACGAGCAACGCTTGCAAATCATTGAATTTTATTACCAAAATCAGTGTTCGGTTCGAAATGTGTTTCGCGCTTTACGTCCGATTTATGGTCTACATAATCGACCAAGTGAGCAAACAATTAATGCGATTGTTACCAAGTTTCACACTCAGTTTACTTTTTTGGACATTAAACCAACCACACGAATGCGTACAGTGCGTACAGAAGAGAATATTGCGTCTGTTTCTGAGAGTGTTGCTGAAGACCGTGAAATGTCGATTCGTCGCCGTTCGCAGCAATTGGGTTTGTGTTATTCGACCACATGGAAGATTTTACGCAAAGATCTTGGTGTAAAACCGTATAAAATACAGCTCGTGCAAGAACTGAAGCCGAACGATCTGCCACAACTTCGAATTTTCAGTGAATGGGCCCTAGAAAAGTTGGCAGAAAATCCGCTTTTTTATCGACAAATTTTGTTCAGCGATGAGGCTCATTTCTGGTTGAATGGCTACGTAAATAAGCAAAATTGCCGCATTTGGAGTGAAGAGCAACCAGAAGCCGTTCAAGAACTGCCCATGCATCCCGAAAAATGCACTGTTTGGTGTGGTTTGTACGCTGGTGGAATCATTGGACCGTATTTTTTCAAAGATGCTGTTGGACGCAACGTTACGGTGAATGGCGATCGCTATCGTTCAATGCTAACAAACTTTTTGTTGCCAAAAATGGAAGAACTGAACTTGGTTGACATGTGGTTTCAACAAGATGGCGCTACATGCCACACAGCTCGCGATTCTATGGCCATTTTGAGGGAAAACTTCGGAGAACAATTCATCTCAAGGAATGGACCGGTAAGTTGGCCACCAAGATCATGCGATTTGACGCCTTTAGACTATTTTTTGTGGGGCTACGTCAAGTCTAAAGTCTACACAAATAAGCCAGCAACTATTCCAGCTTTGGAAGACAACATTTCCGAAGAAATTCGGGCTATTCCGGCCGAAATGCTCGAAAAAGTTACCCAAAATTGGACTTTCCGAATGGACCACCTAAGACGCAACCGCGGTCAACATTTAAATGAAATTATCTTCAAAAAGTAAATGTCATGGACCAATCTAACGTTTCAAATAAAGAATCGATGAGATTTTGCAAATTTTATGCGTTTTTTTTTTAAAAAAGTTCTCAAGCTCTTAAAAAATCACCCGTTATTAATAGGGCTTAAAAGACCTGAAAGAAGGGTTTTAACACACTAATAAAGTTGTAGCTATATTGATTTATTGAACATCAAGATTTAATATTGACCTGAAACCTTAAAAGAAGACTTAAGGACATATTTTTAATATTGTTGCACTTTTTCCCCTGACAATGCGATAGTACGGCGAATCTTTAATGAGCTTATTCGTGCCTAAAATCCAACTGTACTTAAATCCGAATTGACTGCGTGAACAGAGATAATAGTTGTTTCCTGTGCAAGGCCGGGGCGTGTCGCTAGTTGTTTTATAAATGTGGCTCTCCTGTTAGTGCGCTGTGGTCGAAAAATCATATTTAGTGACCAGGCCCAGTTCTGAATGAATGTGTTCGTCAACAAGCAAAACCTTATACCTTCAATACTTGTTTACATTATAGCCTTGAAATGCAAGAACAAGTTCGTGCGAATCTGTCATGTTTTTTTTTGTTTTTCTTTGTTGAACACTCTGACATGATCCAACTTATTCCTATAATACAATACCATCGGCATAGTTTTAAGAACTGCCCACTAGTCTATTATTTATGGGCCATTAAAGCACCACGGCTTGATAAAACTGACTATTTATAAAATGTCAAACAATGTGCAGATATTTTTAAGGTGCAGCGTATTCCGCCTGGTCATATCTAGATTTTTTTTAATTGTATAAAATGATAACTTTTTACTATTCATTTCTAAAAGTTGAGTTGTATTATTTTACTTAAACCAAATTATGGCATTTTCAACAAAATCATATAAAGCTTTTGTGTGTTTATTTAGTGATATTCCAATTCGTCAAGTCTTCAAAAAATTCCGTTATTATTGATAACTTTTTTGTTAACATTGATAGGATGTGCGTATTTTCAAAATGGGCCTACTAGATAAGATACTTAGATTATGCATAACAACGGGGTTTCCAATAAGGATTTCTGAACTTTGACAGGTGAAGGGAACCTTATTATTGAAGATTCATCTGTAAAATAATTGAGTCTGTCTTTCAAAATCAACATCGAGAGTTAAAGCATTCAACAAAATATGTTATTGATTAAATCTTAACATATAAACATAAAAGTGTTCATGTTTGCTATTGACTCCAAAATGGCGTGACTAATTTTGATGAAATTTTAAGGTGTTATTCAGATTAACTCAGAGGGTGATTTTTTGAAGATCGGTAGCCATCAGATCAACAGAAATTTTTTTAAAGATAGTTTTAGAAAGTTTGGGTCATATTTTTCATATTTATTTATATAAATAAATGTCGGTATGTACTCGGTTGCCTCTTGCAAGGAATTGAACTCTTCTTAGATTATCCATTGTCATACAAAGTGCTGCTTATTAGCTGTTGGAAATTGGCAGAAAATTGTAGGTTCCCTAGGAATGGGACAGTTGTAAATTATAAGGTCTAGGCTCTCTACGATCAGTTATGGCTTCCTATTTTAAATGAGGACATGTGCATATCCATCAATTACAAAGTCCTTATCCAACTTATAATGCCGTCTTTGATACAAGACAGAAATAGTGTCCAAGAACAAGAGACCTGATGCGAGAGGAGCACTTGGATGTGAACCAAAGAAAAAAATTTGTGTAAACTCAAACAAGATGATTGGTTCCTAGTCAAAAAAAAGTCATGCATCGTTTTACAAACGGAAATGACGTGCTTTATTCCTCGGTGCACCAGGAGGAACCATCAAAACATTAAATTGATTTTGGAGACATCGGTTCGAATGCAGAATTGGATTGCACTCGCAGTGCTGTCATCGGGAATTCTATCAAAACTATTAGTAGGGAGGCATTGCGCACTCAGTATGCAAGTTTTCACTGAATTTGAACCAGAAGCAAAACCCAACATGCAGCATCAGCAAAAACTTATGCATGGCCACAATCCTCGAAACGTGCAAAGTAATCATTTGCGGGATGTGCCATTAGCCCTTTAGAAATTGCTCGAAATTCTTCCCCGGACTCTGCGCGATTTTCGAGAAAACAACTAACTGATAGGAGGCGCTCTTATTCTTCTTGCTAATGACTTCCACCAAACTTTGCTTGTTATTACGCTATAAATATGAGCGTGAACATTTGCTGCAACACGTCTGCCCAAACTTTCTCAATACAACTTTTGAACATTGAACGCCCACGAATGAAATTTCTTTCCTGGCAAACTTCCGCCAAGTACAGCCTCAACTACCAAAATCTAGATTGGATGCGTGAACATATTTAGTGACTAGACCTATTTCTGAATGAACAAGTTACTCAACAATCAAAACTTGGGACGATCACAATCCACATCCAGAGAAAGTCACTGGATGTGTAGTTTGGGCTGACGGCATCAGCCAGCGCTCCATACTTCTTTAAGAATGACGTTGACCACGCCATCACCGTCAACGGCGAGCAGCATCAATCGATGATATCCAACTTACATTGGCCTGAGTTGGATGATATACGAGTAGACATTGACGATGTGTGGTTTCAACAGGACAGCGGCGCGGCGCTATGTGCCACATAAAAAAATATTCTAAAATATTTGTAATATCATTCACTTTCTTACCAACCTGCAATGGATGAACAGATGAACTGTTTCGAAACGAACTCAGTATAATTTGTCGAAGTTCTCTTCGCCTTTAAGAAACCCTAGAGGAAATGGATTTACAGTGAAAGTATAGTGAGTCGTGCACAATGAGTTCAAAAGGCTTCAAGATAGAAGCGAGCTTAGAAATGGGTCGGTAGTTTGAAGCATCATTTTTGCAGAAATTTTCTCTGAACTGAGAACATAAATTCGTGCTTTCATGCTATCGGGAAGGCCACTTAAGACAGGGAGAGTTGAAGAAAGATTGTAAGGACGCCATCTGAGCCGAGGATTTATATTTGTTTCATCAAATAGATCCAATCTTTATGTCAGCCAAGACTTTTTTGTTATAATTCACATGCGCTTAAGTGTTTACTGTAAGACCCTTATCAAGTTCAACACTATCATATCCCAAGCGGGATGGGAATGAATCGATGATAGCTCTGTTTCCTATCAGCTATGTTCTGAATTCTATTCAATAAATAGAGAGAAGTTTGTGCTGCACTTGCCTGAATCTGTGAGTAGTCTTGAACGTATAAACGCATTATAAATGATAGCCAGATCAGAAGGGGTGAAAAATTTTTTACATCGATATAGAAATCCTAAGCCATTTAGCAGCATTTTTGGCGGTCTCGGGAATATGGTCATTCCAACGAAGATCGTCGTTGACTGAGAGTACTGAGAGTTTTTATGCTTCTTCAATTCAAGTGCCATTCAAAGACAATGGCATAAGGGGGACATTTTGCTTCAACGACAATAGACAGCATTGAATTTTCCGACGATTAAAATACACACGATTTTTGTATACCCCATTCAACAATGCTGTGTAAGTCGCCAAGAGCTTCTATTGGCGATGTCGGAACTCGGGATCCCGAAACTGATCCAGCTATGCCGCATGATGTTACAAAATACGCGGTGCAACGTGCAAATGGGTAGCAGCTCGTCCAAGCTTTTCCAGACATGTGCAGGGTTCAGACAAGGAGATACGCTATCATGTGATTTCTTCAACCTAGTCCTGAAGCAGATAGTGCGCAAGAGTGGTGTTAACCTGGAAGGCACTATCTTCAACAGGTCTTCCCAATCGCTTGGCTATGCGGACGACATCGATATCATCGGCCGCTCCAAGCGAGCTGTGCTTGAAGCGTTCACAGCTATTGATGAACAGGCGAAACGCGTTGGTCTTGAAGTTAATGAGGACAAAACAAAGTACATGCTATCAACAAACAAAGCCTCATCTGTCCATCGCCTAGGACAAAACGTCATTGTTGGTAGCAGTAATTTCGAGGTAGTCAAGGAGTTCACCTACCTCGGAACGAACATCAATCCCACGAATGACACCTTTGTGGAAATCCGACGAAGAATTACCCTAGCAAACCGTTGCTACTTCGGTTTGGCCAAAGAAATGGGTTCCTTTCTCGAAAGACAAAGTGCACGCTATACAAAACGCTAATTTTACCAGTTCTACTCTACGGCGCCAAGTGCTGGACGATAAGTAAAAAAGGGGAATTGATACTGGGCACTTTCGAGGGAACAATTCTTCGGCCCTATATGCGAAGAGGGCGAATGGAGGATGTGGATGTAGTCCAAAGAGCCAAAACACGTCAACTACACTGGCTCGGTCACATCGAGCCAATGGACAACAACGCTCCAGCCAAGAAAAACTTCGAATCCCAGCCCCCAGGTTCGAGACGACGAGAAAGACCGAACCTCCGCTACAGGGACCAGGCGGTTACAGACGCAGGTGCGCTTGGTCCCTACGACTGGAGGGAGCTCGCGAGGGATCGCAACCGATGGAAGACCGTATTATCTCAGGCAGAGACCCTCCATGGATCGGGAGCCGGATAAGTAAGTATTTAACAACGCTGTAAAGATCGGAGTTTAATAGGCTTATCATACGATACCTATGCAATTTCACTTCTGAAGGAAATGGACGTGAATTTAAGAACGAGAATAAAAAGCTCAGAGAAGAGTCGTTGGCAAAATAATGAAGTGGATTGGAAGTTTAAAACAAAAGATCATTTAAACAAAAATGAGGAAGAGAGTCGGAGACCGAACGGAGCCCTGAGGAACACCAGCATTTATTTTGTGAAAACCACACTTGAAACCGTCTGGTTCACATGTATTGAACGATCCAGAAGGAAATTTTTAATCCAAGGAAGAAGGTTTTCATTGATAATTAAACTCTATGAAATGCTTTGGAAATATCAAGTACATTAATCTTACTTTCTCCAAAGCAATATAAAGATCTGTTTCACTCTTCTGTGAGATATGCCGTCAGATCACCAGTGGAACGATGTAAAAGTCTATTGCCGGTGATACAAAAGCTTTCGATCTTCGACATATTGATCGGTAGGAGGAGGTGTAGGATGGGTTGCTTTTCTAAGGAACAGGCTGGACAAATGCTTTCTTCCAAAGAAGATTCTTGCACAGTATGAGCGAAGGAAAAGTTTCATTGTTTTTGCCAGACTGATGGGGTTGTACGCATTTAATAAAATACTCGTAGTTGAAGTCATCAGGGCCGCAAATGTCACCATTCAAATGTTACTAAGGCTTGAAGATCAACAGAAGAAATGTTAAATCATTTCATAAAGAAAATTTTCTTTTAACATTGTTTAATTGGTAAAAACACTGAGGATCCGTGATAAGACAACTTTAAAATCTATCTAGATTGTCATATCAAGGCGGCTCACAGAAAATGGAGCAGCAATGGGTGTAAACGCCATTTTCCTTTTATTATGTACATAAATATCTAGCAAACTGAACTGACATCGAAAAAAAGTAAACTTAAATATTTTATAATCTAAAATAAAATTGTCAAGGCCTAACAAATCACAAATGCGGACCTGTAAGCATCAACTTTATAAGATTCCATAGCAAGTGCTCCGTAGCGCAAGCGATACCATCGACCAATTCATGGATATAGACTATAGAGTCATGTATTTCTGTTCTGAAAATACCTCGAAAACTAGTTTTAAGTAAAAAAGATTCTTGTTGTCTATTTTTCTTTGTTGTTGTATTTTATTTAAAATACAACAAGTACGAGAAACAACAAGAAATGCATAAAAATAGCATCGCATGTGTGTATATGTATAGAAATAGCAACATTGTAGCTATAGATATTGTATCTTTTGCGATGTTCTCTTGAAAAACTCATCCCCACCGCTGGCTGTAATATAATATTCTAACGAAAGTGAAATACTATTCACCTCTAAGGTGCATCTATAGAGGAGCAACCTTTGGTGTTTACTTCTAAAGAGCTTAAACAAATTTTGCCCAACACCCACCCCGATTTGTACTCCATCACCATAGCCACCATAAAACGTGTGTTTTATTGTGTATCTTTGAGCGCTACTAGCGTACCTATCTGGTACGGTATAAAATTACAACCACTTTTGTGGTAACAATGGAAACAATATGTGACACGAAGTTCTTAAAAAAAAAAAAATATATTACAATAAAATATTCGTATCCCTGGTGAATGACTGAGTGAGATGTTAGTTTACGACAACATCAACTACGACTCTTACGGCCTTGACCCAATAATTGCCTTTAATTGAAAGTATATCATATATAGAGAGGGAGAGCATTTATTCCATTCACAAGATGAATAGATACCATAAAGGAACGTTCCGAGCATCAGCTGAAGCTTTTGTTTATGGTTTTTGAGGTTATATTTTAAAATTATGAGAAAACTTATTCATCTTAGGGAGCCAGCCAGCCAGGCTTTTAGAATAGAATGACTTGCGAACAGGATAATTAGGTAGCTGCTAGTGAAGTGGTCTTAGTGAGTGATTGTTAAGACGCACTGAAAAGACAATTCACGCCAGGGGCACTAAGATAAAATAATACAATTTTTGTTTTCCTTTCTTGAAAAGGTCATAAGTTAAATGGAAAGGGGGTCGGTATTCAGTTATCAGTTTCATGGTGAATTGTGAAAAAAAAACACTAAATGCTAAAGCAACACACTCGCATTGTATTAATTCATTCCAAGGGTAATCAAAACCCCTTAAGCGTATGCTCATTATAAACAAAAATTGTTAAGGTTAATCATATGCATCCTTTTAAGGGAGCCCAACACGTTTTAATAACTTGGAACTAACCCAATTTGAAACACAAAATGGATTTAGAGAAATCTGCATCAGAATATATGTCAGGACCCTGGTGGTCATACCTCCAAAAAATATGCTTAAGTAGGGCATTGGTGAGTTAACCTAAGTACCGGAGTACTGTTCGTGCCAAAAATCTTTGTAGGGGAAACTTCTACGTTATCCATTGTCTTGTGGGATTTTCTTGATCAATTTATCTTAAAATCAAAATCTTCGGTGATTTAAATCTTGGTGCCATTTAAAGTTCATAAGTCTTTTATTAAAGCGGTCTCAAGCAATTAATATAGAACTATAGACCAGTCTTAAAATTTTCAGCAATTCCAGTTACAAAGTTAGTATTTACTTGTGTCTTTTCACGAATTTTTGTGTATATTCTTTTAAAAAAAACGCAAGTCGATGTTTTGGAGATTTCGTGAAAGCCTTAGAAAGAGCCCACCATAGCCTTCTTATAAAAAAGTTAAAAAGAATGGGGTTCCAATTGGGTTTCCTTAAATGGTAAGAATTATATTTGTCTAATCAAAAACAGATTGTTAAAGTCGCAGATGATCAATTGTTCTTCATAGAAGTTTTATTGGGTTTGCCTCAGGGTAGTCATGTAGGGCCTTTTCTTTTAAATCTGTCCGGGATATCTATATAATTAGCAAAGTTTCTATTGATGAAAATACATTTTAAAATATTTTTAATTGAGTATTGTGTTAGCTTTCAAAACGATGCGTTCTTTCGGGTAACAAATCTTTCGACATCGAAAAGCAGAACAGAAGAAAAGCGAAGATTGTGAACTTATTTTTATTAAGGAAAAGTGTTAACGAAAAGGACCCAGCCTTTTAACAGTAGGAAGATGCCTTCTTCGAATGCTTTCAGGCTTAAGGACGTGAAAGAGTATCTTGGAAACTATAATGGAGAAGAGGAGAATTGAAATATGGATCTCAGACCTTGGTAGTGTGGCAAGGGTTTTCGAATCGAGAGAAATGCAGAAATATCTATATTGCAGGCGATTATTATTCGGTGAAGTCAAACTCTTACTGGAGTCTTAAAATAAGATCAAAAGCTGAAATGCGTTAAGCAGATTTTTTTTGAAGGAATTCGGCAAACTGGAGCATGAAAATGTCGATAAAATACTTGAGAAGACAACAAAGTGCGAAAACGAATTATTCCTGGAATACTTTTACAATATGAAGAAGATAGCGTCTAGGGGAACTGTTGACGAAGTACATCTCTGATCGTATATCGTAAATCGTATTTTGTATAGTTGTTGTTGTTTTAAAAGCAACCAGTTTGGGCACATTGCATACAGCAAGTGCTTAGATCAACCGGTTGATAGTTCTAGATATAAATATTCCAATCAAGGTTCATGATCAAGAATTCTAGGCACTAATCGATTCACTAAGCGATCTTACTCTTGTCAAAGAGAGTCTCAGATTTGTCTTACGAATTATTATTAGGTACAAATTTAGTACCAGAAGTATTTTTGGTTATCGAAGATGGACACCCTATCACTTGTTAAAATAAACCCGAAGTAGATAACCCAGTGTTTCGAATGAATCTAATTTCTTTTTCAAGTTAATCGACATATTCTAAAAGGCAGGTTTTCCTTTAATGATTAAAGAGGAGGTTTTTGGGCAATTGTTAGGTTAGGTAAGGTTAATGGGCTGATAGTTGATCTTGTTGCCGTCACGATTAGATCAATATAGATTCGTTGTGATACTCTAGGGATTGTGACTCCCATATCGTAAATCCTGCGATAAATTCTTTGCCATTCAAGCCCCCTAATGGTGTTGATGAATTTCAGCAAGATATAGACTGAAATATCGGCGGTTACTTCTAGGTCATTGAAAAATATCTGTCGTCACTTCACACATATACATAATCACCTTTTAGAGTAGAAGCATACGCCTTTTAAGGGCGTGATCCTATCTTTACCCTCACTTGAGAAATCATCACTCCACGAGTCCCGTAGGATCATGTGGCTCCTTGAAACGTCTGAGTTTTATGAGTTTGATAGGTCAGTGGTTGGTGTATTTATCCGTTTGGTCAGGATTGCTGAATAAGTCGAAGGGTTTTTCCTTTCCTCAAGAGGATTCTGTCAATCTTATAGAGAGGTGACCCCATCAACTGGCGCTTCTGTTTACCGTAGGAATGGCAGTTGCTGTTTGTTGCTGCTCCTACAAGAAACAGGTGCGTCTTTCAGTGGTTTTCGTTGGTTCTATATCATTGTCGTCCTGGACTCTCTTTATGTCTTTTGATTGTGGTTGCGGGCGATTTTTAATCTCGTGGTCAGCTGGTTGATTGAGCTTCGGAATTTTGAAGCCATTTGGTAGCGTTAGTAAATTTCAACAGGCTTTTGCTTGAATCGGAGAGTTTCTCCAAATCGTTGAAGAAGTTTCTCACTAGGAGCATGTTTCTCAGATGATATAGTGCAGGCGAGTCACACAGAAAGTGAAGAGTATCCTAAGTATCTCCAGCATAATTCGTCCAATTTGAGTTTCATCTTTTTCTTGTGGTAGCCCGCCTGGTTGTGTCCGGTGGTGATGCTCATGAGAAGAGTGAGAGACTTTTTACTCAGTTAGATGATAATGTCGGTCTTTTGTTTATTGAAACTAGGCCATAGTTTTCTAATTATAGCAGAGATATCGAGCGAATTCTATCTCTAGTTTATTGTGGCGAGAACTTTGCTCCCTATTATTTGCTTAAGATTATAGGGTTGGACTTGAACTCCCGTGTTTCTGAATAAGATCAAGTGTTGATCCTATTCTTGCCAGCTCGTCAATACCTGGGACACCTCTGTGACCAGGAACCCGACACAGCCTTATGTTGTATTGTGTGCTAAGAAACCTTACCTCTTCGCGACAGCAAGTTACAAGCTTCCATTTGATTCAATGACAAAAATCGCTCTTATTGCTGGATTAGCTATCAATGAAAAAGGTGATATCAGCTTGTGAAATTACTATCATTGAGATTTATCTAGCAGCTTTCGTCACTGCCAGGACCTCAGCTTAGATGACACTGCTGTAATCAGGAAGTCTGAACGAGCTGGCTAGTGCAAGGGTTTATGAAATGAACCCATCAGCAATATTGTACAATGCTAAAGTATTTTCTATTCTGGATTTGAAGAATGGATTTCTGCACGTCGACAAAGAAGAAAACAAATGCAAATACAAGGTTTTTGTGACTCCGTACTGCAATTTTAAATTTAATAAGGTTCTATTTTTGTATGAAAGCTTATACCGGGATATGCCACTATTGCAAAGCGCCCATATAACTCAACAAAACGAGATTCCAAATTTTATATGGGAACATCTACAAAAAGAAGCCTACACGAAGTTGAAGCAGCAACTATGCCAAGAGACCGGTATAATGTTTTCAACCCTCAGGCAGGATACGGATCTGTACTCGTACAAAGACACGATGGCTATATCTGTGTCAACCAGTATTTCTAATTGCGACTATAAGGTACTATAAGGCAAGTTATGCATTCGTAAAAAAATCGAACTCGAGATTTTGATCAAAGTTGACATTATTATGATAGCGAAGACGAAAAAAGTGGGTCTGGCAATTCTATCTGTCTGCCTGTCTGTTCGACTACAGCCTAAACGGCTCGGCCGATTTTCGTCAAACTTGGTAGATATCGTATTTAATTTCCCCTCCTCCCCACACGTTTTTTTTCTTTTTTTTTAAGTCCGAAAATAACGGTACCTGCCATACGATTTTTTTTTTGGAAACTAAATATTTTTTTTTTCAAAATTTTATAAGTATTTTTTTCTGAAAAAACTGTCCCAAAGGGTTTAAAAAAAAATGAAAACATTTCATTTAATTAAAGCTAGGTAATGGTGGAAAAAAGAAATCCAAAGAAAAGTTATTTTTGGTAAGTACCCCAATCGAACCATTTTCTTTATTTTTGATTTTCTCAAAAACGGTACGACCAATTTTAATCATTATTTTATGCTAAGGCTCCCCAGCAGTTTCAATATTATTGCGTATTCAAATTTTCAAAATTTTTGTTTGGATTTAAAAAATTTTCAATTTTTTTTTTCTAAATTTCAATATTTCGAAAACCCCATGCCCGATTTTTAAAAGATAAATAAAAGTTTTTTAATATAGTCTACAAGATGTGAGAAAAAAAAATTATTGTACCTAAAAATAACGGTACCCTCCATATAAATGTTAAAAAATGGTTTTCGAAAATCGTATTTTTCTCGAAAACGGTTCCGAGAATTTTGCTAATTTATTTTTTCTTTCGATTAATTCTTACGATATATAATTTAATAAAATAAATTTTGAAAAGTAGATATTACTGACTGAACCTACCATAGAACGTTTTTTTTGAATTTTGAATTTTTGAAATTCTTAGTATTTTACATAAGAGCAAGTTCGTGCGACCCAGTCGTGCATTTTATTTTTAAAATCACTGACTCGAAGAAGAAATTTTAAAGCTGCGATCTAGACCGATCTTTCACCATTGTGAAAGACTTGAAACAACTCTTAATCTGCTTGCTTGCGATAAGATTAAAAATTGCGAAAAAGTCCAAGCATACTTCTAATTCGTGCAAGAAATGTCTGTCGTTACATAATCACCTGGTTGGGAAGAGGAAAACGCATTTTAAGGGCCTCGAATTTATAAATCATCCCTCCACTAGACCCCGAGGATCATGTGGCTATCCTAGCAACTTCTGGTAGATGAGTTTTTTTTAGGTCAGTGGTTGGTGTTTGTGTTAGGACACTATTGCGAAAAATGGTTTAAATATTTGTGTTGCACATTGCGCGTTAAAGGTAGAGAACGCCAATTGTGAATTGTAACTTTTACGCCCTTAGCCGCCATTCATTATGTGTTCACCCAATATGTAGAAGATGGTTCTGTGAAAGCAGTCAAAAATGCTCAACTGAAGGAAATATTCCAGAAATTCTTACCAAATCTGATCTACATACATTCTAGATAAATAATTTATCAGAAACAAAATTTGTAAATTTCCAAAACTCGTAGAAGAAAAAGTAAATTTCTCAGACATTTTCAGAAAAAATTACAAAAAAAATTCTGGTAAATTTCAGTGACCAAAAGAATACCAAAAATGACTTAAAAATAAAGTCTCTTTGAATAAGTCTTAAGCCCAAGACCCCACAAACAATAAAGGTTTGAACTACAGATACTTAGTATACAAATGTGAACTATCTATCTTTTATAATCTCTCTCTTGGTCTTAGCCAAGTATCAAAGGTACAAAGTTGAATTAAAGTTGTTAATCACTTTTTGAGAATATTAAAGAAAAAATTTCCTCGTGGGAAATAACCCTTCTAGACGAGCTAAGGCAAAAAGTCGTATTTCTCCTGTACCGAGCCAACCTAATCGGTGTATGAATATGAATGTATGTCGGTTCCAGTGAATCGAGAAATAATGTTCTCATTATTTTTAGCATTTAAGTCCCTAAATAAGTTTGGATACAAGAAACCAGGAAAATCCATTAATTTGTTTGTTTTGCTTACAGGACATTGCTATTATTATTTTTATTCAGTCACGTCAACAGTGTTGATTTATTGAACAACCGAACGTGAAAAAGTGAAATGCAAAACAGATATAATATACTTAACATCCATTACAGATTCATTTGCATGCCAATCTACAAGCTATTTGAATTGTTTTTTCTGTCGTTAAATTATGTAGATACAATCGCTTCTTTTTTTGTTGTTTTAATACTCAAAAAATATTTCAAAAAAATAAAAAGACTTTGACCTTGAAATCCATGAATGAATATGATTTTGCGTATTTATTTTGTGTGTTCGAAACATTAAGTTCATAAATGGATTAAGGGGGGATTTTTTTTTGTTGATAGAATATACTATAGATACAACGAACATTATTGAGAACAATGAATTTGTGTGCTTTAGGTAAACAGAATTATCTTGTTTAAAAAATTTTAAGAATTTATCTATAAAAAGCCAACAGGTACAGTCTGCATCAAGTGGATAAGGACAGATCGTTTTTCGCTTGCTTGCATTTTATTGCAATAAAAATAAAAAAAAAAATTGGTATCATATAAACTGACACCAGTTACATTCGGAAAAGACGTTTATCACTTTAAGTTTAATAAACAATAAATAAATACTTTTCAAAGAGGGATTTCTGAACTTTGACAGGTGAGTGCGGGCATTATGTTGCAGCTACGAGTACATCTGTCAAATTGACTGCCATATATTAAATCTGTTCTGCCACAACAATGTGCAGAGTTCAAGTGTCCAAGAATATATACAAATAATAGATTTGGCCTTCGCGCGATTCGCCCATTTTACGTGCTATCGTACTTTCGAGTTTATTCTCAATGTCGACCGGTGCAGTGAACAATCCGCCAACTCCCGTAGGTCAATGAAATGCAAGAACATATCACCACTGGCAGTGAAAGGGTGCTGGAGAATCCGATGCAGTCAATTCTGTGTCGCCCATAAGAACTCGTTTTTCGCAGACCACAACTTGACGAATTTTCCGTCATGACTTGAGCGTTCACCCGTACAAACTTTAATGTCAAACCGCAATGGTAAGTTACACGATTTAACGCACGTCCAAATGATAAAAATTTGTTACCAAAGTGAGTGCAAACATTGCATTCATTTTACGGTAAATGTGGTGGCCCTTCACATTCAACAGACGACTGGTTCGGTAATCAATAAGTAAACATTCGTATGTCAAATGAACGCAAGATCGACCCAGAACAACAGAATTCAAGGCAGTGGATGCACAAGAGCTTGGCCTTTTGCAGTCTTCAACTTGGCGAATTTTTCGTCGGTCTTGAGCCTGTATTCGTACTAGATTTAACTGACCCAGGAACACAAAGTTCATGACCATCGACAATGCCGTTTATTCGTTGATTGGGCTTCAGAGAGTTTAAAAGAGGACACCAATTTCTTACCGAAAAAATTATCAGTGGTTCCAGCAGAATTGCCGGTGATACGTACCACACAGCGGATGCCACGATTGACATTCTGTATGAACGATTTAATGGTAGGGTTAGCTCTAGCAAATGTGACGTGAATTGGCCATCAAGGTCTTACGATTTGACCCCGCTAGACTTGTTCTTGTGAGATTTCTTGAAGTCGCAGGTTTTAAGTGAATAAAGTACAATTGACGCTATGCTCTTAAAATGAACATAATATACAGGATCAAATTCAACCGGATTATTTCGGACCACTGAGATCCGTGCCACAGTAAGGCTAGGCGCGCACTTGCAACTGTGATTGAAATCAAATAGTTTAATCACCAGTTGATAGAGCACCGCGCCCTGGCAACTCTTCCCTCACGCTCACACTTTTCTCTCTTGCAAATATAGAAAGCTGCTCCACTATTTAGTTGAATGTCCCCGCAGGTAAATATAATTATATGTAACACAAAAAAGAGAACTCATTTTTGGCAATCGTTTAGTTTGTGTCAAAACACAAACTTTGCTCGAATCGAGTTTCTCTATGTGCGCGGCGTGTCATATAACCCCATATGTTTCATTTTAGCAACCAACAGTTGCGAAACTAAAAATTGAATGTGCGCGCCTGGCCTAAGAGGCCGAGCCATAGATATTTATAAGTTTTCCGAATTTCACTCAAGAAAATGTCAGAAGTGAATCAAAGAAGCATTTTTTCTGTAGTTTACATCAACTAACAGACAGAAAGTCTGATTTAAAAAAAAAAAAAAAAACATATTAAACCAAAACTTGAATTTTTTTTCTAAAAGATTTTTACTTCTTTCGAGAAAATCGAGAAGATCAAACAAAAGGCCTGCGGAGAAGTACCATTATAATAAATATTTTTTAGGACTAATTTGGACATAAAGGTTAAGGGATGTACGTAGTACCTTTTGGCATAATGACTACTGCCTTGCTTTTATACCCATTTTCTAGAAAATGTTTCTCTAGGGTCTGTCAGCTCTTTTGAACTAAGTTCAAGTTCAGTTGGCAACTATTTTATTTATTTACTTTCAAAGTTTAGAGGAACCAATTTAGCAGTTTAGGCTGCAGCTAAACAAACAAACGGAATTGCGACACCCACGACTTTTTTCTTCTTCCCTTTCTTCGTAATTGTAATGTCAAATTTGATCAAAATCTCAAGTTCGATTTTTTTTGACAAATGCATAACTTGACGTAAAGTACCTTCACACAATTTAAAGAACATACCTGATACATGTCTTTGAAGATAGCAATTAAATTACAGATGCAGATATCTTCGTCTAGAATTGGTCCTTTTTCAAAACCCGTAAACCTAATATTCCTCGAATGAAAAAAACAAATACACTGCGCACAAACTAATTCATATTCAAAGCACGACTAAACCAAAAATAATTCCTCAAGAATCTAATCAAGAACTCAGTTGCTGCTATTTTCTAACCCCAATGGTCATGATGGCGTCTATTTTTCTTTGCCATCGCACTCATCGTCACCCATAACGTTTTGGCAGAAAGAACAAAACGAATGCCACTTTAAGTGGCTATTGAGCACTTTTCAACCCTTATTTCCGTATTCGAAACACGAATTGAATAATAAAATATGGAGTGAACAAAGTATTGTTTGTTTGTCAGAGGACAAGCAAAAAAAATTATGGAAATATGCGAAAGAAATGCAAAAAAACAAAGAGAGCAAAGATATGAATCACCTGGTTTATTTGCTAAATTAATTGATTGGAAAGGATACAGCCATATCTTACAATTCAACCTTCCTGCGAATTTTGAAGACCTAAAAAAAAAAAACAGATCGATAACAAGAAGAAAGGAAACATTCCAAAAGCAAACAGAATAACTATGAGACTGAAACGGGGGGTTTCTTCAAATGGGGAATCCAATTCTAGTTATCACCCTTAACGTTGTCATAAAACTTAATTAAAACTGAATATTTTCAAGGACTTGACCTTAAAGAACTGTAAAAGCGCAGTTTTTTCTTGCAGTTTTATTGACAGTGACTCGAAGAGGTCATAACACTTGAAAAGAGGATGATTTTTTTTTGTTTCTGTTTTTTAGTTGGAGTTGAGTATCAAATATCCAAAGGGAAGGTAAAGTTTAATTTATACTTCCTCCTTATGGTTTTGAAAAATTCAAGATTTCAATGGAAAATACAAAAAAGTGCTTGTCCATGGCTTAACATTTTTAGTTGCATCATATACATAGGTACGAGCATTTGTCAAGTTACGCATTCGTAAAAAAATGGTAACTCTCATAAAATGTTTTCGAAATTATGGAAAAAAATTTTTTGTTTGCAAAAAAAAAAAATAAAAATAAATTACAAAAATTTCATTTAGTAAAAGCTAAAGGGTTCTTCAATTTTCGCTGGTAGATTTTGGTGGCCTGTGGCGGCCATGTTGTTTTGATGACATCTGTCAAATCTATTGTATATTATTCAGTCACTGATGCTAAATTAAAATGGCTAGTAACACGATTGAACAGCACGTTCAAATGATAAAACATAAAACCTTGTACGTGTTGCGTCCAGTTTACGGTGGACGTGGTGGCCCTTCACAGTCGACTCTTCTGCGTTTGGTGACCAGATTTGATACGACTGGTTCGGTAATCAATAAACTTCGTATGGCAAAGGAATATCAAATCGACCGAGAACATGGTCGCGCTCCGTAAAAGTGTAAAGCAGGACCCGAGGCAGTCGATTGCTCGCAATGTACAATAACTCAGCCGTTCGCAGACTTCAACTTGCCGAATTTTGCGTCGGGACTTGAGTCTATACCCTGACAAGATTTAACTGAATTAGGGGCTTATAGTTCCTGACCATAGACAGTGCGATTTTTTCGTTGACTCAGTTTCGGAGCGCTTAGAAGAGGACCCCAATCTTTGGATGAAAGACTGTGTTAGGAAGCAAAATTGCATATATGGCTCGACACCAACCCACATGAGGTTCAACAGGTCCTAATGAATCCTGAAAAATGTATCGTTTGGTGTGGATTTCGGGCCGGTGGCGGCGGGTTATTGGTACTTTTTCGAAAACGACGTAAAGCTCAAATTGAACCATATGAACCAACACGACATTATGTAGTTCCAGCAGGACGGAGCTACGCCCCACATAGCAAACGCACCATTGACATTCTGTATGAACAATTTGAGGCTTAACTTATCTCTCACAGAGGTGACGTGAATTGGCTACCCGATTTGACCTTGCTAAATTTTTTTCTTTTGAAATTTCCTGAAGTCGCAGGTCTATGAAATAAACATAACAGAGGCCATAGCTAAAATTCAGTCCGATCTATGCGGAAGAGTCATTGAAAATTGGACCACTCGGACCAATCCCATACATAACTGCATAAATTTAAAATAATTTTCTAAATATTCCAGAAAAGTATGAATTTATGCAAACAAAGTTTAAAAATGACTTTATTATTAAATTATTTTTTTATTTAAGAAATTCCTTTAAAATTTTTGAAGAAAAAAATTTGGGATTCTAATTTTAAGTATTTCGTAATATAGATCTTAGGAAATAATTTAAAAAAATAATCGTGAATACGTTTTGAAGATATTGATTTAAAAAAAAAAAAAAAATTGGAATATTTTTTCGAAAACCGCAGAAAATATTTTTTCGAATATTTTTATACGCAAAATTATTTTAAATTCAAGAGGGCTCCTGTTCAAAATGTTTGGTTAAAATCTTTAGAGCCGTTAATGAGGGAGTCGAAAATCAAAACAACGGTTATATGACAAGTACCGTTAATAACATTTTTTCCTAAAATTTTTCTTGACCAAAATATAGTCTATACCCATAGTAGCACGCACCTAATTTTTAATTGCGACTTATACATAACATAAGGCAAGTTATGCATTCGTAAAAAAAAAACCAACTCGAGATTTTGATCAATGTTGACATTACGATGATAGCGAAGACGAAAAAAAGGGGCTCGCAATTCTGTCTGTTTGTTCAACTACAGCCTAAGCAGTAAACATGGTAGATATAATTTTTTCCCCCCACACCTTTTTTTCTTTTTTTTTAAGACCAAAAATAACGGTACCTGCCATACGATTTTTGTTTTCGAAATTTTGTAAATATTTTTTAAAAAATAAAAATACAAGAAAATTTCATTTACATAGTTGAAGTTAGGTAATGGTTGAAAAAAATTTTTTGTTTTGATTTCCTCAAAAACGGTAGCACCGATTTTGATCCTTTTTTTGCCAAAGGTTCCCAATAACTTGAATAGAATTGTGTATTCAAATTTTGCAAATTTTTTTTTTTGGATTTTTTTTTTTTTTTCAAAACTCAGTATGTATTTCGAAAACCCTATGCTAGATTTTTTTAAACTTGATAACTAAAAGTTTCTCAATATAGTCTACAAGAAGTGAGAAAAAGATGTATTTTACCTAAAAAATAAAGAACTCACCATACAAATGTATAAAAATTGTTTTCAAAAATCGTACTTTTTTCGAAAACGGCGCCTACGATTATATTTATCGGCAAAACGGATTTTAATGAAATTTTTTATAGAGATGTTTCTAAAAAGTATAAAAACATTGCATTTCAAAGCTTAAAAAAAAATATTTTTTTTGGAAAATTCGATATTTCAAAACGGCTCAATTTTATTCTTGGAAATTTAATTCTCATTCGAACAATAATAAAAACTTAAAGTTGGCGTACCAAATTTTTTCTTAAAAATCCTTTAAGAATTTTGTATATAAAAGCTTTTTTTTTTAAGAAATCACTACAACGACTTATAATTTTTGTTCTTGCATAAATACATATTTGCATAGCACTCTGTTTTTGTCTCTTGCTACTAAAAGAATTTAAAAAATTAATTTTATCCTTATGAACAGTTTTCTCTAATAACATTCGTTTCTAAAATTTCTAGTCTATTACATAGAAGTTCGTGCGACTCAGTCGTGCGTTTTATTTTTATCAAGATCGTTAGAGCCGTTTTCGAGTCAAATCAGATTTTGCATTACCCTTAGTTTTGGAGCTAAACAAAAATTTCTATTTCCCCTCTAGGGAATCACCAAAGACTCTTAAGTTCCAAGTTTGAAGAAAATACCTCCATTCGCTTAGGCTGTAGATGTAGTACAACAGATTTTGATAAATTTTTTTAATCTTAAGCTCCTAAGAACTCTGAATAGTATTTTTTGTTGAAATTTTCTAAAAAAATATTCAAATCATTATTTAGGAAACCAAATACTCGATTTAGTTGAAAATTTACAATAAACATTTTTTTTTAAATATTAACTTCAAGATTTGGGAATTTGTTTTTTATTTTTTTTTTTAAGTAAAGTAACAGTTCCCACAGTAAGTACAAATGCTAAAAAATGGTTTACGAAATGGCATTTTTCAATTGACTGATGTCAATACTGGATTCACACTCTTGCTGTTGAAGAATTCTTTTCTTCGAATATTCTCAAAAATAATTTACGAACTATCATTGACAATTAAGGGAACACCCTGTTTATTATAAATTTTATAATAAGTGCCCAAATGATTTTTGGTCAAGTAGACATAAATATTTCATTAAGCCTTTATATTTTTGATTTTATTTCCATAATCTCTTAATACCATTAACTCATAACCTGTTGATATGTTTATTGCCCTGATTGTACATACATATGTATATGTACATATATTCATACAAATTACTTCCGACTCAAGTTCCTTCACTAATTAATTCAAAATTTTAAATAAAAAGATTTGCATAATAAAAATTTAATTATGATAAATAAGTTCAATTAAGCCATCTTAGATAATACAACTAATAGGTTCACGAAAGATTTAAAAGCTTTATCTCCATATTTAATCATATACACTAATCTATTCCGAATGCTCTGTTTGATACAAACTTACAATAAAATTTTGGTTGATACTCGGAACATACCTGAAAGAAAAAGAAAAAAAAAATATTTATTAGCACATAATGTTTAAAAAAATCTATTAACACATTAATTTTAAAATTTTGTTTGACTTAAGGCGATAATTTTTAATTGAGGTCGCTTAATGGATTTTAAATGATAATGAATAAATTTAAGAAACACCGGCTTTAGACTTCCGAGTTTTAGAATTTTATTTAAAATATGTTAAGCTTTGGTAACACTGGCCAAATATCCACAAAATTAGATGGAATAAAAAAATAAATCATTTCAATAAGAAAAAAAATAAACATGAGTTTCTAAGACAATAATTTGGGACAGTGCAAGCGGAACTGTAAGAAGTATGGTTAGGTTATCCAGCTGGTCTAAGTGTCTCGACTGCCTTGTAGTATACAATTACATTTTTATGTATGATCAAAGGTGAGCCAGCTAACACGCCAAAAACATCCAAAAACCTGAACCAGCTATATCTGCTATAAAAGCAGCAGAAAACAAGTTTTCCAACAATAGCATTTCAGTTAGTATAATAATATCATATCTTTAGGTCGCAGTGCAAACCCTCTCTTAATATTTAAGTATATTACCAGAAAGTACCGTACCAACTAGTACAAGACCAGCCAAATCAGACAGACTCACAAAAGCATTCACAGTCAAGTCATGGGGTTGCAAAAAATAAAGGTTGTCCTTCATCTAATCCTTCTAAATATGGTAATGGGAAGTGAAGCTTAGTGAGTCATTCTATTAATCCCAGGGATGGTACTGGGAAGGGTAAATAGCAAAGGACTTAAAGAAACGGACTCCATTTTTACTTCTTCAAGCCTACTTGATATTCCAAGAGATGGCTTGATTAAAAAATATAACTTCGTTAAAAACTTCAGAACGGAGTTAAATAGTAAGAAGTAGTGGGTAGGCGAAATATTGAGCTACTATTGCAATGCAAACACCATCAAATGATTTACTGAAGGATCAAGAACCTCTCAATGAACAGGTGCAGGCATTTTTGGACCCAGAACCAAACTTTCTCTGCGGATGTGTGGAACTGTACCACATGTAGAAAAATAAAATCTAACCGAGAGCGTTTTTTTTATGGGTAAAAAATGTGTTAAAAACAACACAGTATGGAGTCGATTAAAAAAATTTGTTTTAAATAAAAAATAACTAAGAATATTAGTTAATAGAAAAACTTAGTTATATTAACCGAGAATCTTGGCTATAATTCGCAGTTTCAAATATACAAAGTTTACTTGAAACAAGTAGATAACCTGTTTAAATAAAATAAATATATTTACATTTCTTATTTAATGTTGGACATCATTTTTTGTTAAACTAAGCTAATAGTAAAATTGTTTAAAATAAACGATTATCTAGGTTAAAACATTAGATCAGATATATTTAATTTTACTGAGTAAATGAATAAAAATTTCAAAAACTTAACAATATTCTCGTTTGATGTAACCGAATGGTGAAGGTTTAATATCATATCCAATTCCTTACTTTATTTGTTCAAGTTTTATCAAAATGAACCAACTCATGGTCTATGTGTATTGGCTCTCCCTCTGACAGTTACGTCAACCTCACCTATAAGCAGGGAATATTAAACATTGCACGCCAGTTTGGTTAAACAAAATCAATAAGATAATATTAAATTATTTAACCGAATTGACTCGTTTAATTTTAACTCGGTAATCTTGCAGGTTGTAAATTAACAGTTTCACTTGTTTAGTTTTAAATAAGTTTTACGTTGTTTTAAATTATTATTTTTTTTGAGGCCATCTGAAGCTGGATTTCACTATTTTTATCAAATGCAAGAGAATTACTGAATGGGTGGGTTACCAACAGCGACCAGTAGCCTTTAGTTGCTTATTTCATAATTCAAGGGAATCATCTCTAAAACACCACCAATAATAGAAATATTTTTTTAATCATCTAACCAAATTCATATTTTTTTTAAGAATTCAGCACCTACACGTATACACAAATATGCAGCGACTGCAATCTTGAAGCTTTTGAAATAAGGATCAAACTACAACAACCGATTTTTCTAATGACAGAGTCGGCAACCAAATGTTTCTAACACACTTGTAAAATAAATGAAGCCCATTACAACAGTTGATACCGGCATATTCTTGAGTATGTCTAGAATCCTTTATATGATCACAGACAACGACTATAGAAATTTCTTCAAAGGATCCACCAGCGAGAGTGAAAAACATCCAGTCATGTACAGCTTGTTCGGTTCTTCCGATTATGTCGATGTCGTCTGCGTAAGCCAGTAACTGGCTGGATCTGTTGACGATGGTCCCTCTAGTTGCCGTGCCAGAGTCACGGATTGCTTTCTCCATTGATTGATTGGTCTGGATAGCAATCCGGCTATTTTAACTTGGCTTGTTACGTTGGTCATGGTTAACCTACATAGTCGTGTCAATTTACTTGGGACGCCGAATTCTCTCATGGCTTTGTAAAGTTCTACCCTGGTTATGCTATCATAGGCGGCCTTAAAGTCTATAAACAGATGGTATGTTGGGATGTTAAATTCTAGACATTTTTCCATCGTCTTCCTAAGGATAAAGATCTGATCAGTTGTTGATTTACCTGGAATGAAACCACACAGATATTGTCCGATGTCTTGTAGGATAGAGGAGAGTATCTTATAGGCGGTACTCAAAAACGTGATACCTCTATTGGAGGAAACTTCTGTGTGTCATCGTTATGTTCCCGAATTCTATAGAACCCCACAACCAAGTTTAGAAGAGACTATTATTACCTGAATCTTATGTCTTCAATAATTTTAAAGAGACTAATTGGACAAAATCTTTAATGCCAGAAATAATTGCCAGTCACGTTGGAGAAGCAACAACTATATAGGAGGAAGTTAAAAAGTTATATCCAACCCATCTATTGATCTAGTCTTCTATGATGAACTGGAGGTGTCCATCTAAGCTGACTTGGAAAAGGCTACGGCATCAAACTTGGAAATAACAAAGTGACAACTGAATGAAAGGAAACAGCCAGTTTACCAGCAGATACAAGCCAGTGAAGACATCGGTATCGTCCTAAAGCAAACTTCCACATAAATTTATGACTATCTTGACCATCATCCTCATCAAGGCCACTTCCCCAAAAATTGAAAACTTCAAAAAAATTTACTTTTCTCTTGCTTCAGTGGCATAAGTAAAGAGGTATCGGTTTTTATCGGATCAAGAGATTACCCGTTTTTGGCCAGTTGATCTGCTATTTCGTACCCGTATATTTCCGAGACCCAACTGAGCGTGCCTATGTTCGGAAGAAAGGTGCAAGGAGCATGATTTCTAACTGCAGGAAGTTATCTCTCCTCAACAACTTGAGTAACTTCTTGGAAGAACTGCTACTTAGGAAACTCAAAAAGTTCTACAGTCAAAAAACCATCCTCCCATAGAAGCAGTTTGGTTTTCCGCGAAAACCATTCAACACTACATCGTTTCCTGAATCTTCAACACCGAAATCACTATAACTCTTATAAATCACCGAATTATCTTCGGAAGCTTTCTGAATTACAGTCATTCTTTAAGTAAACCTATTTCTAACAAATTGACTGCATAGCCTTCAACCATAAGATAAAGTTCCTTTTTACTACCTAAGACCTCTTGCTTTAAATCAAGCAGATACTAACCCAAATATTGATACTCATTTATGACTATATTTCCGATGAAGCACTTCCTGTTTTCTTCTTCAAATATGAAGATGAATAACTACCTCTCAAGTTAAGTTCTCAAATAAATATTTTGAACTTAATAATGAGCACAAGACAAATAAAAGAAATCAAAACTAGATAAACAAAACCGCCAACACGTTGACACACAAATTGCAAAAATAAAAAAAAAAAAAAAATAGATATCAACGATATCACATTGTAACTCTTTTTTGCAATATAGTTTTTTTGTATCTACTTCCGTTGCTAACGGAAAATTTCATCTAATTACGAAATGTTCAAGAGATAAGAAATTTTATTAGTGGCCTTTTAGCTTTTGTGCTGTTCACATGAAACATGATGCAACTGATGGATCTGACGTAGCAAATGACATATTAATGTCACATGTGACTGTTAAAGTGGCAGAAATTAAATGAAAAACAATGTGCAAACCAATGTGATGGCCAACCGACTGACAATCAATTATATATTTCTAACGATATAATTTAATTTGTAGAATTTTAACGAACAAATATTTTTCTTTCAAAAGAAGTGCGATGTGCGAAACCATAGAAGTGGTTATTTTGATGACCATAACTTATCTCACCACAAGTGTCTAATGTGGTGTGTTGGACTGAAGAATTCAAAAAAAAATTCTAAACGAATACAATGTCTTTAAAGTTTGTTTTGTTCGGTTGCTGATAGTGGAACACGTGCTTTATACTTTGTTGCTAATTGATTGATTTAAATTATCAGATCTAGACGCAACGTTTTTAATTTGTAGCTAGGAAGCCTATTCAAACATTTAAGAGAAAAGTGTGCAATTTAAACATAAGAACTCAAGCTAATTCTTTTAGGTTTCACGAACTTAGGCTTAGAGTTTTACAATTGGAGAAAATAAAGAAGACATATTTCATAGGGAGGAATAAAAAATAAATAAATTTGGTGGCACAATAGCTCTTCAGAACAACAAGACGAACGTCTTAGATGAGAGGCATTCTTCCATGGCAAGCTATACTCTTGAAGTATTTGTACCTCCCTCTTATGAGGATATAAAAAACCCTGATGAATAACGTGTTTTTGAGGTTTATTCGAACTTAATATAGCGATAACGTTGAACGGAAGAAGTCCAATAAAGTGCTGTTCATCACACTGGCCTTTAGTCTGTACATTCGTAAAACTGTTCGCCTGTACGTCCACTGTACATTGACATTGAACATAAACGGATTTGCTTCAAATTTGGTGCAGAGATTTTTGGGCGTATCGATAAAAATTATTAAGTCGAAACTTATAGATCATTGCCGTAATGAGTTGAGGTTTTTCAGTGCAACGAACATAGGTCACCTTCAGTTGGCTCTGGGGACATCGTGATATATTCAAAATTAAAATTGAATTTGCTGGTGCAACAGCTCGAAGAGAACCAGGAACTAGTGACTTAAAACTCTCAACCATTTCTGTGTGACCAGGAATGGAGGGGATCGATACCTCTCTACTTATGCCACTGAAGCAAGAGAAAAGTAAAATTCACGAGAATTTCCTTGAGGCTGCTGATGTTAAATGGTCAACAATAAACAATTGGGTACTTGTGGGATTTCAAGGAACCTATATGGCCGGATATTTCGAGGAAAACAAACAGAATATTTACTCAAAATAAGAAAGTCTCAGCTATTCATCCAAATTGAAGTTCTAACGGGTCACAATATAATGGGAACTCACATGAATAGAATAAGAATTAGCCCGTCGGACTTGTGTAAAAGGTGTCAAGATGAAGAGGCAGAGAGGGGCTCATCTGATTTTCTTTGTAAATGATCCAGCCTACCCAGAATATTTTGTCTAATATTAGGGTACTATTTCTACTCTGCCACTAAAGAGAATTCGGGATGGTTTAGGGAAGCATTAAATACCTTAGGTGTCTTTAATCTAGAGACTCCTCTTCCACATACCCTCCTTATCTGTTTCCTGGGAAGCGCAATGGATCCATTGAGATCCGAGTTAGATGATTCGGATTTGCGGTATTATCACCTCTTCTAACCTAAGCTAACCTATCGGTAGAAAAGCTATTAAATTGTGTTTTAGGTGATCTAAATTTTTTAATTTCTTTTTAAAATTTTCTAGAAAAAGTTTACAAGGATTTTGATTAAACTTTTTACCTATAATATTCCAAGCAATAGCAATAAAGCTTTTAGGTTCTAAGGCCAAAAACCCAAAAAACACTGAAACTGACGTTTATTGAGGTCCAAGTATTTCTAATTTAAAGAATTAATATTTCGAAGAGACATATAAAAAAGTTCTTTTGATATTTTTCACACTTTTCCGTACAATGGGATGGATAAAGTTTAAAAAAAAAATTAAGAAAACATTTTGGCACGCCAACTTTCAGGTTTTATAATTTCACGAAAAGAATTTAAATTAGAAAAAAATTTGAATCCGTTTTTGGAATATCGAATTTTCAAAAAAAAAATGCAATTATTATATAATATAATATATTTTCTTAGTATGCAATTATTTTTAATTTTTTTTTTTTAAGAATTTCTATATATATAAAAAAAAAAAAAAAAACAAGCAAAACATTATACCAACAGCAAATAGAATTAAAAATCAATACAGTTCGAGACAGCAGAGACTGGTGGCACCTAGCAAAGGAGATAAAAAACCAAGACCAACATGTGTGGCCTGACATAAGTGCTATGGAATTTCACACATACTTCAGAGACCTTTTAAATCCAAGGATAGAAATGAGCAGCATACTTTATGTAGCCAACTACGTCGAGGTCTCAACTTTAGACACGCCGTTTTGTGTCGGTGAAATAAGGAATATGCTGAGAAACGTTAAGCTCAATAAGGCGCCAGGAGAAGATAGGATATCATATGAGTTCATAATAAATGCTACAGGCAGTTTTTTGGAACAACTTGCAACGACATACAGTAAAATATTAGGTAAAGGCAGGGTAGAAGAAACTTTCACTAAATCCGTGATTTTTCCAATTTTCAAAAAGGGTGACGCACATGATCCAAGTAACTACAGGGGAATTTCGTTCATGAACTGTATATAGTGAAAATCATGATGGGAGTCCTTAATGAAAGACTATATAATTGGGTGGAACAAAATAATATATTAACGGAATATCAGGCTGGTTTTAGAAAGAAATATTCTACAGTGGATAATGTCTATAACTTAGCGGCTATTGTACACATTAAGCTGGCAGAGAAAAAGAAAGTCTATGCATTTTTTGTAGACTTAAAGGCAGCTTTTGATAAAATCTCCAGACAACTATTAATGTTCAAGCTACGTGAAATGGGAGTTTCAACTAAATTTGTAAACCTACTGGAATGCATATACTCGGACACTCAGTCAGGAGTGTGGACAGGAAAGGAGTTATCGGAGCACTTCGAAACACTATATGGGTTGAAACAAGGATGTCTTTTATCGCCTTTACTCTTTGCTCTATACATAAACGATCTCCATGCGATCATTGAAGGAGGTCTTAATATAGATAGTTTAAATGTTAGATTGTTGCTGTATGCTGACGATATGGTGATCTTAGCAGAGGATGTCGAGGTTTTGCAACGAATGATACAACGTTTTGAGAAGTACTGCGCCAATTGGAATCTCGAAGTTAATCTCTCAAAATCGGAAATTATGGTCTTCCGAAATGGCGGTAGGCTATCAAGTAGGGAAAAGTGGACTTTCAACGGAGAGGAAATTCGGATAGTACCTCAATACACTTATCTCGGTGTTCTACTCACTCCAAAGATGAACTTTTTGAAGCATGTAGAGAAAAGAAATACAGCAGCAAAAAACAGCATCAACGCAACATGGCATTGTTTTTTTAGTAAGCAAAATATTAACCTCAGCTCAAAATGGAAACTTTTTCTGGCAGCATGCAGAGCTATTCAAACTTATAGTGCACAAGTATGGGGATTTGGAACATTTGATGAAGTGGATAAGCTGCAACGATACTTTCTGAAAAGAGTTTTAAAACTACCGTTCTGCACTCCAAACTATGCATTATCGATTGAAACTGCAGCTGAAGATGGGCACTACTACACACTGGATTTACACCTTAGATATGTTCAAAAGACTTTATTTAAATACAGTGACACGAGACTACCTAAGCAACTTACCAAAATCCTCTTAGAAAAACAACTTTTCTGGGTCAAGGAGATTAACTCAATAGGGAACAGTTTTGGCTTGCACTGGGATGAGAATATGATAAACGAAAGAGATTGGATAACCAACAACTCACAAATTCTTGAGCAACTTAAATTGGAGGGAAAACAAGAAGCGGAGCAGAGAGCGAGGGGAAGCAGCACACGAATTTTTAAGATGTTGGATTATTCAATAGGACCGCAATACATAACAGATGACTTAGTGACTTACAAAATATCATGGATTTTCAAAGCTAGATGCGATCTTATCTCCCTAAATGGAAATAGGCGTGGGGGCAACGCATCTTCTTTATGTAGCCTGTGCAACATGAGAGAAGAAGAAGATATTCAACATTTCCTAGGCAGATGCCCCGTGCTAAGAGAATTCAGGATAAGACACTTTGAAAAGGCAACTCTAAATGAAGCTGAAATCATTGCTGCACTTAACGGAAATTGCAGGGCTGACTGGAACAGACTTTCGAGTTATATATACGTGGCCATAACCTATAGGAAACAAATCCTAACTGAATTTATTTGATTTGAAAATAGAATAGGATTTCTCTTTAAATTTATCAAAAATTATATATTTTTTTTTATATATATAAATGTGTACTTAAAGATAAAATTATTAAAATAACTTTTCACTTACCCGACAGACGACTCTTTATGTCATTGTCGTAAGTTTTAAACTTTTCAACATAACTTACTCTAAAGTAAAATTCAAAAATGTATACAAATATTAAGTTGGAAATAAAAAACATTTTACTACTACTACTACTATAAAAATTTTCATTAAAATCGGGTATGCAAATGATGAAAAAGTCATAATTGGAAAAAATTGCATTAATTACATTTTTTTAATCAAATTTTAGATCGTAAACATTAAACTAAAGAAAAAAAATATCAAAATTCTAGGTATCATTTTCAGAATTCGAAATTAATTTTTTAACATTCTTATGATGGCTACCATTCTTTGTAGATAAAATAAAAAAGTGTTTCCTTCATCTTGTAGATAGTATTTAAAAACTATTGGCTGTTAAGATGAAAAAAAATCGAGTATTTAGTTTTCGAAAAATTGAGCTTTCATAAAAACTTTTTTTTTTTTTTAATAAAAAAAATGAAAATTTGAAAACACAATACTATTAAAATTAAGGAGATTAAGCTTAAAAAATTGTCAAAATCAGTTGTACCATTTTTGAGAAAACCGAAAACAAAAAAAACTGTTCTATGGTAGGTATCGTATCATAGATAAATCATTATTGGAACAATTTTTTTTGTCAAAAATAGGTGGCTTTTACTTAATGACATTTATATTAATTTTATTAAAAAAAAAATTGGAAGTGTTTTTTTAGAAAAAAAAAAATATTTTAAACAATTTTGATGAAAAAAAAATTTCTATAAGTGCCGTTATTTTGTTCCGTACCAAAAAAAACCTGTGGAGGGGAAATGAAAAAGAAAGTACTTTCTACCAAGTTTAAAGAAAATCGATGGATGCGTTTAGGCTGTAGTCGAGCAGATAGACAATCTCAAAATCTCTTCTTTCAAAATCTGAGGTAAATTTCACAGTATTGCACGCATTTGAATGTCCTTTTAGTATGAGCCTAGGGAGTAGACTCAGCCTTCGATATGCCCATCAATTTGCTCTCGAGGCCAATTTTGGAAGTACATTTACGCACAGAGATTCTTTGTTAAGTTGGACTAAGCGAATGTGTTATGCTCTACTTAACTCTGTTTTGCTCTTTCATCATTATGAACAGAAATTCAAAATTATCGGTATTGGTATCTCCTTTTAATTCCTTACCAACATTCCTAAACGATCGTATTATGCTCAAACACTTAAAGGGCTGTCATAATTCCTTTAGTAATGCGCACAAAATTATATAAAAATAAAAGAAGGCAATCGGCAACGAAACAGCTGAAGCTATTCTGATTCTAAAGCAAGAGTTTATTTTGAGAAATCTGCTAGAAAAAGTCAGCAGGTAAAAACAGACGAAATCATGTTCCAGTCTAATATTTTTCCAGAGTAAAAATGAATCCAAGATCTCATTTAGAAGAAGCCAATAATGACAGCGGCAGGAAACTTATTTCAGTTTAAGGCTAAAAAAAAGTATTGAAGACCACAATATTGCTTCAGAGAAAAAAATTGTAAATCAACAATATCGGTATAATTTTTGCGATTAAGTATACTTACACAATGAAATGATAAAAATTGCTTGAAATCAATATCAGCTTCAGTAATAGTTCGCTGTATTTCAAAACAATTTCTTATAACAATTATTCGATAAACTTCAAATGTATTTACATACATCCAGTTTATAATGTATGTATATTTTCTACCAATACAAAATGTGAATTGAGGGGGTAGCATACGAAACAGATTGATTTTGATAAAAGACGTCAAATTTATTTATTTTAGTATTGCGGCTAAAAATTACCTCTATATTTGACAGAACGTCAGAGGGCCTTGTTAATAAAAAAAAAGCTAAAGCTGAAACTTGGATTTTTAAGTAAAAGCTTGATTTTTAGTGAATAAAAATAAGCTTAAGCTAGCTAGTTAAAAATGTTTTCTAGTAGCAGCTATTTTAAAATAGCCAAAGCTAAATTCATTTAGTTTTAACTTGTTTTCCTAGCTTAAGCTTCAATTTGTGTGAATAAAAATAGCTTAAGCTAGAATATTATAGTTAAAGCTACAAAAATTTCAAGATTTTTTCGACCTGTCTAGAAAGCTTTGACTAGTTCTTATTTTCAGTATTAACTTATGCAAGTTGTTAATTAAACATAAGGGAATATCTCAAAAAATAGGACTGTGCACGTATAGACCCAGAAACTGACATACGAAATGTTAAAAACATTTTTTAGCCGAAACCAATAGTTGTCCTGTAGAACAGATAACAAATTGAGACAAAAAAAACCTTCCTCTCGGTCATACATGCACCAGTTTTAGCTAAAGCTAACTAGCCGAAACATGTGAATAAAAAAACGAACACGAATTACGAAGCTTAAGCTAGAATTTTCCAGCATAAGATATTTAGCGTTATCATTTTTTCATTCACATAAAACAAAGCTTAAGCTAGTACTGTCTTAGCTTAAGCTGTTAGTAAAAGCTATGACTAGTTGGCTTTAGCTTCCTTCAAAAAAAAGCTTTAACTTTTTTTTTATTCACAAGACCCAGAAGTTAGGTTATATGGTTAACTGATGAGCATTCTCTGGTAGACGAGTATTACGGCAAAATAGTTTGAGGGAAAGAATGCAATGTTGATATCTTTTGAAAAAGAAGGAATACCCACCTACCAGGTTAAGCAATTTTGCAGCATATTGGAAACAAAGAAAAATACAGAGATTCTTTTTTCAGTGGGACTACACGAATATGAAATGCTTTACCTAGCTCTATTTTTCCTTCCCATTGTATTATTCAGAAATTTAAAACTAATATGCATCGGTATCTCCTTTTAACGCCTTCCTTGTTTTCCTAACGCTCGTACTGTGTTAATCATTTTAAGGGTAGCAATAGCCCCTTGAGTGTGCGCTAATTATAAAGAAAAATATATAAAAGGTTTTAAAATAGCTTCGCAATTTGTTAGTTTGAAGCTTATTTTCGAAGTTTTATTGGAACGATTCTCAATCGCCCAGACATCCTTATGGCAGTTTTCTTGCGAATCCATTAAAATTCTGATATGCATTGCTGGACTTTTAGTTGACACCTATTTTGTTAAACACAAGCTGCAATGAAGCGTATTAAAAATCTATGAAGTGACGTTTCGTATGCAAAAAACTTTACACTCTCATTGGAAAAAGCAGCTTCCAATTATATCTGATTTTGTTAAAAATGGAAACATTACTTTAGTTTCTTCAAGAAAAACATCACTTTTGGCATTCGTCCTTTTTGTAAACGGATACTTTTCGGGAAGTTTTGTTTTCAAAACACATTTTGCACTTATTATAAGAAAATTATTGATTTCAGATTTCTTTTTTTAAGAACTAAGGATTAACACAGACTAACGGACACAAAATTTTTGTTCGTTAAATTTTTATTTCGTTATGTTATTGCTTCGCAAACTAATATTTCACCTCGCAATTTGTATTTTTCATTATATTACTTTGCAAACAACTTAGATATTATTTTGCTTTTCATTATTTCGCAGTTTATTATTTCGCATTTTATTATTTCGCAATTTATTTTTGTGCAATTTGTATTGCCTTTTGATATTTTGACATGTCAATGTCTTTGGCGCTAAAAGAAAAATTAAATTAAATTCGTTATAAATCAGGTGAAAGTTGAATGGCGATAAATTTCAAACCATCGGCAAAATGATGGACAAACATTAACCATGGATATGGAATTTTCAATTACTATCGGATTCTGAGTCTTGAGAGTTTTTTCTGAAGTGAGAGGGATGTATCACATGAGTTTTCGGAGGATTTTGATTTTTATGTTTCCAAGGAGTATAAACTCCGATATTTAATTAAAATTTTGAATTTTAAACAACTTTGGACATTTTTGTTTAGATGATTGTTTTGGAATTCTTGTGATTATATTTTTAAACTAAAGCTATACAAATATATTGATTTTTAAGAAGCGTGTTTTATTAATTATTGTGTTTATCAACAACAACATCAACAAAGGACTTGTTCAATAAAAGTTGCATTTAATAAATGGAGAACTGGTTCGAATATAAAATTTTAATTCATACCCGTATTTAACGAGTTTAATAAAACTAATATCAAATTTAATATGAGACGTGCATTAGCCATCCAACAATTTACATTTATGTTAAGAAACAAAAATAGATTTTTGAAGGGGAACGACTTTTTTATAAATATATAAGTTCGTCAGAGTCAAAAAATTTATAGGAATTTAAAGGAGATAACGAATTAGATCTTTCATTTGAATTTCTCAAAATTCCAATACAAAAGCATTATTGCCCCAAATAAAGTTTTCCATATTCGTGTAGTACAGCTCAATCAGGAATCAGGATCTGTACTTAAATAAGGCAAAGCAGCTCTAGGAGATTTTGTTTTTTGGTTGAAATAATTGGAAGTCGATTACTAAAGTTCTTAGCCAAATTCTGTATTAACTATGGCCTTCTTTTAATGACCCATTTTCTCACCTCTTTTATCTTTGAAAACAAAGCAAGATTGAATTTTCTGTGATTGAACTGCAGAATTTATAAAAATTAGCAACTTCTTATAGGACTTATTCAGTATTGTCTTTCCAATTGATATAAATACATTGGTACATATATCCCTATACATAATGTATAAGCAAGAACTCATGTAACAAAAATGTAAGTTTTATTGCTCGGGTAAGGGTCAAGTGCCTTCCATTTGTATTCGCTTTTTGTAAAAACAAAAATATCTTTTTGTTTTAACTGTGTATCCGACGGCTAAAAATATACCACCCTTTCCTAGACCACAACAAAAGAAATAAGAATAAACATAAATGGGACTTCAATATTGAATATTTAACGAACAAATAAAACAAAACCATTCCGACCGCATTAACAAGCTCTTACTGCGTTCAGAATGCGATAATGATAATGGCGACATACATAAATTAAATTAAAATCAATTTGCTGGATGGTGTACGAGTGTTTTTTGTTTGTATTTACAAAATAAAAAAAAATAAGCTACGTCATTAATATGATATCAGTTGAGTGGGGGTGGGAGGTGGAAGAGAAGAGGTATTAACTGCTTCGAGATGAATTTTTGATATATGATTCATCATCATTCATATTCTGGGTGAAATACTCGTAGTTACGTTTTTTGGTACGAATTTTCTCTTGGAAATTTTGCATTTAAATTGATGAATTTTTAATTCAATATTGGTAGTTTGCATTTTTTACTACTAAAACGAATCAGTCATGAACGAGGAGTGAAACAGTTTTTGAAAAAAAAAAAAAAATAATCTTCATAATTTGATGCTGGAAAAAATAAAAATATCGAGTTTTTAAAAGAAATATGTAAAATTTTTTTTAAATTCAAATTAAATTTCTTAGAAAATGTGTGTACAGTACAATTCTATTTAAATTTTTTTCCAAGCTTCTGCATAACAAATGAATTAAATCAGTGGAAACATTTTCGGGAATCAAAAAATCCTTCTATTATAAATACTTTTAATATTCATTTTTCGACAAGAAAATCGAATTTTCTTATAGTAAATTAATGATTTTTTTTATTGAAATGCTAAAATTTTTTTACTTTTTAGAATACTAAAAGTAAAAAATATTTTAATGTGCTTGGAGGTTGAAAATTTGCGATTATACATATATTTCTTTTTGTTAGAAATTCAAACAAATAATTTTTTTTTCGGAAAATAAAAAAAATAAAATGCACGACTGGATCGCACGAACTTGCTCCTATGTAATCGACTAGGAATTTTAAAAACGATTGTTATTAGAGAAAACTGTTCATAAGGATAAAATTAATTTTTAAATTCTTTTAGTAGTACATAACAGAATGCTATGCAAATGAATATATGCAAGAACAAAAATTATAAGTCCTTGTAGTGGTTTCTTTAAAAGAAGCTTTTAGTTCTTATTATTATTCGAATAAAAATTAAATTTACGAAAAGAAATATTGACCCGTTTCGGAGATATCGAATTTTCAAAAAAAAAGACAAAACTAGATTTTTTTTTTCAAAAATTCAAAAAATATTTATTTTAAAGTTTTGAAATGCAATGTGTTTTAGACTTTTTAGAAGCTTCTCTATAAAAATTTTCATTAAGATCCGTTATGTGGATAATGAGAAATTCAAAATTCGAAAAAATGGTTCTATGCACTCAAAAAATTTCGTGTGTAAATATTACTAATTCATGCGTACATTCTACGAATTTTATTCGTGGTTTTCAGCCACGAATAGTATTCGTAGAATGGAGGTTTATTAGTACATATTACTAATATTTTATTAGTATTCGTAGAAAATCAAACGTATATTGTACGAATACCATTAGTACAATGTACGAATTTTTACCAATGCCATTCGTATATTGTACGAATATCATTGTAATATTTACTAATGCCCTTGTAATTCATTCGTAAATTATACAGCTCCATTTGTATATTGTACGAATATTATTGTAGAACTTACCACCATTAAATATGTATGTTTTCTGAAATTTCCTTAAATACCTATTGTAAGAAATAATAACAAAATATATTTTTTTTGTAAGTTAAAAATAGTTTTTTAATTAATTTTATTGTCATATATATGAATAAAATTAAAAATCAATTAATTCACTAAAAATATAATTAAAAATCAATTAAATATTTAAAAACTCCTCATTTTATGTACTAAGGGCCACTGAAAATAAATTAAACATTTAAAATATTGAAAACTTCGGAAAAAAATTATACTTACATTGAAATTCTTTTAGGAATAAAATTCCCACATGTATGTATGCTCTGCTGCTTCTGGATGCTGTATATTAAATATAAAATAAGCTTTAAAGCAAATGTATGTATGTACATATATGTCTAGGTACTTACCTCATCTTTTCGAAAAAAGCAGATGGTCTGATCCACCACTGCAGCACTTTATAAATAATATCACGTTTGAACGTGTTGACTAATGGAATACATTTAATTTTTAGAACTGAACACATATTATTTTTCTTACTCATGATTAGTAAATAATACTAATGCACTTCATGAAAATACGAAGTTTAGTACATTGTACGCATAATGCGTACGGTCAACCTACGAATGAATTCTGTCTACTAATATTAGTTTTACTTAGTAAATAGTACGAATTTATTAGTAAATACTACGAATGCAAAAGATTAAAGTACGAAGTCATTCGTACGAGAAATTAACGAATGTTATTAGTTATATGTACACAATAATTCGTACAATGTACTCAAACAAATTGTTTACTTCTTGTTTACGAATGAAATTAGTGTATTAAACGAATAGATTCGTAGATAGTACGACAGTTATTAGTAAAATTTTACGAATGCATTCGTAGATATACCACTGTACAAATACTTCGTACATCTTACGAATATTCGTACAATGCACGAATATTTTCTTTACGAATATCATTCGTAGCCATTTTACTAATAAATTTTTTGAGTGTGGTAGGTACAAGCTGTAATATCTTAATTTCAAAATTTGTTTTATTAAATTAAAGATCATAAAAATTAATTGAAAGAAAAAAAATTTTATCAAAATTCTAGGCGCCGTTTTCGAGAAAAATAGGATTTTTGAAAACCATTTTTTTTAATTTTTTAACATTTGTATGGTAGGTATCTACCTTTATTTTAAGGTAAAATGAAATTTTTTTTTCTCACATCTTATAGATTATATGAAGAAACTTTTATTTATCAAGTTTAAAAAAAATCTAGCATGGGATTTTCGAAATATTGAGTTTTGAAAAAAAAATTTTGATTTTTTTTTAAAATCCAAAAAATTTTTTTTTGAAAATTTGAATAAACAATTCTATTTAAATTTTTGAAGAGCCTTCGCAAAAAAAAAATGATCAAAATCGGTGGTACCGTTTTTGAGAAAATCAAAAACAAAAAAATGGTTCCATGGGGGGTACCCTCAATGACCATTTTTCGGAAAATTTTTTTCAAGCATTACCTAGATTTAACTAAATGAAATTTTTTTGTGTTTTTAGTTTTTAAATCTGTCTAGCAGTTTTTGAGAAAAAAAAATATTTATAAAATTTCGAAAAAAATTCGTATGGCAGGTACCGTTATTTTTGGTCTTACAAAAAAAAAGAAAAAAACGTGTGGGGGTAAAAAATCAAAACCCATATCTACCAAGTTTAAAGAAAATCGGCCGAGCCGTTTAGGCTGTAGTCGAAGCGACAGACAGACAGACAGAATTGCCAGACCCGCTTTTTTAGTCTTCGCTATCATCGTAATGTCAACTTTGATCAAAATCTCGAGTTCAATTTTTTTTACGAATCCATAACTTGCCTTATAGTACCTAAAAGTCGCAAGTAAAAATAAAATGCACGACTGGGTCACTTGAACTTCCTCTTATGTAAAATACTAAGAATTTCAAAAATGAATGTAATTAAAGAAAAACTGTTCATAAGCATAAAATTAATTTTTTAAATGACTAAAACAACTTCTTTAGGAGTTGGAGCTAAAAATATGATGCCATGTGATTCAAGCCAATATTAGTTTATTCAAAAACAAAAATTATAAGTCGTTGTAGTGGTTTCTTAGAAAAAATATGCTTTTATGTACAGAAATTATAAAACATTTTTAAGAAAAAAACTTAGTACGCTAATTTAAAGTTTTTATTATTGTTCGAATAAAATTGAATTTACAAATAAAAAATGAGCCGTTTTCGAGATATTGAATTTTCCAAAAAAAAAATTTTTTTTTAAAATTCAAAAAAAAATATTTTTCTGAATGCAATGTTTTTTAAAGTTCTTAGAAGCTTATCTGTAAAAAATTTCATTAAAATCCGTTATGTCGATAGTGAGAAATTAAAAATTTTAAGAAATCGTTCTAGGTACAGTCAGTAATATCTTGATTTCAATTTTTTTTTATTTGACTATAGATCGTAAAAATTAATCAAAAGAAAAAAATTTAAGCGAAATTCTCGGAACGGTTTTCGAGAAAAATACGATTTTCGAAAACCATTTTATAACATTTGGAGGGTACCCTTATTTTTAGGTAAAATAATTTTTTTTTTCTTATGTCTTGTAGATTATTTTAACCTTAGAACCCTACCCAGGGTGTTGTATCACCTTGTGCTTAATTTAATTGATAGTATTTTTTAAACAAGTGGGAGCACAGGTTCGTTATTTTTTCTATTCTCTTTTAAGTTTCTATAAATTTTTGTGATTTTCTATTTAATTATTTAATAAAGTGAATAACAATTTTTTTTAAATAATAAAAGACTAGTATTTAAAGAAATATCTCGAAATAAAAACCAGGGTGCCACGGCACCCAGTGTAGAAAAAGTTCACTACAAATATGGGTAGGGTTCTAGGGTTAAGAAACTTTTATTTATCAAGTTTTAAAAAAAATCGAGTATCGGGTTTTCGAAATATTGAAATTTCAAAAAAAAAATTTTGAATTTTTTTTTTAAAATCCAAAAAAAATTTTTTTGAAAATTTGAATACACAATAATATTCAAACTGCTGGGGAGCCTTAACATAAAAAAATGATCAAAAACGGTCGTACTGTTTTTGAAAAAATCAAAAACAAAAAAAATGGTTCCAAGGGGGGTACCAAAAATAATAATTTTTTGGACATTTTTTTTTCAACCTTTACCTAGGTTTAACTAAATGAAATTTTCCAATTTTTTTTATTTAAATCTGTGGGACAGTTTTTGAGAAAAAAAATATTTATAAAATTTCGAAAAAAAATTCGTATGGTAGGTACCGTTATTTTTGGTCTTGAAGAAAAAAATCCGGGGGTAAGAAATTAAAGTCCATATCTACCAAGTTTGATGAAAATCGGCCGAGCCTTTTAGCTGTAGTCGAACAGACAGACAGAATTGCGAAACCCACTTTTTTGGTCTGCGCTATCATCGTAATGTCATCTTTGATCAAAATTTCGAGTTCGATTTTTTTTACGAATGCATTACTTGCCTTATAGTATCTACCTATAAGTAGCAATTAAAAATTTGTGCGGGTGGAAATTAAAAAGAAAATCGACTGGCTGGTTTAGGCTGTAGTCGAACAAACAGACAGAAAGACAGAATTGAGAGACCCACTTTTATTCGTGTTCTCTATCATTGTAATGTCAGCTTTGATCCTGCAGCACCCTCTAGCTGTTTGAACTAGCTAAAAAATATGTGTATACAATACATATTAACGCATTAGAACAACATGAATTAAAAGAAAGATTATATCTTTGCAGATGACTTCTCGTGGATGGATGAGGGCTATCATGTAACGAAGTCGTAGCACATTTCTCTTGACGTGGATGCTTTGTTCCGCTTTTATCGAAGGCGCTTGGCGATTCACGTTCGCCTAACGTTTCTGTTACTATTAATGTAGATGCTCCGTTGTGCATTTGATGAAGCCGTGAATCACATTTCTCTTCTGTTTCTGAGGCTTTAGAAAAAGTTAATCGGTCCCACTTATTTTGGAAACCGAGATTCTAGTTCTCTAGATTTCCCTGAACAAGTGATTTGCGTTCCTCAGCAATTTTAGCTTCTCTTCTTTTGTTCATAGGAAGTGACACTGTGACAATCGAATGAAAAAGCGACTACACACGGACAAATCAAAACAATTCAGTGAAGAAATGTCTAGCCGGTCTAGCCATATAGTCTTTAATTCAAAAGGTACATTTAATGCTCCAGGTCGATTATATTTTGTTGCAATTTTTGTGTGAATGAAATTTGACAGATTTCAGGAGAGTGGTCGATAATAATTTATTATTATCGCAATAGATGACCGATCCATTTTGGAAAAAACTAAAAACATTTCGACTTAGCTGGCTTTGCATTTTTATGGTTTTTTGTCTCCAAGTTGTGGGAACTTAAAGAATTTTTAAATATTAAATAAATAAAATGAAAATAAAAACTGATTTTTGTAGTTTTAATTTTAATCAAATTAATTTTACAACTTTATTTATTTTATAATATCTAAGCTACGTGTTTCGAAGTGTTATAGCTCCATAATCAGGCGAACTTTTAGTCGGTTTTGTTAATAAGCAGAAACACACCTATTGGGGCACTAAAAACCCTCGATTGAATTGTATGGTGCGCCATATTTCTTTGCGGTCGCCATATAGAATGCTGATAACAGTTACTGGATGATCGATGGAAACTTCCTTCTACCCGAATCGCATCAATTAGGCCTACAGAACTTTAGGTTTCAACAAGAAGTTGCCACATCACACATAATTCATGCTACAATGCGAATTTAACGAGACATTTTTTCCTGGACGAATAATGTTATAAAGTGGTAATATCGACTGGCTCCTACGATCCCCCGAAATGACGCCACCCTATTCCATGTTATGGGAAGGTTCTAATTACAATAGAAGTCTGCTAAATAAATTTGGAAAATGTGCCTAAAAGAGACACATAAAGATATATCGACATCATATTCTATAAATAACGCTAAAGACCATATAAAATGCGAGGTTTAGTAGTACGATATTTATTAAAACAATGCACAATTAAGATCATTTACTAGATTTGGCTACCAAAAAATCTTTCGACATCTACTATTCAAAATGTCTGAACAGGGACTTTCTATAATCGGTTGGTAAGAATAATCAACTATTTTCTAACCCATGACCTTTTAATGTGCACGAATCAATCCAATAGAAACAATACTGGGGTGCCTCAAGGATCAAAATATTGACCACTACTCTTCAACACTTGCTCTGTCTATATACCAGCCAAAGAAACAAGGACAAAGCCACAATGACAACAGAAACAATGACAATGGCAACACCTTAAAGCCTATGGAAATACCATCTTAAATGGGGACTGAAGATAAACCGTGAAAAGACTGAACTAATTTGCTTCTGAACAACAGTGACAAGAAGCTGTGATGTCATCGAAGTCAAGCTTCCAGATAACACTCAAGCAGCACTGATGATCTGACTCTTCAACAAAGTACTTCGGAATGAACTATTTCACCAAGCTTAAGCTGAAAAAGTATGCATACTTAATGTTGAAGAGAGAAAACATTTATCTGCTCTAGGTCCATCCTTTATTTAGGAGGCGAAGTAGACTAAGTAAGAAAACCAAGCTGTTAATCTAAAAACAACTTATCCTACGTTTTTCCCACCTGGTATACTCTATTTCATTTACAGCAATGTAAAAGATGAAGAGTTTTGAAAACAAAAAATGCCGTACAATTGTATTGGACTACACCACATCCCACTGACCAAGAAATATACCAACTTAGAACTTAGAAGCTGTACAAGGAAGCAAAATTAATACCAGAAAACCAATATTTGTTGCAGATTTCTGAAATAATCATTCTGGAAGATCATCCCAACTCAGAAGTGCGAGAACTTATCCAGAAACAACTAGAACCAAGTGACATGTATCTTTTGCCTCAACCATTACTGAGGAACAACTTGAAGAAATCATCCAAAAAGAAGACGCACCGTTCTAGGATAAGACCAACAATAAGCACTACTGGGGATAAAAACTATTTCATCAACAATTACTTAACATTTCATATTAAAAAATCATGTATTAGCTTAAGTGAACATCAACTTAATTGAGTAATAAGTTAGTTCTAAGTCAAATCTAATAAATAAATAATCTGCTCCAAACAAAAACCTTTTCTATATATTTTAGTTTGGGATCAATCGTACCGTTTTCAAAACTTATTATTATTAATTATTAAATTTGAGTCTCGTAGCCTTGTAGTAACTTCTGTTACTTTTTAAAGGTCAAACAAAAACTTGTCATATTTATGATTGATTTATTTTGAAAACACTCCAATCTAAGATAGAAAATCAGATTTATAAATAAATTATCATAAGCACAACAATCAAGACCCTAGTCAATAAATTGATTCTCAACTGAAGTGTGTGCTTAGAGTTATTACATAAACAGAATAGCACACCAGGGAGAGATCTGATGAATAAATCAAATTACTTCATGGAACACAGAACTTTTATGAAATTTCCTTTTTTGTGCCGAAATTCCAAATAATTTATATTCAATTACTTCAACATTACTCGTAACCTTTATTAGATTTACAATATTCAACTCCATTATCCATTTAAATTGAATTAAAACGAGAAAACAAAAATTACGATGTTCATAAATATTTGTAAACTTTTTATGTTAAACATTTGTGTGCATCGTAAAACGTGTCGAATGTGCTGATGGGGGGTGCGATTGTTGAAAAGAGAAAAAAATAAATCAAATAAAAATGAAAGGTAATTTAGCTGGTGTTTTGGGTAGATTGTAATGGGTTAAGTCGTCTCTCGTTAGATTGACGTTGATGGTATGTTAAAATGATTTATTGATACTCGTATCTTAAGGAATTTAAGTTTTTATTTATCAGGCAATTATGCTGGAGAGTGAGGAATAAATTATGGAATTCGCAAACAACACAAAATGTTTTTAAGTTTATTGAAAGTATCTACATAATAGCTCATCAATTATATATTGTAATATTCCTGTATTTCAATGGCCAATCCATGTGTTTTGACAGCTTCTTTCAATTTTTTGCCATTTAAAGAGTTTTTCATTTCAACATTGGTCAGGATACTTCTTCCAAAAACTGATAGTCGGATTTCTGCTAGAATTGGACATTTTTCCAGAAAGAAGTACACATCTTCTCAAATTTTCATGTTACACATCATATATGTCTAGAAGATCATTTCTGTACGAAATAAAGCTCAGTGAAATAACGTCTGCACGATATTTCTTCCATCTACAACTAAAGTAGCTATCACACATTAAGTTGTGATTGAGCTGGGCATAGATATTCCGTTTCAAGAATGACCCGACGTTCCGTCTTTTTTTACATCAACTGACACGATACGTTCGTGCACCTCGGATTGCCTCTTTCATTGTGCAAACCAAGTGATTTCATTTCTGTTTTTAGGGCATAGTCAACTTGCATTTTAGGTGTTCATATAAGTAAATCGGAGACAATCTAGTTTCAAGGAAAAGAAGGTAGTAGTTTGGTAAAGATTGTGGCAACTTAAAGATTTTTTTTTTTAAAGTATCTTAGAAGTTTCTCTATATTTCTTCAAATTCGATAGTGTCCCAGCTTTGAACAGCATAGCACAATATGAGCTTTGATGTTGCCTCAAACACTCGATAATTTGAAGCTGATTCTACATCTTTTCTGGACTGATACTTCTCCAAGTGCAATTATTGCACTTTTAGATTTCGTGAGTTTCAGGCCTACACAAGTCTTTTGTTATAAGGACATCTTGGTAGCTGAACTCATTTACTTCATCTACGACCTGATGAACAAACTTTAATTTTTCCTTTAGACAATTCCTGACACCTGCGAAATATCATTATTTTCGACTTATCGAGGTTGACTTTCAGTCCACAGCTGTCCCAGTATTCAGGCAGCCTATTTAACATTAGTTGAAGGCAATGTGGCGTCTCAGATAGAACAACAGTGTCATCGACAAACATTGAATGGTTTAGTGCGTATCAGACAACTTCGATCCTCTAATGGAAATATCGTTTATATCGTCCATAAACATTGCGAATAAACGTGGGCTTGAAAAACATCCTTTTCTAAGGCCAATTTCAATTTTTCAGACTCTTCCGATCTTTGGACTGTATTTACTATAACTGACGTAGTATGAGCGTATAAGCTTTCGAGAGAATTGTACAGTGTTTTACAGTTTTAACATATAAGCCCTCCAGTCGATATTATCGAAAGCTACTTTACATAAAATCGATGTAGAACTTATTTAAATACATTTCCGCAATATCAGTAAAATATAATTTTGGTCTACGGTGCGGTGGTAGTTTCTGGTTTTCACTCAGAAGACTATTTTCCTGAATCCATGAGTATAACCTTTTGCGAAGAATTTTGGTGAGGATCTTCATTGATGCGTTCAGTACTGAATTGCTGTATTCATCTTTTTTATGAATAGCGTTTAGTTGAATCTTATTAAAATATTGAGGAACCGAGTCGGAATCCAGTAAATAGTTGAGAGCAGCTGATAATTTCACAATGAAATCTTGATTGCTAAATTAAACAAAAATTCAATAGGAACACCATCCGAACCAGGGGCCTTATTATTTTATAAATCATTCTTGAGTTCAGTTTCAATTACAGTCTTCAGCAGCTGAAAAAGTTGTTGTTTTGACAGTTGAAAAAAGTATAGACAACAAGTCCGAAAATTCTAACAGATAGATATTATGTGTTATGTCTACACAATTTTGTGCGCCATCGGAGGAATGCAAATAACTGATCAAGTACAAAGTGAGTATTTGTCAGTTGGTGTTTGACAGTCGTAGAGAATGGTCGCTAACGATTTACTTTATTGATCATGTAAATGACCATTAACGTCGACGAGGTTGGAGTGCTCGAGTTTTACAGCTCACTTAAGACGTCCACCATTTTTGGCAAAAAATCAATATGAGTGACACGAAACACATTTCGACTTGGGTGGCTTTGTTAATAAACAGAATAGCCGCTATTGAGGCACTGAATATCCTCGATTGATATTCTAAGGGCCAACTAGATGGGAACATCCTGGACGGTGGCCTTAAATAGGAATCCGCTAAGGAGTGTGTAACAACTCACCAGAGGGTTGCACATTCTTGGTTGATGGTTTCTACCTCGACTATAGCTGGGTGTGTGTATACCTGGGGCTGACAGGCCCTGAAGTTTTGCAGGAACTTCATCTGTAAGTGACCTTGTGGTGGTGAAGCTCGAGCGGAAGCTATATTCTGGAACCACGGGAGATAGTGCTATAACGTACGTCTTCTGGCTCTAATATTCTATCTTCGGATAGAGAGGTGCAGCTGTTGCGTGCGTGCTCTCTTTCTCAGACTATCTATGAGGTAGAGCCCCTAGTAGGAGTATCGTGGTGGCGTGGATTATTCCGAATACGGAGACACATGGTTTCCAGGCGTGCCTGGATTCAAGAGGTGTTAGTTAGACCTCGCCTCCAAGCAAGAGGTGTGTTCATGCTTGCAACATGTCAGAACTTTGCGACCGAGATGGCTCGGCTATGTCGGGGTTAATGGTCAGGACCCAATCTGACTCCGATGAAGGTAGGCCTCGCGTGGGGTAGAGCCGGTAATCGGCAGGTACTCACGTAAAACCAAAAGAGGATTCTTCCTTCAGGTATTGTCTGGTCAGAATAACACAGCCTCGAAGAATTGTGTACATTGAAATCGCCGGTAATAATGATTTCACTGTGCGACATTTCTTTGGATAGAGTCAGACAGCGTATCGAGTTCAAATAAAACACGTATGAATGATGCCCTTATGTGTAGTGATTGCGCAGTGAATGTGTTCAGCTCGATTTGGGTATAGGTTAATTCGATTCGCAGAACTATTGGCCATACGAAGATCTTTCAAGATTAATTTTTAATCTACTAGATTAACGATTTAATTTTGAATGGTATGTCTTCGAGATTTGTACAAGATTAAGGGTAAATCTCAGTTCAGTGGTTGGTTGGAACTTTGAAAAAAGAAAATTTAATCGATCCAAATTATATTCATATGTGTGTATGTATGTATATTCATTAAATTTTTTGTAATCAGCATGACACTATTCCGCAAGTCACAAGCTTTATCTTTTCATGCATGCAACGAATTGTAATTTCTTTTTTTATCACAAACGTTCTCAAAAGTATATCTCGACATTATTAATGAGCTTATCAAGTTGGTTTTCATTCCAATATCACAGACTAAAACAAAAATTCTTTTGGAAAAATGCGAAATAATCAACGTACGCCAAACGACCATACTCACAGTTCACCAGCCCACCGGCAGGTGTGAAATGTGTTGAATTAAACTTTAATTAAAAATGTATCGCATGTGTTGATTATTACTTATTTATTCGCTTTTCATTGGAACTTGTTTAAATTTTATTTATCGCCATCACTGCCGAAGCCGCCGCCGCCGCGCCGCCATGTTATACATTGAAATTAAATTTTCAAAATAAAATCGATTTGAGGTTACGTTCTACTTTCGGCGCGTTGTTCTTGTACATTCATACATTCATGCGCAGCTAGTATTTATTTTTTGCAATTTTATTTATGCACATAGTAACACGAGATTTTTATTGCCCGTGTTTACTGTACCAGAGCCAAGACATCAACCAATGCGCATGCCTTGAGGATGACAATCAGAATCAACCAAAACCAAGCAAAACATAGAATAACTTGGCTACCTCAAATCTATTTCATCGAAATATTTTTTTTTTTTTATTTGCCTTTAAGACCGACCATTGTATTAAAAATGGTATTTCGAAATATTTTGATATTGAAGAGCATTTGAGGCGTTTGAGGTTATTGGATTGTATTCGAAGAAAAACATGATGCGGTTGCAGCTAAATTTATAATTGCCACACTAATTTGAGGAAGACAATCGCATCGGCGATGTTAGACTCGGTTGCTCGTAAATAGATCGCAAGGTGTAACAGAAGCCAAATTTAAAAATTGAGAAACAATGTTTTTGGCTAAATTTAGAATAAAACTTGGATAGCTTTAACATCTAGACCTCAGCTGTTTTGTTGGATGAAGTGAATCTATCACTGAGCCAATAATGGCAGACATCTTAAGTGGATCTTAACACACCATACGAGTAAATTTATCGATTCGGAAAATTATGACGATCGATGCAGAAAAAAACATAAGTATTCCTAGATTGTAGAGTTTTTTTTTTACAGTTTGTGTACACTAAAAGATTATCTGTATTTATCTAGAAATTTTATTATATTTTGCACCTTGAGGTATTATTTTTAAATTCAATCATGCGCGATAAAAAAGATTGGATTATTTGTTTTTGAACTTGATTGCTCTTAAATTATTGTTTATTTTGAAGCAGATAGGCTTTTTCTTTTGCTTTCACATGACATAGGGATCAGGGAAATATAAGGCGTCTTCTATCTACAAACATATTTTACTAAACTCACTTTAAGAAGAAGAAGAAAAACATCCGAATCTCACTTTCATTATCTGTCAATTAAGCAATCAGTAGGAAGAACAAAATACGAAAGCAAGCAAAATATTATTTTTAGACATTTAATTTGTTTATTGGTTTTAATTTATTTATTGATTTTAGAGCTGCCTAGATGTTGGTTTCTGTATTCGAATGCTGCAGATACTAACATACATTTGTATGTTATGTTATTTGGTACCCAAACACGATGTATGTATGTAGGTATTTGTTTTGCTTTGATAGTGATATAGAATACACACAAATAGCAGCTGGATAACATGAACTTGATCGCCAGGTTCAAGGGTAGAACCGGGCTAGTTATTCAAGGTATACAATTAAGTTATTTAAAAAAAGAAAGAAAAAGTACTAAAAATGAATGTATTATTTAGTGTTCCTATTTTATAAGGAAAAACAGTAGTTTTGTGAAAATTTTGAAAACCGATATTATTTGAACTTGTTAAAGTTGTATTAAAGTCACTTAGGCTTAGTGCTTCAGGGCGAGATCAGCCGGGTGAATAAAGATTTTTTACTTGCGACTTATATGTACATATATGTACTATAAGGCAAGATATGCATTCGTAAAAAAAATCGAACTCGAGATTTTGATCAAAGATGACATTACGATGATAACGAAGACCAAAAAAGTGAATCTAGCAATTCTGTGTCTTTTCGAATACAGCCTGGCTTGGCCGATTTACGTTAAGCTTGGTAGATATTATTTTTAATTTTTTCGCCCACGCGTTTTTTCTTTTTTATAAATATTTTTTTTCTCAAAAATTGTCCCACAGAATTAGAAAAAAATCATAATATTTCATTAAGTTAAATCCAAAAAAATGGTTATTTTTGGTAGCCCCCTGGAACCATTTTTTTTGTTTTCGATTTTCTCGAAAACAGTACAACTGATTTAAATTATTTTTTTTATGCTAAAGCTCCTCCAAACTTTGAATATTATTACATATTCAAATTTTCAATTTTTTATTTTTTGGATTTAAAAAAAAATTCAAAAATTTTTTTTTGGAACCTCAATATTTCCAAAACCCCATGTTCGATTTTTTTCAAACTTGATAAATAAAAGTTTTTTAATAGAATCTACAAGATTTGAAAAAAAAAAATATTTTACCTAAAAATAACGATACCCACCATACAAAAATGTTAAAAAATGGTTTTCGAAAATCGTGTTTTTCTCGTAAACGGTTCCAAGAATTTTCATACAGTTTTTTACTTGCGATATAGGAACTATAGGGCAAGTTCTGCATTTGGAAAAAAAATCGAATTCGATATTTTGATCAAAGTTCACATTACGATGATAGCGAAAACGAATAAAGTGGGTCCCACAATTCCGTCTGTCTGTCTTTATGTCTGTACCCATAGAGCCTAAGCTACTGCACCTATTTTCTTCAAACTCGGTACTTAAGGGTCTTCGGTGATTCCCTAGAGGAGAAATTGAATTTTTTTTTTAGCTCTAAGACTAACGGTCACCTGTACCCTTCATAGAACGGTTTTTTGATTTTAGAATTTCTCATCAACGGCTCCACCGATTTTAACTAAAATTTTATGCAGAACCTCCTTTGCATTTTACAAAATATAATCTAAATTTTTTTTCGAAAATAGTTTTGGGATTTTTAAAAAAATAATACATTTTTTTTTTGAAAATTCAATATCTTGAAAACGGATACGTGATTGAATTTTTAAATTACGTTTTAAAATGTATTTTATTAAATATCTACTAACAATTTGCATATCAATTTTTTTCATAAAAGTTTTAAGGAAAATTTAGTACATAAAAAACATGTTTCAGTGTGTCTGTATGTCTGTACCTCTCCCTACAGCCTAAACCACTAGACCTATGTTCTTCTATCCCGGTAGTTAGGGTCTTCGGTCTAGGGGGTAAATTGAAATTCTTTTTAGCTCTTAAACTAACGGTACCCCCCATACACCCGTAATGTATAATCTTATTTGTATCGAAAACGGCTCTAACGATTTTGATGAAAAAAATTAGGTGTGATATTATGGACATGGATTACATTTTGAGGCAACATGTTATTAACGGTAGCTGTCATAGAACCGTTTTTTTGATTCTTGACTTTCTCATTAACGGCTCTAACGATGTAACCAAAAATTTTCACCAGGAGCCTCCTTAAGTTAAAAATAATATTGTATATAAAAATATTCGAAAAAATATTTTTTTTTGTTTTTTGAAAAAAAAAATTCAATCTAGTTTTTGAAAATTCAATATGTTGAAAACGTGTGAACGATTATTTTTTGAAATTATTTCCTAAAATCTATATTACTAAGCACTTTAAATTGGCATCCCAAATTTTGTTCTAGGAAAAATTCAAAGAAATTTGTTATATAAAAAATTACTTTAATAAAACGATTTTTAAACTTTATTTGCGTAAATTCGTACTTTTCCGGAAATCAGACGGCAATTCCATGCATTTGAACATTATTATCTCATCAAATCCATGTTTTAAATTTATAAAATGTATTTTTAATTCCAAAGTACTTTTACATAAGAGCAAGTTCGTGCGATCCAGTAGTGCATTTTTTTTTTTAATAAAAAACAAAATTTTGTTTAGTTTTAATATGCAATATTTTCAAAACTTTTTAGAAGCTTCTGTATAAAAACTTTCATTAAAATCCGCTATGCCGATAATGAGAAAGCCAAAAATCGAAAAAATGTTTCTATGCTCGGCAATATTTTGTTTTAATTGTTTTTATTGAATTGATCGCAATGAAAACCATTTTTTAACAGTTGTGCACTCATTTTAGATAAAATAACATTTTTCCTACAGCTTGTAGATAGTTCTAAAAACTGTTTATATTCAAGTTTTGAAAATATTCGGGCATTGAGTTAATTGAGTTTATGGACGTTTTTTCAACCATTATTATCTAGGTTTTACTTAATGAAATTTTTCGATTTTTTTAAATCTTTTTTAACAGTTTTTGAGAATTTAAACTGTGTACTAAAATTTTGAAAAATATTGTATAGCATCTACCGCTATTTTCAAACTAGGTAGATATTTTTCTTTTAATTTTTTTCCCGCAGTTTTTTTTTTTTTTTATTACTGACTGTAACTACAAAAGAACCATATTTTCGAATTTTAAATTTCTCAGTTACGACATATCGGATTTTAATGAAATTTCGAATAGAGAATCTTCTAAACAATTGGCAAAGATTGCATTATTTTTTGATTTTTGATATTTCAAAAACGGGTAAATATTTTTTTTTTTACTCAATTTTTATTCATACAAAAATTAAAACTTACATAAATTTGGTGTTCCAAAATTATTTCTTCAAAATGTTTCAAAATATTTTTTTTAGAAACCACTTCAATCTTCTTCTTCCTTTGTTTCGGCGCTGTTATGATCTCGATGTCGAGGGGATCATAACTCTCCCACGTATCTGCTTCACACTAGTGATCCGCCTGTGGGGTTCGCCGGGTTGACCTCAGAAATCGGCGGCAAGCCTCCCGGTTTTGTATTGTTCCATTTCTGAGGCCAACTGAATGCTGGTGTTTTTGCATTTGTTTGTACCAGGAGTGTTTAGGCCTACCTTTCTTTTTATTCCGAATTGGAACGTTGTATGATATTGCCTTTTTGACGGGGTTCTCAGGATCTCTCCTTTGAACATGGCAATACCAACTGAGTCGGTCGTGTTCAATTTTTTGGGAAATGGTATTCTTAACATGAAGGCTTCCTCGGATCTTCGTACTTCTAATTCGATCAAGCTTTGTAACTCCTGCTGTCATACGAAGCATCTTCATCTCAGCTGCCGTTAGTTTACTCTCATACTTTTTGTACATTGTCCAACATTGTGAACCGTATGTGAGTGCTGGACGCACAACTGAAGTGTAGAGCTTTCCTTTCAGCTTAGGGGGCATTTTTCGGTCACAGAAGATAGCAGAATTTTCCCGCCACTTCATCCACCCTACGCTTACGCGATGATTGATATCGTCATCACAAGTAGCTTCGTTATTTATCATAGACCCCAGATATTTAAACTTTTCACACTTGGGAAGCACTACTCCATTCATATAAATGTCTGGAATAGGCCTGTGTGGATCAGAAAATGGGCAGCATAGGTATTCTGTCTTTTTCGCGCTTATGCGGTACCCACTTCCTTCTAGAACATCCACCCATACGTCAAGTGCTCGTTGTAGGGATATCGGGTCTTCACTTATGATGGCTCCATCGTCAGCAAAGAATAACTGATGTACTTTTGGATCCGTCACTTTGCCTTCATGCAGGTAATCAAGAACTGTAATAAAGAGCAGGGGACTCAAGACACTTCCCTGGTGTACACCTACTGTGATTTCGAATTCTTCGGTGACTCCAGCTGCGCATCTTACTTTAGTAACTGCTCCATCATACATGTCCATAATTATCCGCACATAGGTTTCTGGAACTCCTCGTTGCCTGAGGGCCACCCATATTAGATCTCGTGGTTGCCGATCGAATGCTTTTTCAAAATCAACCAATACGACATGCAAATCCTCCAAAGAATCCCGATGCTTTTCCATAATTATTCTTATACTCTGGATTGCATCCGTGGTTGACTTACCACCGACAAACCCGCACTGGTCATCAGATAGCCTAATTATTTTTCGCAGTCGGCTACCCAAGACTCGCTCAACGATCTTCATGGTGTGTGACATCAGCTTAGAAACCACTTCAATAGCTTACCTATAATTATTTTTCTTCTATAAATTCATATTTGCTTAAGAAATGACTAGGCATTTTGTTTTAATCTCTCACTACTTAAAGAGTTTTAAAAAGAATTCAAAGGAGAACTTTTTATCAAGATAATTCTGAGGTTTGTTGCCTCTTGAGAGGATTTTTTGACATTAAAAAGTGGGCTTTTCTGTTAGACTTTGGGATTTGTTAGACACAAGAATTGTTGAGCGCTTAAGTCAATAGGTCTTAGTTCCATGAGCTATCCCATGGACAACTTGTTCTTCTCCTAATATTATCGGCAAACATAAATACTTTAATCAAGTCAACCATCTAAAAAATGAATAAGGTTGTCTGTAGATAAGGCGTCTGTTTGCCACTTTGGGCTCGAACTATTCTGAAATGTGTTTCAATTTTTTTTTTAAATGTTCATCTTCACCTATTTTATCTCCGCCCTAATTTTCCCATCGCCCGTGCTGTCTTTGATATTATAAGAGTCTCTCATTAAACCCTTGAAGGCGTTTGAATTATAAAAAAACAGCATATAGTTCTCCTATGCTTCTAAAGTTGACTTCCATTTCAAAGTTGAAGAGTTTGAAAAACAAATCCTAACCATCTTTTTCAGATCCCGTTTTGTTCAATGAAATGTTATACATGCGTGGCCATGTAACTAATGGTATCTTCAAACTTGCGCTGCTTTTGTATCCAACTTGTCAAAGATAAAATCCATATATTTTCTTACAAAATTTTTGCTACCATACGACTAAAAACTTTCTCTCCACATCTACACTAAATTCAAATATGAACTTTTCAAAAACAATGCGTTGCCAACTTCTCCTGTTCTTCTTACATCAGAGCTGAATAGGAACTTGGAATTCCCTACATCCTTAACTTCATAATACCAACCTTTATTTTGTAAAATATCTTTTAGAAACCTACTCCCGACATTCATTCTTAATTAATTTAATTGCTTTCAATGACTCTGACATAAGATTAATTTAAATTGGAATATGAAGCTCAACTTTTTATCATTTGAATCATAAACATAAATCACTTCCAGTTCCATATGAACTATGAGCGAACACTTGCTCACTTTGCATTTGTATCTAAAAGTTAAACACCCTTCAATTGAAATTTGTCAGTTCTAGTTCCCGGCTTCTTTGTTTCTTTTTTTTTCTTATTTTCTAATTAATTGTTTTACAATTTTTCTCAATAAAACGAAAAACATAAAAATTAACTCCACCCTGTGCGTTGCCGGATACAAGAACCAGTTCCTTCTTCTCCGAATGTGGCCCCAAGATATGGCGATTGAGATCTCTTTTAGATTTTATAAATTATTCTCGTACTTACAATCTCACAAGAAAACAGGTTCCAGCACAGAAAAATAGAAATACCAACATAGTAATCCCGATATTATACTTTTCTGGCAGATCCTGTTTGCTAAAAATAAACATTCTTTGGATAATAAAAACAAAATTTAAATCAGCAACTTGTGAACTTGACAACTGCTACCAATTTTGGTTTAAGAAAATATAAAAAAAAAAAAGAGAAACTTATTTTAATCAAATTGTACGCGTGGCGGATACAAAACTATTCCCAACCGGATGTCGCCCGCCAAACGCCAGAAATAGCATTCCGCCATAATTAACACAGCCGCTCTGCCACTACCGCCATGAGGAGGAGGTTAAAATTGCGTCCGCATCCGTGTACTTGGTTTTGACAAACTCTCAACATTTAAACCGCATGCTATATTCAAATGTAATACTAAGTAGCCCTCAGTGTTGGCCCATGTGTAATTGCTAACCCCAACTTACCACCAAAAGTCTGAAAGGGAAATTGCCAAAAAATAAAAAAACACGCTACCGCGGTGCCGAATTGTATCTGCCGTGTTTGGCAGCGCTTGATGGCGTTTCAAATACACCGACGACGACCATGTAATGTGCCACATTTGATTTGCATTTTTTGTTGTCGATGTTGTTGGTGTTTTGTTGTTTCAGAGAACAGACACTGTCTGGCATAATTTTGCCGGTCAAACAACCGTCTTGGATACCCTAAGTGTTAAACAAAAAAACAAAAAGCTTTGGGGGACGGACGTTTCGATGGCTTGGGATTTAAGGCCGTTTTCCTAATCTGACGACACGCGGATCACTCGCATTTCAAGAGGGAAATCGGAAATAATTGAATGACGGCCCGGGTCGCATCTAAATTATCAGCTTTGTGGCGTCGCTAAGGGGTACATCGCTTGCTTGTCTGTACGATTTTGGAGATGTACCGTTAGCAAGGTATATGCAGTCTCAGTGTTGTACTTGTCATCACAAGCAATTGGAAGTAGTTTATATCAAAAAGTAAAAACATAGTAAGTACTATGTTGCCGTGAGGTGTTGTTTTTTTTTTCTTTTGTTTAACTTTCACTTTTGTACGGACAGAGATCTCGCTAACGACTTGATTGTTCATCACGTTTATGCGGCCGTTAAGTCTGGTGTTTCTCACCACATATCAACGACCAACAACAAAGAATAAATTAAGGCTTTTTATATCATTTTTTTTCGTTGCTGTTGTTGTTGTTGTTGGTTATAATAATTTTATTTTAAGCTTTTTGTATACATTTGGATATTAATGCGATTGTCTGTGGGCAGTCTGTGGTGTGTTTTTTTTTTTTTTTTTGTTTAAATCATTCTGTGAAGCAATTTGATTACTATCGTGATTAGGAGAATTGGTTATGCATTATTTAAAGAAATAGAAAAAAAACTTGTTGTTGTTGTTGTTGCTTGGGTACAGGAAAATAAAGTAAGACATAACAGGAGTGTAAAGTACTAACAATAAAAGTTCATAATTGGTGTTGTAATTTAACATTATGAAGGCATAGAAATATCTATGATGGACGAAGAGTAAGGCTGTCTCTTAAAAAATTTTTTGATCTAAAGCAAAGTTCTCATTTTCTAGACTACTGCCTTCTTTTTACTATAATTTATACTGAGTTCGAATTTATAGTTAATAGATATTGTGTCACATATACGTAACTGAAAGGCGTTTTAGAACTTGTTCCTTCCGGTTTAAAGGCATATTCATTTTTATTGTTTTTAGAAATCAAATTTTCAGTGCTTCTAGCTATTTCCTTTAAACCTCACCATAGAAAGTAAATGAAACAAAAGGAAAGTACTGCATTCGTAAAAAAATCGAACTCAAGGTTTCGATCAGATTTGACATTACGATGATAGGGAAGACAAAACAGTGGGTCTAGCAATTGTGTCTGTCTTCTCTAGTATAGACTTAACGACTCGTTGGAAATTCTTTAAACTTGGTAGATAGCATTTTTAAATTCTCCCCCACATACATTGTTTTCTTTTTTTATTAAAGACCAAACATAATGGTACCTGCCAAACGAATTTTTTTCGAAACTTTATTGCTTTATAAAATATTTTTTTTTTTTTTCAAAAACTGTTCCCCAGATATTTTTTTTAAATCACAAAATTAGAATATTTTTTTTTTTGCTTTTGATTTTTCTCAAAAACCATACAACCGATTTTGATCAGTTTTTTTTGGGTAAAGCTGCCCAAAGTTTGAATAGTATTTTGTATTCAAATTTTCCAAAAATTTGGGTTTAGAACTTGAAAAAAAAATTTTTTTTTTAACTCAATATTTCGAAAACTTTATACTCGATTTTCTTAAAACTCGAAAATTAAAAGTTTTTGAATACAATCATAAGATGTGAGAAAAAAAATTATTTATCCAAAAAGACCGGTACTCATTGTAAGAACGTTGAAAAATGGTTTACAAAATTCATATTTTTCCTTGAATTTTGAATTTTTTTCTTTCGATTAATTTTAACGATTCAATAAAAAATTGAAATTAAGATGTTAATGTTCCTACCAATGAATCATTTTTTGGGATTGATTTTGAATTTCTCATTATCGGCATAACGTATTTTAATGAAAATTTTTATTGAGAAGCTTCTTAAAAAAAATATTTTTTAAATTTTTGAAAATTATTCGATACCTCCAAAGACGTCAGTATTCAGTCAGTATTTTTATTTTGAAATTTAATTTTTATTCGTATACGAGTAGTAATAAAAGTTTAAAGTTGGCGTTCCAAAATTTTTTTCTTAAAAATGTTTTAAAAATTTCGTATACAAGACTTTTTTTTTTAAATAAACCTCTATAACGATTTATAACTTTTATTCTTGCCTAAGCTATTTACCCCTATTACAGAATTCGGCGAATGAACTAAAGTGACAGTTTCAATTAATTTCCAAACTTTTGCTATTACTGAATCCGACGAATGAAAGTTGAACGAATGTCGGTAGCATGCCCTGCACCACCGACATTCGGTTCAATTTATCTGGTATTAATAAATCCGCAATTCATCCGCACTCCATACAATTTCTATCATTTTACATTTGCACCAATTTCGAGACGAATCTGAAGTGAATTTTTGATTAACCGAAAAAAAAAACGAAAATAAACAATGGAAAGCACAAAAATGTAAGTTAAAAGCTTATCATACTGAATGTTAAAGTGTTTAACAAATTTTAATAGAAAACGGACAACTAACAACAACGCAACCGGAGAGCCAAAAATTAAAAAAAAAAAAAAGAAAGCACACGGTTGGTATCGAACGTCCCCCATCCAAGTGCTAACCGCTCAAAACGATGCTAAATGTCTGCAGCTGACAGTGTCGATACGAAAGTTCATAAATGATAAGGTAATTTTAGGAATGGACAATGTAGTTCATCCGGCGAATTTGATAATTCAGTTTTACAGCGGATGCGAAAGGTTAACGGATCGAGACAACTCACCGGGAGTAAAATTCTGCGAATTCTGTAATCGACATGAATATTTGCTTAAGAAATCACATGGCATCCTGTTCTTACATCCAACTACTAAAAGAGTTGTTTTATTTATTTAAAAATTAATTAAATGGCTATGAACATTTTATAATTATAACGGTTTTATGTATGTATAAGAAATATTTTAGGTTTTTATTATTGTACAGATGAAATTTTGTTTTTATTATTTCAAAGAGGAAGTTAATAACTGGTTTTTGAGATATCAAATTTTTACAGAAAAAATTTATCAAAATTCTCTTTTGTACATTTGTATGGTGGGAACCGTTATTAGATTAAATTATAATTTTGTCTTACATTTTGTAAATATGTAGTTATTAAAAAACTTTTTTTATTCCAGAGAACTGAGCATGGGATTTTCGAAATATTGAGTTTTCAAAAAAAAAAAACAAAACAAAAAAAAAATCTAGAAAGAAAAATAAAAAAAAAAAAAAGAAAATCTTTTTAGAAGCGTAAAGGCGATATTTTATATATGGAAAACTTGCCACATAAATAGGGTACACACTACACAGTTGATACATGTAGGTTTGATAGACTTATGCATTTATGCATATCGAAGAATATATACGAAGTATAAATGTATGTACATATATGGTGTCATATGTATTCCGTCATATAAATATGTCTAAAACACCTACATATATGTACATATATGTATGTGTCTCTTGTGGACCTAGTCTATATGACAAAATCTTGTTTTATTAGCTCTGGTTACAAAACTACTGTTGGGTATTTTTGAAGTTACGTCCCGTAATAAAATCATTTTTCTCAATAAAAAAATCATTTGGGAAACTTCTGATCTTCTTCTTCAAATTCGATGCTGAATTATTCCAATATTAATTTTTTTTTTTCAAAAAACACAACAGCTATTATGCAGTCTGATTTTTCATCAATACCTTAGAAGATTGATTGATATATATTTAGGAACAATCATTGACTGATACGAGTTTAATGTCTACGACTTAACATGCTTACTGTTAAGGGAAATCTTTGGACACAGCTTTGCAAACATTGGTGCTAACCATCGAATAATTCCTCAACCATATAGAATTTACTACGATTGCTTTCCAAGATATATGAGGAGCTTTTAATAACGTCGACAGATCTGTAATCACATTTGCACTGTCATCTCTGAATGTAGAAAGTTCACTTGGTAAATTATTTAATTTAATGCTGACTAGCAGAATTATTAATTCAAAACTTCAAAACTAGGCGTCTTTTCCGCGAGAAGATGTTTTAGTGGAGGTATTATCCCCTTATATGGAACTTGGTAGTAAATTAGCTGCTGATCTGCCTGAAAGCGAAAAGCTACAGGGCGATTGTCTATGCGGACGAAGTTGCTATAGCCATAGCACGAAATCATCCCAATACGTGGGAAGACCTTTTACGAAATGTATTGGGTCCAATCCTCATAAGACTGATCCTTTTCTATTTTCTAGGAAATACAAAATTCCTTATATAGATCCTCACTCCAGCAAAAGTATATCACTGACGGTTTCAAACGAACCGAAATACTTGTGTCTTATTTTAGACAAGACAAGCTGGAAACCTAACTTAAATGAATGAATCAAAAAGGTCATACATATGTTACACAACAAACTTTGAAAAAAAGAAACAAGGTCGCACGTTCAGCCTGTAGGTGCATGGGTGAAATACATACATATATCGCACGATTGCCTCCACCAAAACTGACATATTGTTCCATCTCAATATTTTCTGCAAGCAAACAGCTGCAAGTACAGCCATTCGTCTTAAAGCACTATAGATAAATGATGAAATCGGTCACTCCACCATTCTGAATTCATTCGGATCAATACCAAGCAACAAAGACTACACCATTCCACAATTAAAGTTCGATACAAATTTCAGGTTACGATCTTTTCCAGATCTACCAGGGACGACTTTTCATTCCTGAAAGATGAGTCGATACATTTTTTCTATTGATGGATACAAAATTTATTAAAGATAGACTCAACTTAAGTGTCTCCTTCCGTCTTCCTTATCACTGTTCCAAACGTTAAAAGCAGTCCTGTCTTGGTTCAAAGAAACTGTGATATCCGCATCTTCTTAGACAGACTCTTGAAATTGTCTTTATCAGCTCAAAAACAGTTCTGAACTGACGATCGTCTCTGATGAAGATAGTACAGCAATTTGACATTCACCTCTGCTGACTTCTGGGCCTCAGAGATATTTAAAAAAATTGTAAATATGACGAACTCACCAAAAGTGGAGCAATAATTCCTTTATTGCCAGATAAGGCAAGTATTTATAGGTATTCAAACAGTTAACTTCGTTAATCGTTAATCCGCTACTAAAAAAGTTAGCTTCGTTAAACGTTAAAGCGTTAAATTTCGGAAGAATTAACGCAAGTTAACGTTAATCGTTAATCCGTTAACATGTGATAAAAATTGTATTTTTGATGTGTAAACATCTTTCCCGGCGGTAGAGTGAATCGAAAACGTGTGTAAAACTTATACGTCCCATGTAACCCGTTACGGTTACACGTTACGGTTACACGTTACGGTTACACGTTCCGTGTAGCAAGCTACCTTACCGACGATTGCATTTAACACCATGTTTACATTGTAAATATTGCGTACTTACGACATCGTGTTTACATTGGAGACTTTGAGTACTGAAATCTCGATTTTATTACTTTCCATTGCTGGCTAGAACTTAATTCAATCCCTCAACCTCAACATCCCTCTCGACCAATTAGGCCTATTCTGCCACATTTGTTATTCTGCTATATATTTTCTGTTATGAATCATAAAAGATTTCCACCTTAAAAGATCTTTTATGATTGGTATTCAGAGACTCGAACTTTTATAAAAGTCTGTTAGGCTAGTCGCGCACTGGCAACTGTATCGAAATCAAATAGTTTAATCACCAGTTGAAAGAGAACCGCGCACTAGCAACTCTTTACTCACTCTCACACTCTTTTCTCTCTTGCGCTTATGGAAAACAGCTCAACTATTACGAATTAATTTTAGGCAATCGTTTAGTTTGTGTCAAAACACAAACTTTTTAGTTGCTCGAATCGAGTTGCCTAAGTGCGCGGTGTCCCATATAAGCCCATATGTTTCATTTTAGCAACTAAACAGTTGCGAAACTAAAAATTGAATGTGCGCGCCTGGCCTTATGCTACTTCGAAAACGAGATCTTTTATGAAACTGAACTAAATCTGTTATCATAATCAGCTGTTAAATAAAATATTTCATCTGACATAATTTAAATGGATGACGAACAAAAAAGTAAACTCTTAGGTTAGGTGCGCACATTCAATTTTTAGTTGCGAAACTGCTTGGTTCGAGCAACTAAAAAGTTTGTGTTTTTACCAGAGATCAAAAGTAAATCTCAACCTTTTGAAAGGTCTCTTAAATTACTCTCACTTGTTGAGATTTACAAAAATGATCACTTAATAACCAGTTTACTTAAATTTTATTTTTTTCGGTTTCTCAGAGAGAAACTTTTATTTTGATTTTTTTTAGGTTTTGGTTAACCGGTGATCACTTATTGCTGAGAGAAAAAAATAAAAATAAATAAATAAATAAAGAATAAAAATAAATTCTTCTCTAAGTTTTATACTTAGTGAGAGAAGATACAATTTAAATTCAAAAACTTTTGGGAGTTTACTTTTAGTTAGGCTTAATACTTAAGAATTAACTGATTAGTGAAAGTGCCGAAACCAAATTTCAATAATGGAAATAACACAAGTTTACTATCAAGTGTTAAAGGTTTTATTTTTGTGACTGAAGTAATATATTTTGTGTTTTACTTGCAAAATAAAGAAAATAATGTAATTTATCATTTTAACCATTTTTGATTTATTTTCTACGGAAAAGGTTTAAGGTTAACAATTTCTATTTATTTTTAGTTAAATAAGTCAACAGATAAGAGATATTTGTGAACATAAATGATAAATCTCACCCAAAGACCTAAAAAATTTATTTTTAAAAATAAATCACAGACCAAGACCAAAATGAAATTGGCGAATTAAATAAATCTCAGTGAGAAACCGATTGGAAATAAAGGTCAACGGTTATTTTAGATCTCTGGTTTTTACACAAACTAAATGATTGCGCGCACATTCAATTTTAGTTGCGCAACTGTTTGGTTGCTTATAGAAAACAGATTAACTATTTAGTTGAATGTCCGCGCAGCTGCATATAAATATACTCGTATGTTACACAGAATAGCGAACTCATTTTAGGCAATCGCTTAGTTTGTATCAAAACACAAACTTTTAGTTGCGAACCTAAAAATTGAATGTGCGTGCCTAGCCTAAGGCTATTTTGTGTAACATATAATTATATGCACTTGCGCGGACATTCAACTAAGTAGTTTATCTGTTTTCTATAAGCTACCAAACAGTTGTGCAACTAAAAATTGAATGTGCACGTCTAGCCTTACACACTATGGGTATCCATACAATGGAACACGATTTTATCTCATATGTTTCTGGGAATACCATGGCCATACTCTACTTATATGTTTATATGATATGTGTTTTGATACATTTTCTTTCATTTTTCTTCTTTAAAGAACATTTCATTGACGAAATACAAGATAAATATTCATTATTACTTGATGCACCTGTGTACTTATTGAAATCTTTTATGATAAAAGTAACAGAAGTTTGTCTTTTATTCTTTTATGATTTTTAACAGATTTCATAACAGATTTTGGCATGCTGAATACCAAAAATGCTATTCGTAAAAGATTTTTTCTATGTTCGAACGTTTCACAGTTCATAAAAGTTTTCTTAGCAGATTTTATAACAGATTTTAGCGTGCTGAATACCAAAATTAAAATTCATAAAAGATTTGTTGACAGCTCAAACATTTGTATGGAAATTCATAGCAGAATAACAGAATAAAAGATCTCGCCGAATAGGCCTAAATATGTGAAAAAGACGAAAGACAAATCAACTGGTGTAAAATTTCATAGCGGGTTCATTTAACGTCTTAAAAAATCCACTTCACGTTATTGACAGACGATAACATTTTATTTTATGCTCGCAAAAAATGCATTTTCCGAGTTGAACTTTAAAAATCCAAAAAATGTTCTTCAGGGCAATCAGGTTTTTTTTTTCAGCAAAATTGTGTTTTTACGAATTTCTTTGAGATTTTTGAAATTTTATCCGAGTAATTTGTTTTATTTTGTCTGTCCATTTTATCATACAATTTTCGTTTGCTGTTTTAATATTTTAATCAGTGCTTATGATGTGCTGTGTTCTCATCTCTTCAACGTACTATACGCAAATGAACCAATAAATCAACCTTGCATATACAATATTTCTATGCAGTACGCTAGATTGAAAAGATTTTGATTTTTCTTCAAGCCTACATCCAATATACACGTGTTACTTTTTCACTAATACACTTACAATTGCTGAGAACAATGCGGAGTTATCGTTCATTCTTCTTTGTGGTTTTCTTTTTTATATTTGGAGTTCGCTCAGTGCAATTCGCTTAACAGAGTAGAGTAAGGAGTGCGAAGAGATGACTCCTTTTCGCATGAACAAAGTTAACTTATATTAAAAATCGCTGTGTTTAAAAGCACAGATGCACTCGAAACGAAGCCAAAAAAGAGAAACAGAGATTAAAATCAGATTCGTGTAAAAACAGTCTATTTTTTATCAGATAACATCTCTGTTTGAATATAAGTGTAAAAATATAATGCTGTCACAAACAACATCCCTTGTTAAACATAAGTCAAACAAACTTTACGTTACGCAGCGGAGTCCACTTACTCCTAACACATGCCACGAACTACTTCATCGAAGCATATTGTCGATAAGGTTTTTGGGTCGTGAAATGAATATGTGTCGACATAGCAGTGCGAACTCTGGGAATCGAAGTAGTATGCCGACATGGCGTGTAAAAAGGACCGAACTAGTTCGTCGAAACAATTTTTTATGATGTTATTCGGTTTTAGTTGTTAAAATTTACAAATCGCCTGAAAAGCAAGAATAGAATTCAATCTCCTTAAGCAACAATTCAATGAAGCTCTGATCAACACAAAAAAGTGGTTCTGGAGCATTAAAATTCAAATATTTTTCGGTCATTTTCACTTTTCATTTAAAATTTTACAACTCTACCATTTAACAGCTGATTTTGGCATGTACTTCTACGTCGGCATATTGGTGTGTAAATGCCCATACAAAAGCGAAGTACTTTGTCGATTAGGTTGATCGATGTGGGTGTGTCAGGGGTATACAGGGTGATTGGCATAAGGTGTGACAAAAAGCTAGGGCGTGTAGGTTGGACTTAGACAAGAAAAAAATCGTATGGGAGGGGGGGATCTATTTCCCCCCGTTTAGGCGGGAGGGCAATTTAAGAAAAAAATCACTTAAAACAGAAAAAAAATTATTAGAAAATAACGGTGATACCTACAGAGTAATGCTATGGCATTTTGAAAAGCCAGAAATACATTCTTTAATTTTGTTTTTAAATAAAGTTGTTCGAGTGAATAGTTTTTTGAAAAATTAATTTTCAAAATCAAAGTTTTGAAAAAAAAAATGAAATTTTTTTTTTTAAACAATTTTTTTTCAAAATTTTACGTAATTAAGTATTATTTTGTTATTCAATATTCAATGCTCTTTTTAATTTTTGATCAAACACAAAAAACCGGATATCAAAATGTTTTGTAGTTTTTGAGAAAATCAAAAATAACAAAAATTTCCTTTGGTCTAAGAAAACTTTTATTTTAGTTTTTACGTTTTTGGATTCTTATGTAGGTGAATTTACGATTGAAAGGATTAACTTTCTTTTTACTATTCTTTTAATTATCGTCTTATAAGCATACAATAATGTGACAAAGTACTGGATTAACCATATTTCACACATTTTTTCATTGAGAACACCTGCGTGAGAGCATTGGTTTAAAATTGACCTGCCACTTTTTTATTATGGTGGGGTCGGCTTGGCTTAGGTGCATTTACGAAAGAAAGGATTAACTTTAAATAAACAGTAATTATGTATTTTATCTAAATATGCATGTATTTATTATTTAAATTGATTTCAAGATTCAGGAACATTTTTGTTCTTATTTCGCAATTGCATTTTTCTGTCACTAGTTAGGGCGTGTAACGCTGCATTATTTAAAAAACATTCGCAGATCAATATTAATCCAATGCTCTCACGCAGGTGTTCTCAATGAAAAAATGTGTTATTGTATGCTTATAAAACTGATAATAAAAAAATTTTACAAAAAAAGTTAATCCTTTCTTTCGTAAATGCACCTAAGCCAAGCCGACCCCACCATAATAAAAAAGTGGCAGGTCAATTTTAAACCAATGCTCTCACGCAGGTGTTCTCAATGAGAAAATGTGTGAAATATGGTTAATACAGTACTTTGTCACATTATTGTATGCTTATAAGACGATAATTAAAAGAATAGTAAAAAGAAAGTTAATCCTTTCAATCGTAAATTCACCTACATAAGAATCCAAAAACGTAAAAACTAAAATAAAAGGCTTTTCTTAGAACAAAATTAGTTTTTGTTATTTTTGATTTTCTCAAAAACTACAAAACATTTTGACATCCGGTTTTTTGTGTTTGATCAAAAATTAATAAGAGCATTGAATATTGAATAAAAAAATAATACTTAATTACGTAAAATTTTGAAAAAAAATTGTTTAAAAAAAAAAATTTCATTTTTTTTTTCAAAATTTTGATTTTGAAAATTAATTTTTCAAAAACTATTCACTCGAACAACTTTATTTAGAAACAAAATTAAAGAATGTATTTCTGGCTTTTCAAAATGCTATAGCATTACTCTGTAGGTATCACCGTTATTTTTTAATAATTTTTTTTCTGTTTTAAGTGAATTTTTTCTTAAATTGCCCCTCCCGCCTAAACGGGGGGAAATAGACCCCCCCTCCCATACGATTTTTTTCTTGTCTAAGTCCAATCTACACGCCCTAGCTTTTTGTCACACCTTATGCCAATCACCCTGTATATCTAGTCACAAACTAGTACGATTGCATTGTATGTTTATTGGGTACGTTCGATAACAAAAATTTGGCACTCGGACGAACGTTGATGTTTACACATCTTAACCGTGAGTCCTGGCACTCACACTTTTTTTATATTTTTTTTTACTCTGAGCACCGGCGCTAAGTAATGCCGGTCGTCCACTAGGCGATCAACGCACAATTTTCGAATTCAACGATTTAAACCCTAATGTACGGTGCCTTCAATTCTGTTCAACCAACGGGTTGGATCTAGTTGTTGGCCGTTGCTCAACGAATTGCGCAACCTGTGTACGGGTAGTGTACGAGCTCGTGTTGCTCCTTGAAAATGTTCGATCAACACGTTGAGCAACATTTTCAAGATAATGTGTTGCACATTAATTGTTCAACGCGTTGATCAACTTTTTAATTTTCTTTGGGATTTCTTGACGTAATATTGTGTTGCGTTGCGTTGGCTGCAGTGAAATGTGTCTACGTGGTTGAACTATTGCGTTGCCATGAACTTGCAGTTGTTGCAACTTGCAAACTGTAGTTTATTTTGCTTTTTCGTCATGGAAGGTGATACAAAATCAGAGTGGACCAGGGAATGAATTTTGCAAATGATTTCAGCAATTGGGGAAAAGCCCAATAAGACATTAAGAGCCCCTCTTATAAAAATCGAGATGCCAGGGAATTGGCTTGATCTCAAATTTCCTCGAAAATGCAATTGCCTAAGCTTTGAATTTGAATTCACGAGAGCGGTGGGATCAATCGATTTTAATTTCTCATATATTTCATTGAAAAAACAATTTTCTTCGCGACTCAAGAAAAAATCATCTACCCAGAATCGTCTTGGCTGTTTTTTCTTCCTTTGTCGTTCATTTTCTACTATTATTGATGCGGCAGCCACTTTTTTTTTTCTTTTTTCATACTCATACGGAACAAATTTAAGAATATTTTAAAGCGAAGGCGTGCGTCGACAATAAATGTATGTACCGAACTGAAGTCAAAATTATTTCAGGTTTGACGTTTAAGTTCCCCAACGAATGTTCCTTGGTTAAGTGTACGAAGGGTTAAACGTACGAAGGTATCAACTCGTTCATCAACTGGTTGAGCAACCATATCGAAAACGCAGTAGATCAACTCGAAAAACTTTTTTTTTTCTGTCAAAATCGAACAAGCTTATCAACTAGTATACAAGGTTATTCAACATTTGAGTAAGTCGGTGAACTAGGTGTACGGAGCTATTCAACACTGGAATAAGTTTTAAGAGTTGATGAACTCAGTGCGAGGTTAATCAACATATGGAAAAGTTGGTCAATTATGTGTACGGGGCTCAAGGCGCATTTTGTTCAACTTTAGTTGCTCAACGTGAATTAAGTAAGTTACTGCACTAGTGCAAGAGGTTGTAAATTCGTTTATCCAACGAAAGAGTTGAATAAAAAGTTCAACGAAGTTGGTTGAACTTATCGCGCACATAGTGGACGACCGGCATGATGAAATGATCAAACGGAACGAATTTCTTCGCAGTTTTCTCACTCGAACGCGCCGTCAAAATATAATACGTACCTAGCTGTCTTTGTTTCACCCGCGGCACGCGTCGCACGGCACTTGTCTCATACTTGTCTGAACCTGTTTTTCGCGCCGCGCGGTAAATAGTAGGCATTGGATTAACGATTAACGGACTTAACGTAGACTAACGGATTTAACGTGTCCGTTAACATTTTTAAAAGTTAACTTAAAAGTTAACCCGTTAATCAAAATTTTGACTTCGTTAATTAACGATTAACGGATTAACGAGTTAATGCCCAGCTATGCCAATCGGTACGTGTAAACTTATGGTAAGGTAAGATGCTATACACAGAACAAACCTTAGGTGGAACAATATCACCACCTGCTTGGCGACAAAACCGATTTGGCCAATGCTGAATCTCAAGCGCCCCAAATGTTTAATATCTTCAAGCAGTAGGCACATGGGCTCCGTAATAGATGTTGAAACAGGATACTCTTTGACAGGCAAGCACGCAACGTGACTTGGAGTTTATTCTAAGGATTTCTGCAGAAGCTGCATGGATGAGGAAGAGGAAGAAACTATTTCTCCCCTCTTCAGTACATGTTCTGGGCTATCTCAAAGACGTAGGTTCCATCTAAAAGAGTTCTTCTACAGCGACCTGGCAAATATAAACATTTGTAGTCTCGCACGCTTCTAAGGAGCTCTAAGTAGCTCAACGAGTAGGAAGAAAGTTTACTTGATTCATGTGGTATCACAATGGACCAAAAAACAATATGAAATTAGTCTAATTCCTTAAAAATAAACAAAGTTGATCAACTTTGTTGCCTAGAGGCTTACATCAGTTCTCTAATGTCAATATAGCTTAACCACGTATTTTTAAATTCAGTGAACATACACATTTATTAAAAGGACATTTATAATTTACTCAAGTTTAATTTTATTGAAAAGGAATATTCTTTTACTTTTATATTGTTTCTTAACTCAACCAATATGGATTTTAGTTATTTATGATCGAAATGAGGCTCAATTTGCTGTCGTAATTGCTCAACCTGGACTGGATATATAATATTACAAAAATTATTTCCTGTCATTCCTGACATCTAACTGTGTCTTCCAAATTTCCTACGACATTCTGCCTATCTATTGATTTTTTGTTTTTATTTTTAAAAATACTAACGTTTCGATTACCTACTAATTATTCTCAAGGCTGTTCTATTTTGTTTTTATTGAACATAACCTGGATGGGGGGGTTCTAAAAAAAGAAAAAGTGTAATCCACCCTACGTAAAATAACACGTTGGCTTCGTATGTAATGTGTAGTTCTCGATGTAATATTATTGAATTTGCGCATTAATTAAATAAACTTGAAAAGACATAAATTTTTCTTGTTGCGTCGCTTGAAATTCTAAGCAAATTACCTATTAACGGAAGTTTTTCCACAATTTTATTTTCTATTAAAACGATGACGAAACAAATTGTACACTGAGGCGTATACGTACTTTTTTTTAATTGTATTGTTAAATGTTTTTTTTTTTTAAATTTTTGTTTCTATCTTGATGGGTGAATGAATAAAATGTTAATTTTTCTCATATATACCATTATTTTTCGAAAACCAATGTCATGTTTCGTTTTTTAAAATTAACTTATGATTAAGATGAAAAAATTACCGCACTTAAACTGTTAATAAACCGTGGAAACCAATTTTTTCTTGCAGTTTTATTTATTGTAAGAACAGCTTTGAAATCATTGAACACTCGGGCGTATACGCAATTTTTTTCCATTTCTTCATATTGTATTCGAAAAAAAGTTAACCATTGCCGAAAAGCAAGTAGATACTGACGACGCAGTTGAACTCCATAAGCCTCTGAGCCAATAGCGGATACAATTCATAGCTGATGAAGTCGACGACAACGGTGGTTAAACCATTGCAAATCTTATGAAACTAAGAAAAAGTGAAAGACGGATTTTTTGTCGTTGGTTGTTTTTTTTTTTTTTTAATTCTTTTTTTTTGTGTATCTAACCGCGATGTACAAACTTTACAAGTACATATTGTTTGAAAATGGAAACCCATCTTTGAATTTTAAACTTTTTTCTATTTTTGTTCGCACAATTATTTTTCATAGAAAAAAAAAAGAAGAAAAACAGCGACATTTAAAGACACCAACTAACAATTTGAAATGTAAATAATGCCAATATCTCAATTAAATATAAGATACAGTAGGAGCTGTGGGAGATTACAAAAAAAAGATACTGCAAACTGGTTATTGCAAGGTCTTGAGTACAGATAGATGAATATATGTATATATGTACAAGGAAAGGTAACTTGATGGCTTGTCAATGTACTGTCTTAGTATTCAAATATAAGTCTTTACCAAATATGACTTTTGATTTTTGTCAGCTTAAGAAGAAAATTTGATTGAAGCCCCGCTAATGCTAAATTTATTTTTGGTTGTTTTGAAAGTAGGCTATTGCAAAAGGTTAAAAGTTACATACTACATAAATACTGACTTGATCTTTGATTAAAACTTAAAAAAAAAACTTGGTTGAGTCATATGCTTTACTTGTGATTATGTTTCAATTCTTAGATAGTAGTCTGTCATTTTTGGTAAAACTACTTTTAAGACATCTTTGAGCTCAAACCTTCTGTATTATGGTTTGGGATAGAAATATTAATTTTTTTTCATTTTTTGTTTCAGGTTGAATTAACATCAAAAAGTAAAAGAACTATTTACAAGCGGAACATTTTGTTAAAGGAATTGAGGACAATTTGCTCTTTAACTATCGAAGTACAAAGATTTTTTCTTACCGGAATTGTTAAAGAAGAGAAGAAGAGATCTCATGGGAAAAAGTAAAGATGCCAACAACGGTTATATGACAGGTATGGTTATTTTTAGAACAAAAATTGGAAAAAAAAGCTTTGAGCTCGTAAGACTGCAAAAATCGTCGACACTACATATATTTGTAAATAAGATTTTTTTTCAAGTAACGGGTTAAAGTCGGTTCTTAGGAAAATAGAAACCAAAAAAAATACCTCTAATACTTAAATAGGGGAAAACAGATTCGAGGATCAACAAAGCTCGATTCCATTCATTTAGTGAATGGTGTTCCACAAGGCTCTGTACTTGGTCCACTGTTTTTTTTTTAATTTACGTAAATTCGATATTCAAATTAAAATTATTTGCTGAAGGTATAGCTTTAACATACAAATACAGTACGGATTTTGACTGCAGCATTAAAATTGAAGAAGACCTATAAATTCTTAAGACGTTGTTTACTGCTCCTAAACTTATTATAAGCAAAAAAAAAAACAAACTGGTGACTTTCAAAGTATCTGGCATAGGTATATCTGTTTACAACCTGTACTTTCATGTTCATAACTGCACTATTGGTCTACTTATTCACCAGTGTGGTAAAACAAATTTTGATTCCCATATTGAATATTCCAATAATTGCTTCAAATTTGAATCAGTAATGCAATTTAAATATGTAGGGGTTTTAATTGATTCAAACTTAAATTGGAAGCTATTGGTTACTCACAAAATCCATCTCCTTAAACCATTTTGCCCTAAAAAAGGCTCAAAGTTTCAATAGGATATTAACAGCTGAGGCGAATACTATTCAAAGATTTTAAGATCTGTTTTGACAGCTCAAAAACACTCAATACGAATCATTTGTAGTAAAAATAGACTTGCTCTAATTTGGCCCCTTAACAAAGAATTGCAAATTTTGCCAATGAGACATCTCTACGTATTTAGAGTATTAAAAGATTTTTGTAAGTACAATGGCAATACCCTAAGAAGAAACTCGCAATTTAACAGTCTGCGAATAAGCAGTTTGCATCTCGTGAACGAGCTATTCACAAGTAGAACACATTTTTTACATTTTTACACTGCTACAGCTCATAAAATTTACCCTATTGTCAATCCAAAGTTTTTTGGAAAACTTTTGTAAGATGCTGTCATTTTGACTCATAAGTTCTAAGAATGAGAAAACCTTAACATGGGTATTATTCATGTGCTGTAGAGTGTGAAATTCTACGGGACAGCATAAATTCTTTAATTTAAGGAATAAATTTTTATTTGGTGTTTGGTACGACTTTTACTAAAATTTCCGGAACAGTATGATATGAATTTTTCTAGAGCAATGATGGAAATGGACAGTATTTCAAATAGTATTTTTCGAACTTCTTCATAATCATATTGTTAAAAGTTTGCTGCAAAAGATGAAATCAATTGGTATTTTCTCCTGTAGTTCTGAGCAGAGACTTAACAGAGTAAGATCTCTGAGAAGATTCTCATTTAATAGGCATTTTTGCTCTTTAAGCTCTGAGCAGGGCCTTGGCATGTCAAGTATGCTCGGACTGAGTATATGATCAGTGTACGAACAGAGATCTGCGATTCAATAAATAAAAAAAAAATAAGAAATACTTGAACTTTAAACTGTCATGTAGTGTAAGGTGGGTTGGTGACCCAAATAGCAATGGAGTATGTCGTTTTGATACCATAAACTCGTTTGACCAATGAGGGATTCATAGCTCTTTATGAGCTTGCGGTCTTAAGATCGAACAGTCCCCATTAGAAAAGTCATTCAGGTTCATCTCAGAACCAATTCGTTTTATTCAAGTATTTGATCTTCAGTTCAGATAGTTCGTTGTTTTTAATTTTTTTTGTTATATTATACGCGATCTCAAGAGGTTATGAATACCCTTATAATGTTAAAAACACAGTGCTAGCAATTAGGATAGGATTAGAAAGAAGATACCAATGAACATTGGTTTTGAATGTCTGCACATTGAAATGAGTAGGAAATACTGAGCCGGGTAAAGCATTTCACATTCGTGTAGTGCGACTAAAAAAAGAATCTCTGTATTTGACAGTACGTCCGAAGTTGGTCTCAAGGGTAAACTGATGGACATTCCCAGAAGTACGGGTATAACGATTGAATTGCTTAAGGGGAGGGGACGCAACTGGCTATTTCACTAGAGCACTGTTTATGGAAATAGCGGTAGAATAATTATAGACATGAAACATTGTGGCGGTGCTCAAGAGATGCAAATGTTTCCGTTAGACCACGGTCGCCTATCATTTTTATAGCTCTCTTTTGAATTCTTTCCAAAAGACTCCACAAAAGATGGTCTGTGATGCACATGCCAAGAACTGAAAGCTGTTCAATCTCCTCGAGCAAGTGCCATTCATAGAAAGTGGCATTGGGGGAGAGTAAGGCTTTAGCGGCAGTAAACAGCATTGAGTTTTCGAAGCATTAAATTCTACAAGGTTTTTGGTTCCCCATAGGACAATGCTGTCAAGATCAAGATCGTCGAGGAATAATTTTCCGAATACTTGGGCTCTCATTCTGGCCAGGACAGGACATTTTTAGAGGATATAAATGACTGTGTTTCTTTTTTTCCTTGCTCTGCTAGCTCGTCAGCCAGTTCATTTCCCTCTATTCCACTGTAACCTGGAACCCAGATAAGAGTGATATTTAGCTTAATGTTCAGGCTCGGAAGATCCTCCTGGTATTGTGGGCTCATTTAAAAGATCAAAAAGTCCAATTAATGGCTTTAATAGCTACCTGGCTGCCCGTAAAAAACGGCCATGTATCGGGTTTGATTTGGATCTTTTATAAGTATTTCACATGCTCTCCATATTGCCAGCAACTAAGGAAATTTAAAGACTCAGAAACGTTCCCGAAGCGACACCACACTTCATGTGGTGTGGTAAAAATGGTTGTGTCCGATTAGTCGGATAACGTTAATAGTCAATGGTCACAATGTTGTCTCCGAATGCGTTTGGCGTGTAATATGTGTCAAAGTGTTAACGCGTCTGGCTTCGAATTTGATATTAAATAAAGATGCATGTTCGTTATCTGTTAGGTAAGAGTATCATATTCATAACAATTGGAGTGCTTTGCGCTGATATTTGCAACGAAATCCACGATTTCTAAGTCTGATTTCCATTAATTGAGAAGATAAAAAGATTTCAATAGAAAGAAAGGAAGTGAATATTTCTGGCGAAAACACTAACGGCTGATTTGGACGACTTACAAGTTTTTTTTTTATTTATTTCAGATCTTCGACATTATCGTGTAAATAGGTTTGGATCTGCCGTTATTTTCGTTATAAGAACCTGGCATTGTTTTAATATAAAGTAACTTAAACTTTCATTAAGTTTAGTTAACCTATTTTTTGCTTACGTGGTTTGACTGCAAGTTTTGAGAAATTTCAGATTATAATACCTCACATACAATATATTGTATAATCACCATATTGCAAATCATGACATATGACATGGCATGTAAGATAGAATGATCTTGCTGATTTTTGCTGATACGAAGCAAGCCTTTATTGGACTTTGTGTATATGCATGCCATTAAGATTTGATTTTATTAATAATTTTGCCATTTGTGTGACCGAAATTTCGTCAGTGGTCTAAATGCATCACTCAAACCATATCTTTACGTTTAAAGTGGTTTAATGATTTCGACATTTTATTTTTTCTATTAAACATTATCTAAAACCAGTTTATAACTTAAGCGATTTTTTAAGAATTTCAATTTTCACCTACATCCATATAACCATCAATTTCAACTCTATTTCAACCTCACATACAATAACGTATACTTTTCAACGCATCCTTAAGCTTATTCAAAAGTGTATTGTTTATTTGTAGGTACATATTTCATCTTTCGTTTTCGTTTGCTTTTACTTTGTTCACATAGTGAAGTCAAAAAGCATTTTATTCGGACTTAAATTGCTGCGTTTGGTATAGATTACAAATAAATACGCCTTTAACTGTGTTCGTAAGGTTTGTCAAGCCAACAATCTGTTTCCTTTAGTCTGAAAGCACTGCAAGATGCTAAATATTTAATATGTTAGTCATGTGGTAAAATGTGAAGAAAAACACATAAAGCATCGAGTGGGCAAAATCGTAGACCACCATAGTGGTAACGCTAGCTCTTCTATGACCTTTCTTAAGTTTATTAATGATATACGCTTTGTTGAGTAAAGGTCACCACAAAATCCAAACATATGTTCAGATTTTACGCACAATGACAGTTTAAGTGTGTTCGTCAACAAAATCATCCTCGATATCAGGTCCCATATTTTACCAAATGTTTAACTACAGGCATAGAAACCTTCGCATGGCGTTCTTATCCCGTTCTATAGCTGTTCAAAAGCTGTCAGGCAAGAAACTTGAATTTTATTCATTAAAAGTAAAATGGAAAATTTGCAGAAGTTATGATGACAAATTCGATAAAAATTATCAACATTTTATTTTCGACCAATTGTCATACTAAAATAGCTTCAACGTCATAAAAATTGTAAGTACTTTAATAGCAAGAAATTGCGGTCCAATTTCGTACTTTTTTGTACTTTTTTTTATTTTAATATTTAAGTGCTAAGTTTAAGTAAATGAATTATTACAACTTTGTTGAAATAAAAAAGAATTATTAACATCCAGCTTAGCTTAACATTAATCTGCTTGCACAACGAAACTGGTTATCATTACTTTTTTTTCTTAAACAAAATTAAATTTAATTAGATGACATTTTTCGCAATTCTTCATTCATATAACTTCAGCATGGTTTCTTTCATAAGTCAAAAAAAAAAAATAATGATGAAAATCTATAAAAATATTTCAAAGTCATACCGCTCATTTATAACTTAAATCAGAAGAGAAAAAAAAACTGAAATAAATCTATGCAGGCAGGACAGGAGGGAAGAAGAAAAAAAAAGCCGTAAACTCAATCAAACCCGAACGACTTTTACTTTTTTTTTTGCTTCCAACACCAAGCCGGTTCACCAGCAAAAATCATTATAATCAGAATGTATCTATATGTAATAGGGTATGTATGAACATAGTCCCATAGTTGATGTAGCAGAAGTAGGTACATACATACATACTAATAAAATATTATCTAACATTTTAAAAATGTGGGCAGGTATTTGTGAATGTATAGTGCTGAATGCACTCCGCGTTGCTGTCGGTGCCGACCGACCCACTGTGCATTTTTGTATCTAATAGGTTATGGTTTTCTCATTAATTTCTTCTACTGCTTGCAGTTACTAGTTGCAGTTGGAATTCGATTATGTGTACTTCTTCTTCTTTAGATGCCGAGAATGAAAAAGCCAGATTTGGAAATCGGTATGATATACAAAACGAGCCGAGCATGTATTTAAGGTCATTGGGTTAGTGGTTTATTGAATCATTTCTTTGTTTTTTTTTTGAATAAAATGGAAAATAAAATAGAGAATGCAGATCCCTTGGTAACAAAATAATTATTCACATAAAATACAAATTTAGACTTTTCACTGAATTTTTCTTTATAAATTTAAAAAAAATACAATTTTTAAATATCAAATAGATCAAAAATTATACAAAAAATAATAATGAAAATATGCTCGACTGGATCGCACGAACTTGCTCTTGCGGATCAAATGTGGCAATAATTTGGCTACGGTATAAATTTGTAGTTTTTTGGGAAAGCTGGTTACATAAAAAAAATGAATTTACAATTATATTTCCTAAAATTTATTATAATAGGTTCCTCCCCAAAATGAAATTCCATATTGTAATTTTGAATGGCATATCCCATAACAAATGTTCATTAGAGGTTGAAAGGAGCAAACATTCCTAAGTAAATAAAAATATCTCTTAAAGTGTCACGAAAGTACTGTCTCATATTTTCGGTGACTATAAAAATTCATTCTAGAGTCAATGATAAGGACCAAATATTTTAACTCATTAACATTATTTAATTCAAAGCATCTATGACTACAGCAGGACGAACTAGAGAAAGTGCAAGAGTAGGAATTAGAACTACAGTAACAGTTTAAAAGTGTATATCTTTGGCATTAAAAACTAGATCAGCATCAACATTTTTTATCTCTAAATAATTAAAAAACATAACTTTAATTTTTGAACTAATTACTAATTTATGCTTAGCAAACCAAATCCTTAACAAGCTTCGATTCCAATTTATAACAGATGTAAGATTAAGGTAGCTATTTGCACTACAACTAAAACTCACATCATCACCAAAAGCTGTGAAGACACCTGTAAACGGCAAGCTAAAGAATTATTAAATTGTATATGAGAAAAGAATTGGTCCTAAGACTTAGCCCTGTGGAAGTCCCAAATCGATTTATCTCATATCACTTCTTATCTTCTCCAATTTTAATCTTCGCATTCTGTTTATAAAATATGATCTGAACCATTTTCATATAAAACCTCGGAACCTTGCAGAAGTACCTCATGATCTTCCAAATCAATGGTTTTTGATATATTTGACATTTTTCTATTCAAAATATTTGGGAGCAGAACCAGCTCAAAAGGTGGAAGGAACACTTTTCTGCGGTTTTAAATCGCGTTTTTACCAGCGAAGTCAACCTAACACCCAATGAGCCGTCCGTAGTAACAAATTCCCGAATACGCACTGTATCCCCCAGTAGAGAAGAAATCTTAACCGCAATCAGAGCACTGAAGAACAACAAAGCGGTTGGACTTGACGGTATTCCCGCAGAGCTCTTACGAGCAGCGCCAACAACATCGTCTGAGCTTCTTCTCATAGAAAGAGCTTGGGAAACAGACAGTTTTCCTAAGGAGTACAAAAAGGGGATGATTGCTTCCAAAGAAAGGAGACCTTACGCAGTGCGAAAACTGGAGAGGAATCTGCGTCTGCTGTAGCGAAGGTTATAGCAAGAATCGTCCTAGGCCGAATAAAAGACCACCTAGAACACACGCTTGACGCCGAACAAGCCGGTTTCTGCACTGGATCTTCCTGTGTGGATCACATCAACACTTTGTGGATCATCATTGAACAGTGCGTTGAATATCGATCACACCTTCATCTGCTGTTTATCGATTTCGAAAAGGCGTTTGACAGTGTCAATAGAGAATTTATTTGGCTTGCCTTGCGCAGGAGAGGCATCCCGGATAAATTGATTGCTATTATCAAGGCTACATATGAAGGATCCAAATGTCACGTTCTGCATAAAGGAAGGTTGTCAGAGGTTTGAAATCCAAAGTGGTGTTAGACAAGGTTGTATACTGTCACTAATACTGTTCCTGTTGGTAATAAGTGATGTGCTGCATGCAGCTTTGTCGACATTAAATGGAGGAATTCAGTGGAATCTGCTATCACACCTGAAACATCTGTACTACGTGGATGACGTGTGCTAGGATCATGGATCTCCATCAAATGACAACAAGGGTGGAGAGAGAAGCCGAAACCGTCGGGCTTAAGATCAATACGACAAAAACTAAAAGGATCAGCCTTGGAACTTCCTCATTTACTCAAATAGATATTTCTGGAAAACCAGTAGAGACGGTAGAGAGTTTTCAATACCTTGGAAGTATTGTTTCTACTGATGGCTTGACCAAACTAGATATATCCAGCCGAATCGGGAAGCAAAGGCTGCGTTCGGAATGCTGTCCAAAATATGTAGAAACAACTCTATAAGCCTAAAGACCAAGCTACGACTGCTCCGCTCCAATGTAGAATCCAAAAAGAGGATATTTGCGCATTGAAGTGCATTGCGAGTCAAGCGATGCAATGGAACCCTCTCACGCAGCGAGGCAGAGGAGTGGGCCGACCCAAAAGTACTTAACGGAATCAGCACAACTGGGGAAGAGTTGGAGAGAGCTGAGATACATCTCCAGAAACCGTACACGATGACGCGCAGGAGAAGTGGAAGCCCTATGCCCAGCCAGGGGAACCATACGGACGTAACAGGTCCGAGGACCTAAGAAGAAGAAGAAGAAGAAGAAGAAGAAGAAGAAGAACAGCCTGAAATACACTATAGAAATCACTTTTATTAAGAATGTGCGCCAAATCATCAGTTATAAAACCAGCTATTTTTCAAGCAAAGAGATTAGAAATACAATTGATATCAGAATGTGATTATTGCGCCAAATATTTTTAGAAATTCAAAACCAGTTATAGACTTGAACATACAACTTTGCCTTTGAGAAGGTTAACCGGGATAAAAAACAGGACAGATAGGTCTGTTCATTTGATATCGCGAAGACACAAGTAAATTGTGAGAAATCGTTAAAAAGTATTCATTTAAGGCCTTAGCAATTCCATTTTACACAAATAAGAATTATAACATCCGTAGTACGTTTAAGGGAGAAATCGAATTCAACTGTGGATAGGTTTTTGGCATTTATTCGAGTAACGTATTGAATTGTGGTGGTCTTGTTCGTTGATGTTTGTTGCGATTGACAGTTTAATTTTATATCGACGGATGGCTGTGTTCATTGAATAGTTACCCCTTTTTCATGAGGTATTTTTGCATTGGACAAACAAATCAATCTTTTTCGGTTCTTTTTTGAATACGATATTTTTTTTTGTTTTCTATTCCAAACAACAAAAAAAAATCTTATGGTATTTCCAAATTACAGACAAATATAATTTTTTTTTGATCTTTTTTGCTTAAGACTTTCGTGTTTTCCAATTTAAACAAAATTTAATATGTTTTAAAAGCGATTTCATCTCCACGTACAGTAGAAAAACATATGCTTAGACGGTGAGAGACGGCCAGTAAGAACAAAGTTAGGTACTTTAGAAATGACTTGTTTTTAATATTTCTAAGTTTACTGGATCAGGTTCAATTTTACTCAAGTAGGTGTCGATAAAATATTGACATTATTCAGTGGCGGAACGTCGAGAGGTTAGGGATGCACTTTGGTAAGGGGAAAATTTTTCGAAAAATATGTTAATTTTTTAATAAAAGATACAAAATTTCAAAACTTTGTATATTTTCCCTTTTTATATTTTTTCTTAATTTCTATTATAAAAATTCAAACTATTCTTGTCGAACCAATAATCAATTTATTACAAACCTAAATTAACTATGGACTTGGCATGCATCAAAACGAGCACTTGTGCTGAGAAAATAAAATGTAAGACTGGGTCGCACGAACTTGCCCCTATGTACTAGACTAGGATTTTTAAAAACGAATGTTATTAGAAAACTGTTCATAAGGATAAAATGAATTTTTTAAATTCCTTTAGTAGGAAGAGATAAAAACAGAATGCTATGCAAATATGATTCTATGCAAGAACAAAAATTATAAGTCGTTGTAGTTATTTCTTAAAAAAATAAGCTTTTATGTACAAAATTCTTAAAACATTTTTAAGAAAAAAATTTGGTACGCCAATCTTAAGTTTTTATTATTGTACGAATACGAGTCTAATTTCCAAAAAAAAATTTAGACCGTTCTTGAGATATCGAATTTTCCAAAAAAAAAAGACTTTTTTTTTCTAAAAATTGAAAAAATATATTTTTTTTAAGTTTTGAAATGCAAAGTTTTTTAAACTTTTTAGGAGCTTCATTAAAATCCGTTATGCCGATAATGAGAAATTCAAAATTCGAAGAAATCGTTCTATGGTAGGTACAGTCAGTAATATCTAGATTTCAATTTTTTTATTAAATTATCGATCGTAAAAACTAATCAAGAGAAAAAAAAATTTAGCAAAATTCTCGGAACCGTTTTCGAGAAAAATGCGATTTTCGAGAACCATTTTTTAAAATTTGTATGGTACCTTCCCTACAAATTAGTTAGTTTTAGATAAAACAACATTTTTTTTTTCTCAAATCTTGTAGATTATGCTAAGAAACTTTTATTTGTCAAGTTCGAAAAAAATCGATCTTGGGGTTTTCGAAATATTGAGTTTCCAAAAAAAAAATTTGAATTTTTTTTTTTAAACCAAAAAATAAAAAAATTAAAAATTTGAATATGTAATAATATTCAAACAAAAAATTGGACCCAGGGGGGCTACCAAAAATAACAATTTTGTGTACATTTTTTTTCAACCATTACCTAGTTTTAACTAAATGAAATTTTTCAAATTTTTTTCAAAAAATTCTATAGGACAGTTTTTGAGAAAAAAAAATATTTTTAAAATTTCGAAAAAAATCGTATGGCAGGTACCGTTATTTTTGGTATTGAAAAAAAAAAAAAAACTGTTGGAGGAAAAAATTAAAACCCATATCTAGCAGGTTTGACGAAAATTGGACGAGCCGTTTAGGCTGTAGTCGAACCGACAGACAGACAGACAGACAGACAGAATTGCGAGACCCACTTTTTTAGTCTTCGCTATCATCGTTATGTCAACTTTGATCAAAATCTCGAGTTCGATTTTTTTACGAATGCATAACTTGCTTTATAGTATCTATAAGTCGCAAGTAAAAATTAAAAACCTCTTGTGGACTAAAAGTCAAAAAGCTATTTTGAATCAAGAATTAATTCAACAAGTCCAATTGAATAATGCAAAATTTTCTACTTCAACAGTTATAAAAAAAGATTCAAATTTTTTTTTTAAATAAAGAAGAAGTTAATTATTTCTTACTTTGACAGTCGATGTAGAAGTTCAATTCAGGAAAAATTTTAGCAGTTACGAAATTTGGCGGCAAATTTTTAAGTTTCTTATACAATCTATTAAATCTAATTGTTTAAAACCATGAATCATGAATTTAGTTTAGTCCAGCATCACATGATCATGAGATCATGACATTTAAAAATAAGAATTCAATCTTGAAAGTGTCCTCCTAAAAGCTGCCTTCACAGGTTATTCGAAAAATTTAATAATTCAAGCAAACTAGAACTATTAAAGTTTATTGTACAATACTATTGCTTCTTATATTTCTTTTTAATTGTTACAACCATTTCAATGAGCAAGGAATACATTAAGTTAAAGAAAATCGGAAAATTATTTATTTTTAAGTGAAGTGATTGAGTATAATTAAATTGAAATGTTAAAGTCACTTAAACTTTCAATCAAATTTCAAAGGCTACGAGTATGAAATGACTAAGGGGATTTATAAGTATTGATATTGAAAGTGATATTGATTTTTCTATGAAGAAAAGGGGAAGGCCTGCCTTCAGCCTTTTTGGTAATGAGTGGTATACTCGTACTGTCTTTTTAAGGTGGTGTCTAAGCAACCAATTTGGGCAGAGGTTATCTAAAGAAATCTTCTCATGTCTTAGGACTACCACGATTTAAAAGTATTTTTTTCTTAAATTATGTTTGTCCTTAAGTGGGCTAAGGTCAATTTTTGTTATTTTTTTTTTGTTTGTAAAAACATAATTTTATAAAAAGAAAAGGTCACGAAGAAACATTTGTATTTTTTTTATTAATTCTATAATCTTACTGAGCTCTACTCTATAAAGCTTAAATCTTAAAGTTATTAAGCAAATATAATTGGAAAAAAATGTATTTAAAATGTACCTGTAAGGGAATTTTCAAAATTCTAAATTTTAGAAAGGAGTTGCTGTTTTCTAAACGTCACCATAGGACTGAAATTATTATTTTTTTTTTTTTCAATATTTTATATTCTTTTAATACGCAAGAAATAATTTAAATACAAAAAAAATATTAAAACTCAAGAACACTCGAGAAACTCGAGTACAATTCTCATATTTGGGCTCCAATAACTTAATAGAGTTTTTTTTCAATAGAATGTTTTAAAAATGAAAGACGATAGAAGTGTAACGCAGTGTTTCATGTCACAATATCTTAATGCAAATTTTATAAACATTTTTCTAATGAAAAAGCCAGTTGCATTATCCACCTTAAGCAATTCGCCCAATTGAACAATTTTCCCCTTAAACAATTGTCACGCTTTTAGGAATGCTCACTTACACACAGCTTACCCATGAACCCAATTTCGGAAGTACTGAGATTATTTTTTCAGCCACACTACATGAATGAGGAATGGTCTACATAGCTCTATTTTTCCTACAACTTATATTAATCAAAAATTTTATACTAATTTGCAACGGTACCTCTTTCAAAATTTGTTTGTTTCCTTTTTCACTCAAGCTCCCAGTGTGATAATGATGATCATTTTAAGGGTATACTAACACCTTGAATTTGAAGATTTTCAAATAAAATTTTCTTTCTCATGATATTTGTAGAATACTGTGAATAAACCAACCAAAATTGAAATATAACAGCTGGACAACACAACTTCCTATGTGCACTTTATTTCTTTCCGTTAAGATTTTATACCATCAAGACCTCCGATACTGGCAAACCTTGAAGGTTATATAAAGAAAAATATAAAGTAATTTTCCCTGGAAATTTTTAAGTTAAAAGTGTTTTGGTTTTTTGATCGATTTTTGGGTATTTTAAATTGTGATCTGGGAGTTTCCTTTTCACAAATATTTTGGTCCTTCGAGCCGGATTTCCAGTTGCTGGTCGGCTTTCAGGGCATTCCGGGAAGTTTGATCAGTTCCCACGTTATAATTAGAATGAGTTAGTTTACTTGAAAACGATCTTTTTTTGCCGTATGTAACTAATGTAAATGGGTGTCAAGATCCCATTGGTTTTGGTTTGCAATTTCTGCGATTAGGAATTTAACCAAATTTTAAAGGCCATAACAATAAAATGCAAGACTTTCTTTATACTCCAATCGGAGAAGTTTCGGTCCTTGAATTAATCAAGACACTTCAATTCAATTAAAGACCTAGTGACTTACAGCTCTCAACTATTCCTGTGTGCGTGTTACCAGGAATGGAGGGGACCTACAATTTATTGCCGATTTCAAATGGCTAATGAACAGTACTTTTCATGACGAGAGATACTCGTACTCTTGGAGGATTTGTCAATTCTCCGCAAGAGGCAGCGGATGTGAATCGAATCCAAAACCTTCTGCATGACAGTCCAAGGCACTAACCATTATGACGAGGGCTACAACAGTTTTTTTTTTTAATTTTAAAAGTGAAGTCCAAGATCTTTCACCACAATCCATACTGAGAGACTATTAATTCCCTCGTAAAATTAAATAATTTTGGCTTATAGCTGGGACATTTTCGATGCTTTGACAATTGCGTTGTTACATTGTATCCACTATTATAGCCCGTACAACCTGTCTGGAAGGATGGCTATTACTCCTGAAAATAGGAATAAGAGTTTTTAAACTTGCCACCATCGACTGATAATTTCGGTAGTAATTTGTAATTATTTCCAAATGTTGCTTGTTCGTGAACATCACCCTCATCAAAATGTAATCCTTGACTGACGTTTTGACATTGACAGATTCAAATCGAAATAAAGGGTGTTTGAACTAAAATACAAAATTGTTGTGTCCCGATTGAAATCCTCTCATTTGTTCATTTCAATAAATAATTTATTTAATTACTTAATAACTTACTCATATTTTTTTAAAGATTTGCATTTAAATTTGTGTTCATACCTGCAAGAAAAAAACAAAAAAAAAACATTATTTTCAATTTAACAAAATTAATTTCAATGTTTACAATAAAGAAACAAAAAAAAAACAAATTTGTTTTCACATATTAAAATGGCAAAACAAAATAAAGCAGACATGTGAGGATTGCATGCGCCATTTTATTTGTATGGCAGAATTAACTCGCGCTGTGCGATTCTATTTAAAAAGTTTCGACGACTTTCTTCATAGAAACACAAAACTTGAGGAACTCGTTTCAAAAGAATTAAATGGGAACATTGCGATGGTGGTATTGCCTTTGCCATGCTTCCTTAAAGGTCTTCTCCTTCTCTTAAGAAAAATCACAAAAAAAAAAAACATAAGAAAGAAAAAGAAATAAGAGAGAGAGAAATGTATGTGTATAAAGAAAAAGTTGTAAATAATAATTATTATTATTATTTGTTTCTCTCGGGGAATACAGACTTGACTCAGTTAATTAAAAAGTGTACCACACCATTTCTTGAGTATTGGTGAGAGTTTAATATTGTGTGTAGGTAGATACACTGCTCCCACTCTGCTTGAAGTTAATTATGGCAACGAAGATTCATTTAAATACAAAAATTCATTTAAAACGCTTTGAATAAGTTGTGTTTTATTGTTTTGTTTTTAGTTGATTGGTTTCCTTCTAATTTAATCCAATAAAATTTGTTGTTTTCTTAATATGAATTTATTTTTTCTCACTCTTTTTGAGTGGAATTTTATTCGCAATACCTATGTTTACTGCCGTGCAAAGTTTGATTGAAGCAAAAAAAAAGTGTAATATACAAAATAGTACCCGGAAAAGTGGGTGTGCTGTGTACAAAAAGTTTCACAATAGTTCTAAATTTATCAGAGTTTTGAATCATTTTAAAATGCCATAAAGTCTTAGAATTGAGGGTGTGTACATATTTGAATTTGCATAAACTTCGGAAGTGTAGATGGGTTTAATTTATTGGTATTTTGTATTGTTTTGATATATAATTTTAGAGTTTGTCATGTGAGAGCAGTAAGAGATGTTGGCGAGGCACGTGATTGCGAAACTTCATAGTGTACACCAGCTCAAGCTTTCATAATTGAGAAACTATCGAAAAGTATTGTTTTTTGAAACAAAATTAACTTTTTTCTATGAATTAAAGAAAGAAGAAACAGGCTTACATGGTTTTCGGCACGAAAAAGTAAATTTAGTACTGAATTCAAATTCATCATCAAATAATTTCCAACGATTCCTGATTTAATATTCTTCTTCAAATACCAGTTAAAATATTTCATATATATTTAAGTTTTCGATATCGAAATGGAAAGAAACAGAGATAGTATTGCACATCCGTGTTGTGCAGCTAAATAAAGTATCATGAATTTGTTCGAGATCAGGCTTAAATTTAAACTTATGCTTCATCTGACCTTATATAACTGGGGCACAATAGATCTCTAGGTCCCAGTGCAAACCCCCTCTCAATATTTATTCATGACCTTACATATATAGTTTGAAAACCTGACAAATATGAATGCTTTTTCAAGCATACAAATTTCAATAAGAGATTCCCTAATAGAGAACGACAAAAAATGCACGGCTTGATCGCACGAACTTTCTTTTATGTAATCATAAAATTAGTTTTTAATGTCTAAAACAACTCCTATAGCGGTTGGTGCTAAGAACATGATGCCATGTGATTCTTCAAGAAAATATTAGTTTTTGCTAGAACAAAAATTGTAAGTCGTTGTGTCGGTTTAAAAAAAAACAAGGAACATTTTTAAAACATTTTAGAGAGCTAATTTCGAATTATCACTACTGTACCAATAACAATTAAATAAGAGAACAAATATTGACCCATTTTTAAGATACCGTATATTTTCAAAAAAATGTTCCTTTTTTTAAACCAAAAAATATTTATTTCTCTATTTCTCTATTAAAAATTTCATAAAAATCCATTATGTCGATAATGAGAAATTCAAAATTAAAAAAATGGTTCTATGACTGGTACCACCAATAGTAGATATCTTAAGTTTAAAGTTTTTTTTATTGAATTACAGATCGTAAGAAAATAAAAATTTATCAAAATTCTAAGTGCTGTTTTCGAGCAAAGTACTATTTTCGAAAACCATTTTTTAACATTTGTTTGGTGGGTAACGTTATTTTTAGATAAAATAAATTTTTTTCTTACATCTTTTGGCTTGTATTAAAAACCTTTTAACTTTCAAGTTTAAAAAAATCGAACACGGGGTTTTCGAAATATTGAGTTTAAAAAAAAAAAAAAAAATAAAATGAACGACTTGGTCGCACGAACTTGCTCTTATGTAATAGATTAGGATTTAAAAAAACGAATGTTATCAGGGAAAACTGTTCATAATAATAAAATAAATTTTTTTTAAATTCTTTTGGTAATAAGAAAAAAAAATATAATATCTATTAGTAAGCTTTTATATACAAAATTAAAAAAAAAAAACATTTTTAAGAAAAAAATTTGATACGCCAACCTTAGGTTTTTATTATTTTACGAATGAAAATTAAATTTCCAAAAAAATACTGAGCCGTTTTTGAGATACCGAATTTTCAAAGAAAAAAAATGACTTTTTTTCAAAAATTCAAAAAATACTTTTTTAAGTTTTGAAATGCAATGCTTCTTAAACTTTTTAGGAGCATCTCTTTAAAAAATTTCATTAAAATCCGTTAGTTGAAAGAAAAAAAAATTTATCAAAATTCTAGGCGCCGCCGTTTTCGAGAAAAATACGATTTTTGAAAACCATTTTTTAACATTTGTATGGTCGGTACCTTTATTTTTAGGTAAAACAATTTTTTTTCTCACATCTTGTAGATTATATTTAGAAACTTTTATTTATCAAGTTTAAAAAAAATCTAGCCTGGGGTTTTCGAAAAATTTAGTTTTGAAAAAAAAAAATTGAAATTTTTTAAAAATCAAAAAAAAATGTTTTGAAAATTTAAATTCACAATATTATCTGAATTCTTGGGGAGCTTTAGCAAAAAAAAAATTATCAAATTTGGTGGTACTGTTTTTGAGAAAATCAAAAACAAAAAAAAATGGTTCAATGGAAAATCTTTTTCAACCATTACCTAGCTTTAACTAAATTAAATGTTTTTGTATTTTTATTTTAAATCTCTCAGAACAGTTTTTGAGAAAAAAGAATATTTATAAAATTTCGAAAAAAATTCGTATGGCAGGTACCGTTAAATTTGGACTTAAAAATAAAAACAAAAAAACGTGAGGGGAGAATAATTAAAAATGATATCTACCAAGTTTAGGTTAGACAGACAGAATTGTGAGACCCACTTTTTTAGTCTTCGTTATCATCGTAATATCAACTTTGATCAAAATCTCGAGTTCGATTTTTTTCCGAATGCATAACTTGCATTATAATACATACCTATAAGTCGCAAGTAGAAATTGTTTTTGAAAATATAAATTCAAGATCTAAATCAAAAAATTGTTCTGAGGTGGGTCCCATTAATAAGCATCTTTCCGAAATTGCTTGTTGAGCATTACCTAGATTTAATTTATGAAATTTTGTGATTTTGTCTTATAAAATCTATGGAAGAATTTTTGAAAAAAAAAACCTATATTTTATAAGATTGAAAAAAAAAATTCGTAATGCAGGTAATGTTATTTTTGGTCTTAAAAGAAAAAAAATGGGTAAGGGAAAATTTAAAAGTGGTATCTACCAAGTTTTAGAAAATTCGGCCGAGCCGTTTAGGGCATACAGACAGACAGAATTGCGAAACACACTATTTCCGTCTTCCATATCATCATATCATCCTATAAGGCACTGAACCGATTTTCTGTAAACTTAGTACTTAAGGGTTTTCGGTGATGCCCTAGAGGAGAAATTAAAATTTGTAGGTCCAAAACTAATGTAACGTTTCATTAAGTAGTTATGGAAAATCTTATTTATCTCAAAAACGGCTTTAATTATTTTGATAAAAAAAATTATGTAGGTAAGTATGGTCTACATTTTGGTAAAAAAAAAATGATATTAACGGTACCTGTCATAGAACCCTATTTTTATACACATAATAGCGTCTTTAAATTTGAAATAATATTGTAAACACAAAATTTAGAAAAAATATTTTTTTCGACTGTTAAAAAATAAATTAACTTTTTTGAAAAATTCAATTTATTGTAAACGAGTCAAGGATTGTTTTATTTTTTTTTAAATAATTTCCATAAATGTATGTATATAATAAAATACTTAAAATTGGCATACCAAATATTTTTTTTCGGAAGAATTTTAAAGAAATTTCGTACATAAATTTTTTTTTACTAATGAAAGTCCTGCAGATTTTTTTAATCTTGTTTGTTTTTTTTTATAATTTGCACTTGGGATTGCGACTTCCCTTATAATATTAAGGTGTTACACGTCAATGCAAATTGGTCTTGAAACCCTGATTGAACAACAAAATGAGGGTGAAAATTCATGCGGGGCTAAATATTCCTCATTCTAGTATTACGGCTAAAGAAAGAACCTCTATATTTGATATGACGTCCGAAGTTAGGATCAGGGGTAAGCTGACGAACATTCCCTGCTAGACGAGTATTACGGTGGAATTATTTGACCGGAGGAATGCAACTGGCTATTTCAATTGAACATTGTTGATAGACGAAGCTGTAGATCTGTGAAAGACAGGCGACGATACGACAGCGATGGTGTTCAAGAGAAACAAAAGTTTCCGTAATGGATGTGGCTCATATAAGTCTAAGGGTTCTATTCTAAATTCGATCCAACAGGATCGAATTAGTAATGGAGGCACCACCTAAATCATAGCCGATGTATTCCTTAAAGATCGTAGCAAGATCAGAAGGAGAACAAAATTTCTTCCATCTTTTTAGAAAACAAACACTTCGCTGAGTTTTTGGCAACGTCGAATGTATGATCATTTTATAAGAGATGGTCATTTACACACGCCCCTATACTGTTGTTTTTTGAACACATCCTTGTTTTTACGTTTCCATTCGAATTATCGATATCATGAGTCCTGTAAGACAATTTTTCAAACACCACGACTTCCGGGTCAAATACCTAAGACACCACTGGTTACGTAAACAATTTAATTCGTAGATTAATTTGGTATTAATCTTTTGTTCATCGAGTGATGCTAGATCCATGAAAAAAACTCAGTTCATCGCAAGTGATATTCATAAACTAAAAAATCAAATCCCATAAAGACCTATGAACGTGATATTACATTGCTCACAGATTAATACCACTAACCCAATTATGCATTATTTTGCAAGCTCAACGTTCATGCAACTTTTGCTATAAATACCGTAGCACACTTTTATCGATTAAAATATAAGCCATAATTGCGTGTACATTGCACATAACATTTCATAAAAATCAAAAACAATAATAAACCTAATAAAAAGTATAACAACTTATGTAGCATTCGTATACATAGTTTTTTTTTATTATAATGTCATCAACCTTTTGTCTTGAGCCCGCTTAACCTACTTGAATCAAACAAACCAAAGAAACTACAGAAAAATTGCAGAATGATAAATATCTCAGAAAATAATTTTATTTTTACCTGCGGGCATGTGCTATACTTACGGTTATAAATATAAAAACAATTTATTTGCCTACTTAGACTGTTTCACTTGGTTGCAAAGTTATTAACCTTTCGGGAAAATTGTATTTTGTTTTTTGTTGGTGTCTCTGTGTTTTTGCTGAACGTTTTCATTTGAAGTATTTTTTTTTTTCGTTGTTGTTGCAGTTGCAACGTTCATCTACCTGTTATGCATCGATTCGCGCTAAAACAGAGCACGAACTGCAAATTAACGATGAAATCTTGCCCCTTACCGTCCGTCCGGACCGTGGCAAAGTCGGTGCGGCTTCATCGTTTGTTTGTCGTTTTTCTTCTATAAAACCACAAAATCGCTTGCGGATGCATCGAATTGTTTAACGAGTTCGAGTGGATATCTCTGAGCGATGGCAACACAGCATTTATATTTTGAAATTTGATTTATACTGGCGTAATCTTTGGGCGGTAATAGACACCTTTGCCACAAAGCGCAAAAATAAAATAAATGTAGATGCATTTTGCTATGAAAATAAATAAATAGCTCTTCGATGAAATTCATAGTCAATTTTGTTTGCATTGGGGTACCCTCTTATAGAATGCACCTGAGTATAAGGTCGACCCCGTTCATAACGAAACAAAGTCGGGGGGATTAATCTTTATGTGTGACTCGCCTTTGGTAGATGTGCTCTTTAATAATTGATGTTGATTTGCTTGGCTTGCAACTTGCAGCCATCATCACCCAGATCAGCGTTATTTGAAAGTAAGGCAGAACCAATGAACTGCAATTGTTACAGTGTTGAAATTTAATGTTAAAATTAATGATGTGTGTTAATCGTTGGTCGTTATTTGAATTTTATGTTCAAGTGGATCCCAAATGCTATAGAGTTGTTAAATGTGGGTGGTATGAATGGAACGGAACATCTGCTTAAATGTGCACTTTCTGGAACAGGTGGTGTAATGCGGATGAATTTCATTATACGCCACTTCCTTTATGAAGCATTTCTTCTAAGCACTTGCTTTGATTTGATCCATACAGTCATGGAATGAGTTGGGTTGGGGTGGTTTGTACAATGTGGTGAAAACTCCGCATTTCGAAGGCGGTACTCAATTTGGTATGAATTAAATTATTGGTTTATTGCATTTTCACAAGCACCTGCTTGAAGCACTTGCTCAGTTATATTCATTTCATCAGTTACTACCTACCATTTTTATAGCAATATTTGCAAGGAAATAGTGTTTCAATTGGCGCGTGGCATGGCGGACATGTTATTTTGGTGACATCTGTCAAATCTTCTTATTATTCAGTTACTGTTGCCAAATCACCATGGCAAGTTACACAATGTATAATTGTATATAGGGCTTTTCTTCAGCAATGATTAGAGTAGGATTTTTATAAAATTAGCAACCAAATAAAAAACCCTTAATAGAAACAGAACAAAAATCAGAATATTCGTTCTGAGTATAGTATATCTGAGTATATACGCAAATCCATAGAAAATCTACGATAACCGGACACAGCGATGTTATGTTGAAAGCTTATTAGGGGATTTCCTGAATAACTAGTTGGTGTAATTTTGACAGTGTAAGGTTCCGTATCGTGATGAGTAATATTATTTTTTAATAGTAAAAATTCAATATGAAGTTTAAAAAACAGACAAAAATTTAGGGACCATGAGTGTCCGTTTATTGGAACTTTCAATGTTTATACAAAAAACAGGGGAAAATAGATTCTGAGGTAAAAATTTGATTCCAATAATATTAAGATTGGAATCGATGCAGAATATTACTCTCTCGTCAGTACATACAAAGCTCTCTAAAACCCCCCAAAAACTCTTTAATATTCTGCTTTTTGGTATCAATAATTCCAGCTATAAAAAGAACCTTAACATCATGTGTGATAAGATTAGATTATATGAAAATCAATATATCAGTTTGATAGACTTCCAGATACCTTTTATCCGTCTCTTTGAAAGTGACTTCTTACAAAAAACCAATGAGGGGATTTTTCATAAGCTGTAGGGTGTTATATTCTGTAGGACACTATATTCTTAAATTTAAGGAATTCATTTTTATTGGGTTTATGGTAAGACTTTTACTAAAATTCCCGGGAATGAGGCTTTGATGGATGCATATATGCATGATGGAAATGAACAATATTTCAAATACTGTTTTTCGAACTTCTTCTCAATCATAATGTTGTAAGTTTGCTGAAGGACGAAATCTATATAGGCATTTTCTTCTGTAGTTCTGAGCAGAGGCTAAACAAACAGAGTAGGTAAGCTCTGAGAATATCTCTGATTTCATAGACTTTTTTTCTTTTTAAGTTCTGAGCAGGGCCTAGAAATACCGAGTGTGCTCTGATTAGAGTATAAGCTTATAAATAAATATTGAAATGCACGACTTGCTCTTGTGTAAAAGACCAAGAATTTCAAAAATGAATCTTACTAACGAAAAAATGTTCATAAGCATAAAATTAATTTTTTAAATTACTAAAACAACTCCTTTCAAAAGTTGGAGCTAAAAACCGGATGCCATGTGATGTGATTCAAGAAAAAAATAGTTTATGCAAAAATTATACAAATTATACAAAATTCTTAAAACCTTTTTTAAAAAAATTTGGTACGCCAACTTAAATTTTTTATTATTGTACGAATAGTGATTAAATTTCAAAATTAAATACTGAACCGTTTTTGAGATATTGAATTTTTCAAAAAAAAAATTTTGATTTTATTTTTCAGATATTGAAAAAATATATTTTTTTTAAAGTTTTGAAATGCAATTATTTTCAAACTATTTAGAAGTATCTGTATACAAAATTTTATTAAAATCCGTTATGCCGATAATGAGAAATTCAAGATTTGAAAAAAGGGTTCTGTGGTATAGGTACAGACAGTAATATCTTAATTTTAAAATTAAAGATCGTAAAAATTAATTGCAAGGACAAAAATTTTATCAAAATTCTACGCACCATTTTCGAGAAAAGTAAAATCATTTTTTTCTCTCATCTTGTAGATTATGTTGAGAAAGTTTTATATATCAAGTTTTAAAAAAAAATCGAACATGGAGTTTTTGAAATTTTGAGTTTTGAAAAAAAAAAAATAAACATTTTTTTTCTAAATTTGAATGCATAGTAGTATTTAAACTTTTGAGGAGCTTTAGCATAAAAAAATGATCAAAATCGGTTGTACCGTTTTTGAGAAAACAGAAAGCATAAAGAATGGTTTCAAAGAGAAGGGGTACCCCTTTTTTTTCAAAAATTTGTTCATTCAACTTTTACCTAGCTTTAACTAAATTACATTTTTTTGTATGTTTTGTTTTTAAATCTTTCGAACAGTTTTTGGGAAAAAAATGTTTATAAAATTTCGAAAAATATTCGTATGGCAGGTACCGTTATTTTTGGTCTTAAAAAAAAAGAAAAATTCCTGTGGGAGAAAATTAAAAATTAAATCTACCAAGTTTAAAGAAAATCGGCCGTGCACTTTGAGCTGCGAGCGAAAAGGCAGACAGACAGACAGAATTTCGAGACCCACTTTTTCGTCTTCGCTATCATCGTAATGTCAACTTTGATCATAATCTAGAGTTCGATTTTTCAACGAATGCATAACTTGACTTATTGTACCTATAAGTCGCAAGTAAAAAATGAAACATGGAGTGTAAAGAAGGTAGAAATGGTGGCAACGAGCAGTTTTACTCAGTGACCCAAATAGCGATGGATTGTGCCGTTTTGATACCATAAACTCGTTTGACCTATGGATTTAATGGGACATGATGACAGATTTATAGGCTCCTTTCTACCTGAATTTCCCTAGCTTGCGGTCTGATGAGCGGGGAGTACCCGTAACAGAAGTCGTCAAGGTTCTTTCCATAGCTATTTCATTGTGTAAAGAAAAGTTTTTGATATTCAGTTCAGATAGTTCGTTTTGGTCGTCAGGAAGATATTTACAGAGGAAATAATTAATTGCTGTTTCCTTTCCTGCTGATCCCCCCCCCCCCCCGCACAACAACGACAATGAGTATTGTAATGTTCAGCTTCGCTACCATCTTGCCTTATTGGCCAGTGTTCAGTGCAAGTTGAAATACCCTGGCTATGTCTTGTAATTTGTTCGGGATATATCTTACTAGAAAAAAGCAGTTGGTTAAACTGCTTCACTTACGGTTGGATTATGTGAGAAAAATTAAGAAGATTTTGGCCTCCATAACATCAAAAGTATAGTTAACTTTTTCCGCAAGTGAGCAATAAAAGACTGTTACTGATACTGGAACCCATATAAGAGTTCAGGGTTCAGGGGCACAAGATCGTCCCGGAATTGCTGGACCAATTTAGAGGATGAAAAAGTCGAATTAATGGCTTTAACAGCCCTCTGGCTGCCTATGAAAAAGTATCCGTTTTTGATTCAGGTCTAGCTTAAGTATTTCACATGCTTCCCATATTGCCAGTAATTCAGCTTGAAAGATACTGACAAAATCAGATAGCCAAAAAGACCTAAGGACTTTTAAAGACTCAGAAAATGTTCCCGAAGTGACACCAAACTCCATCTTTGAGCCATCAGTAAAGTCAATGTCTCAATCATAACGTTGTCTTCCCAGTCTTTCCTAGATGGAAAAATATATATTTAAATCTTTACTTATGCCCATAGGGGTTGCAGCAGTCAGTGCTGGTTGAAAAAATGTCTGCTGGGATCAGGTTTGTAAGCTTTCCGTTTTCGTAGGATTGTCAGGCCAGTAATCTGATTCCTTGAGTCTAAATGAACTGCAAGATACAAAATATTTAATACGTAAGTTGAGTAGTACCCCTTGGCATAATGGTTAGTGCGTTGGACTATCATGCGGAAGGTCCCGATTTCAAATCTCAGCCGCTGCAAAAAAGTTTTTCAGGGGTGTACTGCCGCTTACGAGAAATTGACAAATCCTCTAACAGTATATCTCTTGTCATGGAAATAGCTGTTCATTAGCCGTTCTACGTTAAGTGTTATGGAAAACGCTCTAGAAAGAGTCCGTACATATATTCCATACTAAGTCTAAGACAATCTCCATAAATAATACTTTGTGATTCTAAGATTAAATCAATAAAAGTTATTATTACTTTAAATTAGGAAGTCACTTTTGACCCACTCTGTATTAGGCTCCCCAAAAGTATGATCAGTTACTTTTGGGGAGCCTATAACCATAAAGAATCAGTTGTACCGTTATTGAGAAAATTGAAAACAAAAAATAAAATACACGACTGGATCGCACGAACTTGCTCTTATGTAAAAGTACTTTGGAATTTAAGATGCATTCAATAAACATAAAACATGGATTTAATGAGATAATAATGTTCAAATGCATAAAATTGCCGTCTGATTTCTAAAAAAGTATGAATTTATGCAAACAAACTTTAAAAAATCGTTTTATTATTAAATAAATTTTATATACATATAAGAAATTTCTTTAAAATTTTTCAAGGAAAAAATGTGGGATGCGAATTTTAAGTATTTAATAATATTGATCTTAGGAAATAATTTCAAAAAATAATCGTTCACACGTTTTGAAGATATTGATTTTTCAAAAAAAAAAATTCCAAAAAAAAAACAACAAATATATTTTTCGAATATTTTTATATACAATATTATTTTAAACTTAAGGGGACTCCTGCTGAAAATTTTTGGTTAAAATCCTTATAGCCGTTAATGAGAAAGTCGAAAATCAAAAAAAAACGGTTCTATGACAGGTACCGTTAATAACATTTTGCACCAATTTTTTTTTTTTTAGCACACTTAATTTTTTTTTATCAAAATCGTTAGAGCCGTTTTCGAGATAAATAAGATTTTGCATTACGGGTGTATGGGGGGTACCGTTAGTTTTGGAGCTAAAAAAAAAATCAATTTCTCCTCTAGGGAATCGCCGAAGACCCTTAAGTACCGAGTTTGAAGGAAATACCTCCAGTAGTTTAGGCCCAAGTCATTTTGACCTAATGCTAACCTTGACCGTACTTAAGAAGACAATAAACAATTTTTTTCAATTTTAGTATATACATACATACTTATAAGTTTGGTCAGAAGTTATATATAAATAACAAACCAAAATTTTTACAATGAAATTAGTTTCAATGTCAATGTTAATTGCGTAGATAGAGTGAGTGCTATCCACAATTGAAAATCTTCCAAGTTTATGAAAACTAATATAATGTGCTTGCGTGATTGACTCTAATTATAGGGCTGTCAAAATTATGTCTGATATATACTGATTGCAACAAATGGTGAAATAAAATTATTACGGTGCGGGGGAGGGTGTATCTTTTGTATTATGATTAATTGTATATATTGTTAGAAAAAATGGCTTAACTAGGTGTTGTGAAACAATATTTGTTGGAATCGTTATTGTTATAAACAAAAAAGTGGAATCCACTTGTTGCTCAAAATATCAGTCAACTGTAGATAGGTCCCTCAACTTAATTTGATCTAGACAAATAGAGATTTTTAATAAGGCCTGTAGATATAATGAGCATATGTATGTACAGATATTTCAGCGAACTGTGAAACAAGTCTTTATATAAAATTCGCAAAATAAATGTTGATGTGCCACAGGGCTCCGTCTGGTCTCCAACACTTTTTATTTGTATTGCATAAGTGATCTCTTGACTAGAGATTTACCCAGTCTTTACCACTCTTAAGCCAGTGAGTATCAGTCTCTCCTGATACTGATTATTATGATATTATGTTAATCTTTAGCCGTTTTCAAAAAGATAAAATAAACGTCAATTTGAGCATCAAAGGATCGTGATTTTTTGACGCAGATATTGCTGATAATTTTTTTTTCTCGTTGGCTCGATCTTTGGACTGCAGAGTTGCTTGCTTCTGGAGCTTGAATTATATGAAGATTGTCGCTGTAAGCCTCCGATTTAAAGTATGTTCTTGAAAGAAAGAAGTACGGAGAATAGCGGCGGTCTGGTTAACTTATGTCTCCGTAGTTGTTGAAAATTAAAAATGTTTGGTCAAATTACTCTCAAGTTCTCCATTGGAGCTGTAGCTGCAGCTGCGCAGAGTGTGGTCCATGTTGAACAAACTGTCTTCTGAACTTGAAAAACTGCTGTAATTGCAGTACCAAAAACTTGTCAATAAATCGGCAATACACGTCAGTAGTGACTGTCTTTTCCTGGTTGAAAAAATAAGGGCCAATAATACCTCGGGCAAAAATTCAACACCACACTCTCGTTTTTGGACAGAACAAATGATTTTGAGATATTGTGGCATCAATAACTCATTTTATGTTTTGAATATAGCCCACCGATTTGAAAATACAGGCGGCCAGAAAGTCTATGTTAAGCTATATGTTGTGGCATCACTGATAAGTTGCGTTGATGACGACCAGATAAAGTAGCATGATCTGTCAATTACTTATACGTCGAATAATGAAGTTAGTACAAGTCGGACGCACCGAACCAATAAATCACCGTACTTTAAGTGTATTGCTCATTCGTGAATGCTTTGGAATAATTTTGAAGATAACTATCGTTATTTTTTGAGCTACACAGCTTTCAATTTCTCCTCAAAGTAATCATTAAGGAACCATAAGTCCCATATTTTGAAAAAAAAACATTACTTCAAGGGTTTAGGCAAGTAGATAGAAATGAAGATCAATGGTAATCTAGCTCTGTGGCCCAATTAGCACTTAAGTGCTCATTTTGATACTATAACTCGTTCAAACCTGTGGATGGAATTGATGTGGCGAATTGTGGAAATTTTCACGGAGTCATCCAGTTTGAATTTATTGTTGAAAAAAAGGTTTTGAAGCGTTTTAGTGTGATTGCTTTCGTACAGTCATCCGGAATTCGGATCACTCACTCAACCAGACCAACACACACGTCCTTAACCATGTACACTGTGCCAAGCTAGGCAGCTTGCTTACTGGTGCTGATTGAGTGATGAAACCCCATCAAAGCCCAGTCTGCTAGCTCGAGTTCTAAAGAATCAAACGGATAGTATGGCACTGAAGTAACTGAAGTTCATGCTTGATCAATTTCGTTGTGTTGATTATAGAGATCAAGTTTTTGATCTTAATTTCTTAAAGTTCATCGATGTCATCAAAAAATGCTTCTCCTAATGAATGTGCTCACAAGTTGGTCAGAGCAGAGCATTTTTTGTGGAAATGCATGACTGTTTCCTTTTCCCGGCAGTTCTCACAGCTGAGACCTTGAGTTTTGTTAGGAATTCTTAGTTTCGGTACATGCTCTCCTATTGGCCAGTGTTCGCTACATTTAGTAAAGATTCTGGCTATGTCTTCTATGTCTTCCCTGCATACCAGTTTAAATGGTCGGGTTAAAATCGTTATAGATATAAAGGAGTTAGTTAAACTACTCCACCTGCCGTTTGATTCGTAAATACAAATTGAGAAAATATTGCCCTTCATAACTCTAAGCGGAATGTTTACTCTTTCTGCAAGTGAGTTATGATGTGTTGATCATTGGCTGGGCAGCTCATCTACCCGAATACAAATAAGAGTGACATTGAGGTTAATATTCAGGCTAGCAAGCTCATTTTGTTATTGCTGGACCAATCTCGAAGGTGATGTAATAGAATGAATGGCTTTAACAATAAAAAATAAAATGCACGACTGGATCGCACGAACTTGCTCTTATGTAAAAGTACTTTGGAATTTAAGATACATTTTATAAAATATAAAACATGAATTTAAAATGAAATTGCCGCCTGATTTCTAGAAAAGTATGAATTTATGCAAACAAACTTTAAAAAATCGTTTTATTATTAAATAAATAAATTTTTTATGTATGAAATTTCTTTAAAATTTTTCAAGAAAAAAATGTGGAATGCGAATTTTAAGTATTTAATAATATTGATTTTTGGAAATAATTTCAAAAAATAATAGTTCATAGGTTTTGAAGATATTGATTTTTCAAAAAAAAATTTTTTTCAAAAAAACCCAACAAATAATTTTTCGAATATTTTTATATACAATATTATTTTAATCTAAGGAGGCATTCTGCTGAAAATTTTTGGTTAAAATCGTTAGAGCCGTTAATGAGAAAGTCGAAAATCAAAAAAACGGTTCTATGACAGGTACCGTTAATAACATTTTGCCCCAAATTTTTTTTTACCAAAACGTTGTCCATGTCCATAATATCACACCTAATTTTTTTTATCGAAATCGTTAGAGCCGTTTTCGACATAAATAAGATTTAGCTTTACGGGTGTATGGGGGGTACCGTTAGTTTTAGAGCTAAAAAAAAAATTTCAATTTCCCCTCTAGGGAATCACCGAAGACCCATAACTACTGAGTTTGAAGAAAATAGGTCCAGTGGCTTAGGCTCTAGATCGAGGTACAGACATACAGACATACAGACAGACAGACAGACAGACAGACAGACAGACAGACGGAATTTGGCGGACCCACTTTATTCGTCTTCGCTATCATCGTAATGTCAACTTTGATCAAAATATCGAGTTCGATTTTGTTTTCCAAATGCAGAACTTGCCCTATAGTACCTACATATATCGCAAGTAAAAATGACAAAAGCCGTATTCCTGTTTCGGGAATGGATCTTCTTTGAGTACCTCGCATTCTTCCTTGATAGCCAGTAGCTCAGCTTGAAAAACACTATCAAATTTGGGAAGCCTTAAAGACCTTTATATATTCTGACTCTCAGAAAAGATTGCTCTCATCAGTTAAGAGAGTTGCGTTGAAGACTTTCGTAACCACTTCATGATCTCGGTCCTTTCTGGATGGGAACATAACTTTAAATCTTTACTGATGCTCAATTTAGGGGCGCAGTATTCAGTGGAAGTCGAATACATATCTATTAAAATTAACTCAATATTTCTGTGAGCATAAAAGGTATACAAAACCAAGATTTCAATTCCTTAAGTTGTAGGTCGAGGTCCGTACATACAGGGACAGGGAAATAGAAAAATGGAGAGAATTGGTGAACACACTTTTTTCCATTCTATATCATCGTATTATTTCTATACTCTGTTCAACAAAAATTGTCAGGCCTTATGGGAGAGCTTTTTCCAAAGCAGTGGCAGGCGCCTGATGCACCATCACTACCCTGCGTTGGGAAAAATGCCACCTAAAAAAGACCAAGCCACTGACTTTCCTTAAAGAATTGTTGTTGTAATTCTTCGCGTTGTACACCCCAACACGACCGTTGTCTCCCACTGCTGAATTGATACTTATATCTGATACTGTCAAGTCAATAGGATCCTGCACTTGTTATCTACATCAAAACTGAGTTACCATTATCATTCTCAATTACAAGCAAGGAGCTTATTCAGTGGATTTTATTAAGGAGCTTTCGGGATTTGAAGCTTTTGAGAAAAAATTTTATGAAGTTGCGCATGTTGAGTGTTGGCGATTTATAATGTAAACTAAGGAAAACCTGTGCGAGCTTCAAAAGGCGACATACTTATACAAGCCAATGAAACCGGAGTGAGAGGCAAACGTCCTATCTTCCGTGTACTGACAATTTTAGTTGAACAGAGTATAGTTCGATATTTACGACTCCAAAAAACTTAATCTTCAGTATCTTCCAAGTCAAAAAGTGAGAATTTTGTATTTGTCTTTAAGTCGCAAATAAATTTACCTGAGCTAAGGAAACAATGCGCTTTGCCGTTTTTCACTAAAACATTTTTTTTTGGCTGAATTAACACACATATTTTATCCTAAACTTGATAATTTAAAATAATAAATAATAATAATGAAAAAGTCAAAATAACGTCTATTTGATCGTGAAAAGATCGTGACTTTTTGAGGCAGATATTGCAATGGCCAATCAAGCAATCGTCCTGCTTGTACAAGATCTGTTTGATCAACGTCAGTCAATTTTCTTGCAAACGAATTTGACGTTTAAGAAAATGTTCTTAGCTATATTGATATGTCAACTCTAATTTTCTTACTACAGAGTTGAGCCGCAAAAGATGTAATAGAACATATGGCTTTAACAAACTATGTTATCGAAAATAATGCTCTTGCATAAACACGTCGTTTTGGATTTTCGAACAGTTAAGGTTTGCAATTTGCGTTTCAAAACATAGGAATTGAATTTTTGACGCAAATATCGTTTTCGAAAACAGAAGGGTCGTTTTAAAAAATTCCTTCATAAAAATACTGAATTTAGGAACCCAGAACATTGAAAAAAAATGTTAACCCCAATTTAGCCAGTTTAACAGTTGAATTTTTATTCACAAATGACATAGATTTATCATGATGATTATGAACAAATGGGCTTTAATTAAATAATTTTGTATTGCCTACATATGTATGTATGAATTATTATTTTTTTTTTAAACAACCTGTTACAGTTGAAGTATGAAGACTAATCGTGTTGACTCATATTTTTGTGTTCATTATAAAAGCCTTCGTTTAGCCTATCTTCTTTCAAACGGCTGCGTAGTATCTATAAAATAGCTATCTATGTCAAAGTATTTATGCGCTTAAGATTGGCAAAGATTCATTTAAGTTGTTTTTATTTTTTTTTTCTGTATAAATGCATCATGGGGATGCTTGTATCTTAAGTTGATTATAGAATTAAACTGCCCGCCATATTCATATTGTTGTTGTAGTTGTTGTTTCTCTATTTGCATTTGATGATCGTATTGGCTACAATATACTCGTATATACAGATACTGAAGTTGTAAAGAAAACCAAACAACAATAACAAAAAAACAGTGGCATTTCTATTGTTCAGTTTGAATAAATAGATAGCCCACTGACCTCAGTCGACTTGTGTGTCACTCATTTATCACAATGTGTTCAAATCTACGTTCAACTCCGAGTGATCTCTCTCATGAGGCATAAAGTCGGATATTTGAATTGATATGTATTTTGAATAAAATGAGGTAGGTAGTGAGATGAGTTTTTATGAGTGTTCTTGGCCAAAAAAAAAAATTCAAAATTATGGAGAATACATACATACACATGTACATAAATTTTCGTCCAATAAAAGTTATATATACAATTTTTGTTGGATTAAAGCAGTATAATTTGGTTTATATAGAAAGATATTCCCATTGAACACAATGTGAACAATGAGCGAAATAAATACTTGTGACAATGAATTTTCAAACCGAGTTTTTTTTTGTATTCAAGATAAATTTCCGTCAAAAAAGAATAATTTATTTTTGCACACGGTCAATGGAGCTTTGTGGAGAGCAATAATACAAGTGATAAATTAGATGTCAATGCTTTATTTTTTTTTTCTTAATTTTTAATTTAAAATACGAAAAACTCGTCAATGAGAATACTAAAATATTTTGAGAAAATATTTCAATAGATAATTAATCTATTTTGTTGTGAATGGTTTAATGTAGTCTGAAGTTCGTTAAAAAAAAATTCTGGTATACCACAAGGTTCTGTTTTGTCTACGACTACTTTTCTCTATTTCACAAATGATCTCTTTTAATTATTTTACATGAATGACAGCATGCTCACCTTTTCATATTCATTTTCTGGTTTACATCCCTGTTCTTCGAATAACGATATAGCAACTGTATTTGTGGTTTTAATAATCATATAAAATTTTGCACTCAAAAACTCGAAGCTTTTTTTAATCGCTTAAGCGAAATATTCTTCTTTATGACTATTCTAAGCCAATACGAAACATTGGGCATGACAACGAATCTTTCGCCTGTCAAAATAAGCTAACATGGCTATAAAAATTGTCACACGATTGGACGACCATTAAAATGTTGTCAACAGCGGAAGTTTTATTGTCATTCAGAATGTTTGGCATGATGGATCCTTGCATGAATGAAACTGAAAAGCTTTTGGATCTTCAGTTCCGTATTACTCATGATCTCTTGTGAAACGATTAATATTCTAAAAATAGACCGCAAAGCTGGAGCTGCAAAGAGAATGGTGACGATGTGAGAGAGTCGATCAGAGTAGCGAAAAATCAACGTGTTGATCAAAGAGCAGGTAGAACAAACTGAAGAGACTTTATGAGATCGAAGGCTGCAAACTCAGTTCTTTTCGTACTGAAAGTTAATTTCTTAAAAAAATGGTGCTTATTAAAAAAAAAAAACAGAAAGCTTTCATAGATATTACCGAATAATGTTCATGATAGCAATTTATGTATGTAGGTATTATGTATCTATCACTCTTGGACTCAAACCACCATTTTAGGAAATGTATTTTAACTTATATTTCGAGATTGGCTTTTTGCTTTTTTTTCATAATTTTGCGCGCACTAAAGGGACTGCTCTTCAAATATTTCAGAGCAGTGCTAGCGCTTAGGAAAATTGCAGAGGATTTCAAAGGAGACACCGATGGTTTTGATATCTAAATATCGCAATGGAAGAAAAAAAGAAATGATCTGGGTAAAGCATTCTAGATTCGTGGAGTCCGGCTAAAGAAACAATATCCGAACTTAACCATATATCCGAAGTTGGGCTAAAAGGTAAACTGATGGGAATCCCCTGAAGTGCGAAAATTTCGATTGAATTCTTTAACAATTCAATCGAAATTTTCGTTAAGAAATGCAACTGTCTACGAGTATTTCACTAGAAGATTGTTTGTAAAAATAACGGTTGAATAATGAAAGACAAGAAACATTGCTGCGATGATGCTCGCAATTATACATATATCATTTTTGAAGCTGTTGTTTCGATTCTATCTAAGAGACTCAACTGGCTTATTGGAACACCCGCCCAAGTTAGAAAATTGTGCTCGAGTTTTGCACGAATATGGGTCTTATATTATACTACAGCCAGATCAGAAGGATCGACAAATTTCTTGCAACGTCAAAGGAAACCTAAACACGTAAGAGCGTTTTTGGTGATGTCGAATTTTTGGGCATTCCGTACAAAGTAGTCAATGATGCACACACCGAGAACTGAGAGCTGTTGAGTTACCTCAATGCAAGTGCTGCTCATGGATATCGACATAAGTGGTGAGTTCCACTTTAAACGACAGAAGACACCCTTCAGTTTTTGAAGAACTAATCTCTATGCCATTTATGGTTCTTTATTTGAATATACATAGGATATCGAGATTGGTATAATGTATTTAAGAGTGTTTAGGTATTTTTCCTTACAACATTTTATTTCATATTTGTTAATAACATTTGTATTGTTACAATTACATTTTCAATTTATTGAATCGTGTATTTATGTTCAATTTTTGCCAACTAAATATATGTACATATAAAAGCTCTTAAGTCCGCTTTAGAATCAAGACATAAGCTTGTTTCCCAAAATCTGGAATGATGAAAATTGCAAATCTCAAATTCTTATTTTGAATAAAAATCCAGAAGTCTCTGATACCATATTTAAGAATGTCCAAAATCTCAATTGGCTTAATCTTAAATCCCCGAAATCTCGAATTGAAAAATACCACCAATAGCTACAAATATTCGATATTATTCAATCCTTTTTTGATAGTAATAGTTTCTTTATATATGCAAACCTATTTTTACTTGCGATATAGGTACTATAGGGCAAGTTCTGCATTTGGAAAAAAAAATCGAACTCGAGATTTTGATCAAAGTTGACATTACGATGATAGCGAAGACGAATAAAGTGGGTCCGGCAATTCCGTCTGTCTGTCTGTCTGTCTGTCTGTCTGTCTGTCTGTCTGTATGTCTGTACCTCGATCTAGAGCCTAAGCCACTGGACCTATTTTCTTCAAACTCGGTAGTTATGGGTCTTCGGTGATTCCCTAGAGGGGAAATTGAAATTTTTTTTTTAGCTCTAAAACTAACGGTACACCCGTAATGCAAAATCTTATTTATCTCGAAAACGGCTCTAACGATTTTGATAAAAAAAATTAGGTGTGATATTATGGACATGGACTACGTTTTGGTAAAAAAAAAATTTTGGGGCAAAATGTTATTAACGGTACCTGTCATAGAACCGTTTTTTTGATTTTCGACTTTCTCATTAACGGCTCTAACGATTTTAACCAAAAATTTTCAGCAGGAGTCCCCCTAAGTTTAAAATAATATTGTATATAAAAATATTCGAAAAATTATTTGTTGGGTTTTTTTGAAAATTTTTTTTTTTTTGAAAAATCAATATCTTCAAAACCTATGAACGATTATTTTTTGAAATTATTTCCAAAAATCAATATTATTAAATACTTAAAATTCGCATCCCATTTTTTTCTTGAAAAATTTTAAAGAAATTTCTTATATAAAATATTTATTTATTTATCTAATAATAAAACGATTTTTTAAAGTTTGTTTGCATAAATTCATACTTTTCTAGAAATCAGACGGCAATTTAATTTTAAATTCATGTTTTATAATTATAAAATGTATCTTAAATTCCAAAGTACTTTTACATAAGAGCAAGTTCGTGCGATCCAGTCGTGCATTTTATTTTGTTTGAAGCCAGACATTTCAGCTTTGGTTTATAGTATTAGAAAATGAGAATCAACAAGAACGAACCAAATAGTTTCTCATACCGGCAAATAATACAAATGGAAAAGAAAGAGATAACATTAAAACAACAATTATTTATAAAAAATATTATTAAATAAACTGAGAATCTTTAATAAAATGCACGACTATGTCGCACGAACTTGCTCTACTGTAACAGACTAGGAATTTTTAAAATGAATACTATAAGAAAAAACTGATGATAATCATAAAATTCATTTTTACTTGCGATATATGTAGGTACTATAGGGCAAGTTCTGCATTTGGAAAAAAAATCGAACTCGAGATTTTGATCAAAGTTGACATTACGATGATAGCGAAGACGAAAAAAGTGGGTCCGGTAATTCCGTCTGTCTGTCTGTCTGTCTGTATGTCTGTACCTCGAACTAGAGCCTAAACTACTGGAGGTATTTTCTTCAAACTCGGTACTTAAGGGTCTTCGGTGATTCCCTAGAGGGGAAATTGAAATTTTTTTTTAGCTCCAAAACTAACGGTACCCCCCATACACCCGTAATGCAAAATCTTATTTATCTCGAAAACGGCTCTAACGATTTTGATAAAAAAAATTAAGTGTGATATTATGGGCAGGGACTATGTTTTGGTCAGAAAAAAATTTGGGGGGAAATGTTATTAGGGGTTCCTGTCATAGAACCGTTTTTTTGATTTTCGAATTTCTCACCAACGACTCTAACGATTTTAACCAAAATTTTTATGCAGGAGCTGCTTTGCATTTTAAAAAATATAAACTAAAATTCTTTTCGAAAAAATAGTTTTTGGATTTTTAAAAAAATAATACAATTTTTTTTTTTGAAAATTCAATATCTTGAAAACCAACACAGGATTAAATTTTTAAATTACGTTTTAAAATTTATGTTATTAAATACTAACAATTTGCATAGTAATTTTTTTATAAAAATTTTAAGAAAAATTTAGTACCTACACAAAAAACATGTTTCAGTGTGTCTGTATGTTTGTACCTCTCACTATAGCCTAAACCACTGAACCTATTTCTTTCAATCTCGGTATAGTTAAGGGTCTTCAGTGATTCCCTAGAGGGGAAATTGAAATTTTTTTTTAGCAATTTTATGCATTTGAACATTATTATCTCATTAAATCCATGTTTTATATTTATAAAATGTATCTTAAATTCCAAAGTACTTTTACATAAGAGCAAGTTCGTGCGATCCAGTCGTGCATTTTATTTAAACTCTTTTAGTAGTGACAGATAAGACCAGAAGGCCATGTGATTTCTTAAGCAATTACAAATTTATGCCAGATTAAATTTTAAGTCGTTGTAGTAGTTTCTTAAAAAAATAAGGTTTTATATACAAAAATATTCAAAACATTTTTAAGAAATTATTTTGGTACATCAACTTTAAGTCTTGATTATTGTTTGTATAAAAATTAAATTTCCAAACATAATAGGTACTGACCTGTTTTTGAGATATCAAATTTTCAACAATTTGTTTTTTAAGTTTTGAAATGCAATGTTTTTCAAACTTTTTAAAAGCTTCTCTATAAAATATTTCATTTAAATCCGTTGTGTCGGTATTGAGAAATTCAATATTCGAAAAAATGATTCTATGGTAGGTACAGTCAGTAATATCTTAATTTCAATTTTTTATTGAATTATAGGTCGTGAGTGTTAAAAAAAAGTTGTTTCCTCATGAAAAAAGCCATTTTTGTAAATAGAAGTTAAGGTCCAAAACTACAATCATATAAGGAAATACTATTATCAAAATAAAGTTTCATTATTTAAAAGTACGCTAAGGTAGAACTTTTTTTTTTTAACGATGCGGGGTTCTCCAGCCACAATATTTAACATCAGGACTTGTTTTTTTTAAATACTTAGAGACATCCCATTATTAACCAATTTTAAGTATCAAGTATACAGTGGAAAATTATATATGTAAATGGTAACCCTAAGCAAATATCTTGAAAAATCAGGTTCATAAACCATTGTTCTAAAAGGTGTATAATATTTCTATAATAAGTTACATTTATTTGCTTGAAAATATCCCATTAATTTGTCTTAACTAATTTTTTAAAATTCTTAATAAACAGTTTTGAATATCAAACTGTCCTCGTTTATAGCATCGCCGTAACCTTAACACAACTAAACTCAGTGTCAGTTCTCTTGCGTTGCTACTCTTCTTTCAGCTTCAGGCTATAGTATGTGTTTAATCTAAGACGATGTAAGGACTTTTTGTCCCCTTATGACTTGGCCACAATTTGTCAAGCATAAAAATGCCTAAAACTAGACTAAAATTATTATAAAAATATCACGTCTTGTTAATCCAAAAAAAAAAAATCTTTAAATCCGATGGGTAGATTTTAGAAGAGAGCTTCAAAATTGATAACAAATCGTCGTATTGTCTCTAGTTTCTTCATTTTAATTCGCCCCGACCATGAATGATCTTGCTCATCTACTTGCTACTCCTTATCGCCACATTAGATAAATGATTCATTAGAGAGATTCTTTTTTCAGCCGTACTACCCAGATCAACTTTGTTATTTCAATATCAAAACATATAAACTTAATGTACATCGTAACTTCTCCTCCTACTCAGTTCTTCCTTTGCTCTCTAAACGCATGCGATATGTTCAAATATACAACGAGTATAATATTTAAAAAGTAGTCGTTACCCTTTGGAAAAAAATAATAATAAAGTATAGACTATTACGGCTCATAGAGAGAAGCCTAGTGATTCTCAACTATTTCTGTGTGCATCTTTGAGGAAATGGAGTAGACCTTCAATTTTCTGCCGGTTCAGAAAGGCTAATGGGCAGCACTTTTCATGACAAGAGATACTCTTGGCGGATTTGTCAATTCCTCGCAAGACGTAGTACAACCCTAAGAACCATGCAGCGGATGAGAATCGAACCCAAGAACCCCTATGTATGACAGTCCAACGCACTAACAAGTATACCAGGGGTACTACATTTTGAATGTGAGGTAATCATAAAATATAATGTACGACTGAATCCCACGTACCATACTTGATCATAATATCTACAAGTACTTTGGGATTTAAAAATTTTATACTGTAAGTAATCAACCTTTAACGGTTAAGCAAATAAAAGATCCTTCCTCTTTAACAGATCCACAACAACTGATCATATCTTTATTCTCTCAGTATATTCTTTTACCTAACCGGTAGTCTCTTTCTATTAAATACAATCATTATATCTTTCTTTTATTATATTATCTTCTTTCTGAACATTCATTTTTTTCTTTACTCTTTCTTTTGCAAGTGTTGCCACAATGCATAAAAAACATTAACTAGACAAAAATGTTCAAATGCATACAGATCTTTGTTTAAATTACTAAAAGATCTACTAATATAGTTTGAGATCAAAAATACAAAAATTAAAATAAAAAATATATAAAGAAAATTAAAAAAAAAAAAAAAAAAAAAAAAAAAACTAAAGCTAAAAGTAAAACTTAAGCTTTTCAAAATTTGTCCAAAAATTAATTTCTTATGTCAGTTTTTAGTATTTAAAAATATACATTTTAAAAAATAATTTTGAAAAGCTATGGTTCACTCGTTTTTAGGATATTGAACATTCCAACAAAAAAATTGGAATATTTTTTTTTCATAGTTCTAGAGATGTCTTCGAATTCGAGAACGCTCCTGTTCTTAAAACGATTCTTTGATATATAAAGTTAAGAAGATTTTTTTTTAAAATTCTTTGGGCCGAAATATAGACCATGCCTACGTAAGTATACATAACTTTTCTTATCAAAATTTTAACAGCTGTATGAATAAGATTATTCTTAACAGCTGCATGGCAGGCACCGTCCGTTGTGAAGCTAAGAAAAAAATGTCTCCTCTAGGTAGTCAACGAAGACCTTTGAGTGCCAAGTTTATAGAGAATCGCTTCAGCAACTTAGGCTGTAAGCCAAGGTAAAGACATACGGGACAGATGGAATTGCGTTACACATTTTTCTCGTGTTCTCAATCGTTTTAATGACAAGACTGATCAAAATGCAATTCTTGTGCTATAGAATCTACATATATGTACATATGTACATAAATCGCAAAGAAAAATGGATTGAGCCGAAAACTAACATCTTAATCTTACTCTATTATTAATCACATATACATACAATTTTTAAAGAAATATTCTTAATATTAACTCAAATAAACCTTCTTCATTTCCATCAATCAAGAGATGAAATTCTTTTAATCCCAGAATTTCATCGAAACAATATATCAAACGAAGGACATTTCAATGACAACTCAATTGAAACCCAAACCCACTTGATTTCACTCACAGTGTAAACATTCCAATTCAATTTGGAATCTCATTTAAAAAAAAGCCTTTAGGATTATGTTTAGGTATATACCCAAGCTCCAATTTTTGTAAAAAAAAAAAATAAATAAATACCAGACTCTTTGATATTTGAACACCTTTTCATTTGGAAGAGTAGGGCTTAAGGTTGAAGGTTTGATTATCACAGTAGAATGATGACTCCCAATGATTATTCTGACGAATAAGAAAGAACAAAATACAGCCTCTTTAAGTACAGTGTAATATAGTGCCTGACAAGTCAGTTATTATTTTGTTTTCATTTTTTGTTACATCACGCAGAAGATATATGTACATCCATAAAAGGTTCAACATATCTATGGTTGTAAAAAGATATAACTTTTGCGTATTTTTACAGATTTTCAAAAATAAAATATCGACCACTTGTAATGAAAAATAAAAAAAAATGTTTCCATTAGAGAATGTTATGCTGAGGGCTTACGGAAATACTTCTTCTTATTATATGGAACATACATACATATGTAATGTATGCCTTGTATCTACTCGTACAACTAAGTATTATCAAATGCATGAACGTGAGTTGGTGTAAAAGTTGAACGAGTCTAATGCAAAAAAATCAATATATTGATTTTGATGGTTTTGATTGCGTTAAGTTGTGCTTTCAGGGTAGTTAACAAGGGTAATATTATGTATGTACTTACACATTATTAACAACTGCTTCAGGATTAGACCTATACAAAATTATATCTAAGAGATAATTTTAAAGAGGTAATTTCGAGCTTGACCTAGGTGATTAATTCAATGGCAAATAGTTTTGTTTCTCTTGTGAATAGTGTTACTCGTATAATTATATCAATGAACTTTAAACACCATCAAATTAAATTAGTTCAACTTGGCAACGTCACTAATCCAACACAAAATGGTGTCGAAACGAAAACTTGAAATGAAAAAATGACTAGAAATAAAATTGAATTGTTTTTTTGTTATGTTGTGCAGGATATCTGGAATATCAAGGTTAAGTTACAACTAACAGGTGTTAATAATAAGAAATTGCAATTGCGATTTCGTAATAAAGTAATTAAAGAAACATCTTACCAAACACAATTGTTTAAATATTTAAAACCGTTTTGTGTTATGAAGTAACATCGTGCAAATAAATAATATTAATTAAAAAAATAACAATTTAAACAGAATATTTGCAAAAAGTTACATAACTTTGAATGGGGGCTAGAATAGAATAAAACTTCCCTTCGGAATTTTTCACAACTTTCAAAATTGTCAACTTGAATAATTTTGAAAGTTTTCATTGGAATTTATTGATATTGGAAATTAAGTTTCATGGGGACTTTAACTCGCATTTGAAAAGACCAGTTGCCACCTTACAATGAACTGTGCAGAAGAATTGTCGTTTCCAATTTTCGAAGATGGGAAACTTCCTAGGGAAATTTTGTTCACGATAGCCCCCAATAGACAATTCCTGTCTGAGTTGCGTTAATTCACAGGCATAGTTCAGATAGCTAAAACTTTAACTTGAGTATTCGAGTCCAACAAAAAAAAAACATAACAATTTGTATTTTTAAAGTAATACCAAGCTTAAACAGCATAGTAAAAAAGAAGCCCGAGTGTGAAACTGTTCAATAGGGAAACATCTCCAAGGGTGTTTCCAATACAAATTTCTTAAGATGCCACTGAAACTAGTCAAATAAAGGATGATTTTTCTCGTGATGTCGCAATTCTTGTTGGAAAATTTTAATAACAATACTATTCAAACTTGTAAGGAGAAGATTTCTATAATGGCATGAGTTCTGCGACTAGTGATTTTTCGTATGCCTGTGCCATAAAAAAAAACACTATTCAAGAGAAAACCACAAATTCTATGGACTCTTGTCTTGTAATGACACTCATGTTGTCAACTAGCAGTACAGTTTGCTATTAGTTACACGCTCACAGAATGTGTTATGACTCTACACTCGTACAGTAAGATCTCAACATACAAAAATCCATTGGCCTGAATAGTGTCCCTACTATTGTTTTGAAGAGCTGTTCTTCAACGCTTGCGCAAAAAAAAAGCGTAAGCTTTTCTATCTTTCTAAATCTACTGACCTAATACCGAGTGGATGGAAAAAAACATCCGTCCAGCCTGTCCCTAAAAAAGACGAATCTTCCTCACCTCTTACTATAGTCAAATTGCACTTATGTCACGTCTTTCGAAGTTTATGGAAACGTTGATACATTATCAGCTGAAGAAATATCTATATGCATCCTGAAAGCTTCTTAATGCCCGGTAGTATGATCTTCGTAACAATAGGTTAACCAATAATTATGACACCGAACAGTGGTAAAAAAAATCTTTACATCGTTTTGGAGAAAGTAAAGATCAAAAACAAAAAACATAAATGTTAAAAAAAGAGCCAAGTTCTTCTATACAAAAACCTTTGTGTAACAAGTCGGCCGTGAAGAGTACTGAGATCTAAAAGTACGCCAAGTTTAACTTTATGAAGGTATAATACCGAATATTTAAAGTAGAATAATATTAAAACAGCTACAGTGTAATAGAGAAATTTTATTATTTAATGATTACTGATTAAATTATGATGGGTTCACCGGTCAAGTTTTTAAAACCTTTCGAATTGGGCATAAAACAAACTTGCCAACTTCATCATTTTACAGCAACCAGAAGTGCTTCATATAAATTAAACATTTTCTCAGAAAGTGGACGGATACCACGCCCCCTGAATGGAAAACCTCAAATTTTATATTTTTTTCTTGACTTGCATGACAAGACCTACCGCTGTGCAAAATTACAAGATTCTACGATGTCGAGAAGTGCTTCATAATTTTTATGATCTGTCAGTCAGTCAGTTAAGGTTTTTGTAATTTTTTAGGCCTTATATCTCAGGAACCGCTTATGCTAGAAAATTGAAATTTAGTGAGGACCTGACTAGCTTAGGAAATATTCGGACTTTTAAGTTTCTGACTTCATTGGTACTGAAGATAAGGAGGGGTCAAAAATCGCCTTAGTTTGTTTCTGTAAAAAGGGTATAGTGCCAGAACTTGGCTGGGCACTACCGTGCGCTTTGATTTTTGCACTTGATATTTCAAAAGCATTTTCGATAGAGTTTGATATCAAACTCTCTTATCAAAAATGCATGCAAATGGTATTGATCTCTTCTTCGTTCGATTACACTACCTCTTGAACCACTTAGTACAAGTTGTGTTGGACGGTTTAAGTCTGATATTCATAAAATGAATGCTCGTGTACCACAGGGCTCCGTATTGTGTCCGAATTTCTTTTCATATTGTTGAAATAAACAACATTTAAATTTCAATGAATATTTTAACATGTACTAACTTGAAGTATATAGTATTGTGTTTCAAACTTAAAAACTACTTTTGAATTTACGATATAAAATAAATCTACTACAATAATGAAATTATGTAACTAAAACTAACTTCATTTTAGTTTGTTAACTTTTATTAAATTATATTAATTACTGAAGTCGAACAAAGCGGATTGTCTTTTCTTTAATCGAACTTTTTAAGATTCATCAATACAGTTTTTGAACACATATTTATCAATGATCTTTTGTCTGAAACTTCTAAGCCATCAAATTGTTTTGCTGAGGAAAGTACTCTCAGGGTTTTATATTGGTTTCCAGATTCTCTTCCTTGTTCTTTGAATGTGTATTTAGAATGGCAGCGTATGATAAGCTTATTAAATTCTGATCTCATTTGCTTTATCAAATGGTGCACCATGATGAATGATGAATTATGTATTGGCGGTATTACTACTCTACGACCTAGAGATCTATTGTGCCTCACCTGAATCCGGATGAGCTTGCTTATCTTACACTTCTCCCACCAAATCTATTGCTCTTAGGAATTTAAGTATTTGGGGCACCTTCATAGAAGATGTGTCGCTCTCTTCTACCTGGTATTATCCCAGATAGTTTTTCCTTTGGTACATGAGTGGACAATATTTTCCTAGTATGTGGTCTGCACTGGATTAACACACCAAGTAAACCTAGGTGTCTGCTAAGTTTGCAGTGTCCATTTAGTATATCTTCCTACTAAAACTTATGAAGTTTATAAAATCTGGTTCCTGGTTGTAATTGCCCAGTAGTTTTTTCGCCTGCCTTAGATGTGGGAGTTCTTTCTAGTTTTTAGATCTACTTCCTATTGCTGTTTGTTTTTCTTGTTGATAACGTTTTCTTCTATTCCGCAATATGGCCCAGGGCCAAGCCCTGTCAAATGGATCGATGCACCTATTTTTGTACATTTGCAGAACTATAAATCATATAGAATATAATGCTTGAAAATGTCAAATCTATCTTCTTTCGTTTAGGCGGAACCCATCCCTGATGTCGTTATCGATGAGAGGCACTTGCCTCTGAGGAAACAGAACAGCTTTCAGTTTTCGGTGTGAACATCTGAACATCATAGACCAACTTGTCAGGAATGATCATTCACACGGTGTGTTTTAATTTGTGAAAAATCACCACAAACATGGTGTGAATCTCTCGAAATTATTTCGGTACGTCAAAAAACAAATCTTTAGCATCTGGGAATCCGATAATCTCAGAGTAATTGTGGAATAACCACTGCATCCACAAAGAGTGGCAGTTTGGTGTGGATTTTTAACTGGCGAGCGGTATCATTTGGCCATATTTCTTCGAAGCGTCTAGGAAATAGATTGAGAATTGAAATAAAGGTAACGATGTACATTTGTCTTAAATGTCTGGATAATGAAATGGAAAGAAAAAATCAAGTTGGGTAAGGAAATACACATTCGTGTGGTACGACTTAAACAAGAACCTATGTACTTGACGGTACGTCCGAAGTTAAGCTTGAAGCTATACTGATGAGCAATCCTAGCAGAGCGGATATCACGCTGAAATTTTAAAGGGGAGAATGCACCTCGTTATTTTGACAGAGCAACGTTTGAAGAAGTAGCGATAAAACAGTGATAAGCAAGAGACATTTCGTCGGTGTTCCAACAAAAAAAATGTTTCCGTAATCGATCTGTTGTCTATCAGTCTTAAAGCTCTATTCTGTATTTTATCCAGTATGTGCCGTGACTTAGTATGAGAGTTATACTCTAGTTTTTGGCGTATGTATGCTTCATAAATACTTTCCAGAACAGAACGTGGAAAAAAAGTTCTCACACCATCTGAGAAAACTTAGACTAAGAACGCACTTGCGAATTTTTTTTCGCGTGATTTTTTAACCGCAAACAAATAAAACAATTTACTTTTAACGTGAGAACACGTATTTGCTACAAGTGAATAGCAACGATTAAGAATTTTTTTATTTAACTCAATGTCACAGAGATAATCGTTACTCAAGGGATATTGAATTTCTCCATTTTGTATTTTATTCACAACTCTGGGTCCAACTAGTTGCAGTACTTCCGTGAAGCATTCATCATCAATTTCTGTGGCTGTTCTTTGAAACTATCGTGGATGAAACATATCGTTAAGAAACCTGCCACTTATAACCGGATGCACCGAATATTTTGGACTCTAAACATAACAAAAGAGAGTCAGTGGCTGATTACAACCAATTCTATGGATCTGAAGTTAGAGTTGATCATTAAAAGGAAAACTGATATTTGAGAATAGAAAGAGAATTGAACACATTCAGTGGAACGATTGTGTTCCATATTAAAGAAACGAAAATCAGCTGTTCATTGAAATTGATTTCTATCAGTGAAATAATAAAAGTGGATTTAAAAGAAAGTTTAAATCAGAATTTTGTACTTTTTAGAGTAAAAAAATTCTACTACCCATTAGCTTCATTTTGGTACCAAATACAGCCATTGCAGTTTGTTTAATCGTCTTAAAAATTCAAATGAAAATTTTCAATGATAGCTATAACTGGCCCCTAAAAGTCGCAAGTGCGTGCAGGATTATTTAAATCAATTTTTGATCTATTTAATTTTGCGACAAAAAACAAAACGCTCGAAAAAAATAGAATTCGTTTCGTTTTATAATCGCTACGATTTTTGCAATCACAACTACGCCATGTCTATTATTTCTTGCGACAAGAAAATTGTGCAATTTAAAATCTTAAGTATGTACATGCTAACTTCTAATTGCGACTACGATTTTTAAGTCGTAGTAATTTAAATCGCAAATGTGAGCATATCCATTTCAGTGCATTTATTTTATTTTAACTTACGACAATCGCATTGCCAAAAAACTGAAACAAATTTCGATCTTTAAATCATCACGATTTTTTGGTATCAAATGCGTTCATTCTCATTTAAATTCATGTGTTCTATTTTTGCGACTAAAAAATTGCAAGTGCGTTCTTAGCTTTAGGCATTTCGCAGAATTTTTTGCAATATTTTTCCAAAAAAGTCGCTCAGTAACGTGCATACCAAGAATCGAAAGGTTATCAGTTTGCAAGTTCCATCCACGAATAATGGCAAAGGCGGTATATTCCGCTTTAACGACAATGATATAAAATTGAACCTCTTGTTGGATGACAAAAAGAATTGGACCTAAATGTCTATCCTGAGGAACTCCATTTCACAGATTAGGAGCAATTAATATTTGTGCAAATCAACGATTTTTTCACCTAATAAAAAAATGCCTCTGATGTAATCAAATAAACAAATGTTTAAATATAAATTACGCTTTAAATAAATCATACAAATGTGATAGTTCAAATATTAATTGATTTAAATGAAATATTTTTTTAAAAATCAAATTATAGAGTTTAAATACAACGATTCAGTTAATTAAAAAATCTACCATCAACCATTAATTACACATTGCGTGTTCGCTTTTGAAATCCATTTGAATGTTAAATCAAAATTAGTTTAAAATTAAATTCCATTCAATTCCACAATCGAACACGCAAACTAAAACTCTCTTAAAATAATATTCAAAATGACATCTAATATGAATTCATTGCATTCAATCATATTCACTGGGGTGCGATAGTAATAATTTATTGAATTATCATGGAAGCCGGTTCGTGATTCTTCGATAGAGATTAAAACTTAATAACTTACAACTTAATTAGAAAATTATTTTGACGTCCATTTGTCAAAAGATCGTGAAGAGATATATCAATAATTTTATTGTGAAAGCATTTGCTTTCCGTGGTGTGAAATTCAAAATCAAATTTATGAATTTTAATATTTTATTACAAACAAAACAAAAATTCATTTAAAGTAGTAGATTCTAACCTAAAAGCTGCATTAATTTGAATAAAATAAATAAGTAATTTATAGGCTTCTGAATTCGTTATAGATTATTCAATATTTTTGTGTTTAATATTTCATACGTTGCGATGATATTTTTGAAATGATATTCATAGCTTGTGTTGAGTCACTCGAAAACTATTTTTGATGTTTTATGTCTGCTTGCGAGTTTTGGCAAAATGATTTGTTTTCTTTTGGCTTTGCTGTACATGATATTATTATATCACTGGTGACGCATTAATTTGAATTTCTTTATTCAGCATGTGCATGTGTATTTTCTGTCATTCTTTGGGCCACAATTTGGTTTCGAAAACGAAATAGTACGTATATGTACGTACATAGATTGTCAAAAATAAAATATGTTAATGTCGTTGATGAAAATGGACAAATTAGATGAGTGAGACATTAATTATGTACATATTTTGACAATATCAATTTAGTAAAAGATCTCAATTTAGCAAAAATGTAATAGAATTTTTAGAAAATCATAAATCTACTCATTTAGTACTAAAGTGTGGTCCCTGGTTCTATACTAATCGACGACACGGTGATTGTTCTGATTTGGCGGGCTAAGCAGCGAAGATTTGACGAGAATCAGAGGCTTTTTATAGCATCTAGTTAGAAGCAGGTATTTATAATTAAAATTACATTTAATTGATGACTTTTTATCATACTCATTACGCTCTCTTAGTGCGTCATGCTTAAGTGATTTTGTTTTTGTTTTGAGTGAATTTTGAATGAAACTCATGCATATTTGTATGGTTTCAAACGTAATTGCTTAGAGAAGGATATTAATGTGTCAGATTGCTGATGCGTATTAGAAAATTTCTGGAAGCAACTTCAACATAACCTAACTTAACCAAAGTGAATAATTTTTTATTTGTGTTGAGATCATCACAAATATTTTAAATAAAGGCAAATAGTCCCAACTTAGCTCTTAATGGAGGTACATATAGGCTGAATTTTAAATCGTAAGCAAATTAAACTCTCTACTGGGTCGGTGGGAGTTCATCTTAAAGTCGAAGTCGCTCAGTATTTTTTCTTGCAAGTTTTGAAGTCGTATACAAAATAGAAATGACTGTCAGCACCTTGAACTAAAGCCTTAACTAAGCGATTGTTTACAAACTTGCTGCTTTAAAGTTTAATTTGAATGAGATCAAATTGAAATATTGTTTTCTCTATTGTTATTTTATCTTTGATGAAATAAAGTTGCCTTCCAAAAAATCATTACGAAAAATGTTGTATATATCTTGAAAAAAATTCTTACGATTTTGATAAGGAAGAATCCTTTTACTCAAGTCATACAGGAGGATCAATAAGTCATACAGGTAGATAAACAAGTGGCGTCGGTCGGCACGTCAATACATTATTTTTGTTTATCAAGAAGCATCTTTCAAAAGAACGCACCCTAATTTTCTGACAGATCTGTCAAATAGTTTTGCTGTGGCGGCCATTTTATATAGGCGCCTGCGAGTATTTTCGTTGAAATGGAAGAAGTGAATTTTGAGTGCTCATTGAACACTATTTTTTTACGAGAAAAAACCAGTACACAAAGGAATCAAAAGTTTGACAAATATTATGGGGACTCTTCACCATCGATTGCAACCATTCCAGATTGGCATACTCAATTTAAGAGCGGCCCAATTAAGGTTATCACAACAAAATTGGTCGATAAAATCCACGGTTTGATGATGAGATAGGCGAATGAAGCTGTGAGTGCGAGCTTTAAGAGACTGCAAGCTTATTACATGGATCAGTGATTTTGATTTCACATATGCAAATATTTGGACATGAAAAAGCTTCAAGCAAGATGGGTGCCACGTTTGCTCACTATCGTGCTCAAATTCAATCGTATGACAAATTCAAAGTATTGTTCGGCGATATTCAAGAAAGAATCCAACGAGTTCTTGCGCCGTTTCGTAACCGTAGATGAGAAATTGATTCACCAGAACACACCAGAGACCAAGGAATAATCGAAAGAATGGAGTGAATTGAAGCCGAAGTATACTAAGGTATGTTAGTCAGTAAACAAGGTCATTGCGACAGTTTTTTGATGTTCGCTGCTATTTTTCACAACCATTACATTGAAAAGAGTAAAAAAGATCACCAGCGTATATTAGGGGCAGATCTGCTGGATTGATTCCAACCCAATTCGAAGCAAGAAAAGGCCACATTTGGCAAAGAAAAAAGTTCATTTCTACCAGAAAAACGCATTGTCTTTCAAATCCGCATTCGCAATATCAAAATTGTATGAGTTAGGTAACGAACTCCTCTCTAATCTAGAATATGCCCTCTGTAACTATTTCTAGTTTCCAAACATGAAGAAATGGCTCGATGGTAAGAGATTTGTTTGGAATGAAGACGTCATCGTTTGAATAAAAGCTTATTTTGAGGGGCTCGAAAAGTCGTATTACTTTGAGGCCTATACAAATTTGGAGTAACATTGGATGAAGTGTATCGATCTCAAAAGAAGCCTTTCCTGAGAAATAAATTTTGTATACCGAAAAACTCTTTCTTATTCCATTTTCAGGGACACATTGACTGACATTCGTAGATATAGTCTACCTTTTGATACAAAAAATACTCAAAATTTTTTCTAACAGTGCATGCTATTAAACTGAGTTTTTGTTTTTCGACTTTCTCATTAATGGCTTCACTGATTTTTATTAAAATTTTTATATGAAGCTTTTTAAGTTTAAATTGAATAACAATATTTCAAAAAAAAAAAATATTGGTGGTTTGAACCAAGAATGTAATTAAAATGTTTTTTGAAATTTTGTATTTTAAATTTAAATTTAATAAAGAAATCAGAAATTTAGTTCAAAACTATTTTAGAACTTAATTTTTTTTTTTTGAGAAATTTAAAGAACTCGTTTCATGTTTCTTTGAATTATTTTCTGATAACATTCATGTTTTACATTTAAATTCAATAAAATTCAAAAACTCTTCAACTAGAAGATTATGTAGTTCCTGAGTCTCGCATTATATTCAAGATTAAATTGTTTGAAATACATAATTACATATGTATGTATGTATGTAAAATATATAAAAAAAAATAAAATAAAATAAATAAATAAGAAAATAAATAAAATTTAAATTGATAAAACGTTCAAATCCCTTAAATTGGAGCATTAATTCTTGGAGTTATCATAAGTCATGATCATTATCATAAATCGGACTTAGAATTATTGCTATAAATTTTAAACACTTAAAATTCTTCTCTAAATCATATTTAATAATTAATAGAAGTCGGCTCTAACAGAGTCTATTTTTTATAAATTTTAAGTGACATAAAGTATACTTGAACGTTAAAGCTCTCGTCTAACTTTAACAGAAGCAAAAAGCTGCTTTATTTTTTTTTTTAAGTTTGCAGATTGACAAGTCATTTTAAACAAAAACAAATTGAGGCAAAAATGTTAATTTATATTTTATTTATTTTGTGCTTTGGTAAAATAATGAATATTAAAAAAGCCAAACAAGCAATCCGTCAAAAGAACTGTACGATCTTTAACTTTAGGTTTCCTACAGTTAACAACCAAGTTGAACTTAATAATAAGTTGCATGTATGAGTACTTGTTCTTTATCTAGAATAACTTAAATCAAATTTTAAAAAATCAATACAAATACGTAAATATTTTATAAAATGTACTTTTTTCCAACCAAAAACTATTTGTTTTGAATTTCTTTATGTTCATTTTAATTTTTTTTAATTTGCATATGATGTTGTATTTGAGTTGTTTATCTGTCAAATTTAGGTTTGTTCAACGTTGATCTGCTTAAGTAACGTTGTGAAACTCACATTACTTTTAAGAGTTATTCAACGCATTTAAAATTAAGAAAAAGTAAGTAAGACAAACGACTGCGTTATAATATAGGTTTTATTTTTCCATAAACGAGCAATGTTTGCGTCAATTTTTTGTAGAACTTGTTCTTCTTGTCATAAATTATTAAAGTTGTTTTTTCCATTGTTAACGTATTAGCATGATACTTTTTAACAATTTTCTAACTTTATAGTAGTTTACTAAATCTTTCTTAATTTTAAAAGCTTTTATCGTGTGAACATACCTAAAACAATGGCAGTTCGTGCAAACAACTTGGTAAATAGACCTTTTGGAAGTAAGCAAATTTCAAGGATTCATATTAAATAAGCACGATACTAAAAAAATAAAGTACCTATTTGATGATTTAAAATATAATAAAATGTAAGAGGAATTTGCAAAATAGTCGTTTTAACGAAGTTTCATAATTAAGTTTTCATAAACAGTTTTAACATCGTACTAACTAGGATTCATTTTTCTAATATACCCACATAAGTTCAGATGTCTTTTTCAATGAACTATTTTATAATAATCAATAGAATAACTTAATTTATTTATTTAATTTGATCTACAATCTTAGCTTCACTGATTACAATATTCAATTAAGAGATTGAAAATATTTATAAGCAATTTAAATAATTATTTCATTAAGGCTATGATTTATGGATTAATATGGGAAATTAAATAAATATAAATGTAGAGAATCAAACAAAATATTTTGAAGCAAAATTTCGACATACATACTTCATTGAACGACTTTATAGATCTTCAAATTGGCTCCCTTAAGGACTTTTCACATGAGAGCTACGAATGAACGAACATTCGCCCATTTTGACATTTCGTTCACATGCATTTTTTTTTATTCGTCACGAATGGCGTTTACTTAGACAACCATCTTAGTTCCTTTTTGATTTTGAGGTTAGCCGCGCGCGAACAATTCATTCGTTGCAGTTGCACTGTTGATGGTATGTGGAACGTGAATAGTGTTTGACAGTTCGTATCAATCATATTGCAATTCGCGACGACCAATTTATTTTATCAAATTTCTCTGATTTTAGAAATTACAACGCAAATTTTAATATACTAACATTAAATTAAACTGGATTTCTACCCTTTTATAAAGTTTTTGTGAAGAATTTAGGCTTAAACATATGTATATGTTTTAAATCCCATTTGTTTTTTTTTTATTCCTTGGTCGCTCTCATGTGAATAGTCCTTTAGACCGTAATTCGTTCTGTGTAAGGGTTGGAAAAGAAATTGTCGTTCCCTGAGTGGTCTAACAGTAGCGTAAATAGGAACTTGGGATTCTTAATGTGATTGTAAAGCGGATCTCTTGTGAACATAGTTTCATGTACGTATCTTCTAGATTTCAGCGAATGTATGCCGAGAAGCCGGTACTATTTTGCAAAAATATATTTTGTAAGACCCCTTAGAACTGTTTCAATTCGATCAGAGTGTGCTTCAACTAAACGAATATTTTAAGTGGTGAGTGCGTTCATATCAATTGCTTCTCTTTTAGTAGGTATAAATGGAGAATGTTTACCGTAATTTTAGTTTCATAGATTTATTTTGCCGGAACTTATGATTTTTTGGTGAGTTATTTTAAATAACTTTTCTTGCTTTAAATAAATGAATTTTTGCCAATTAAGCATTAGTTCAGATAAGCAGATTCGACTGTATTTACATATTTGTATAGTTACTATATTTTTATCAGCGGTCTTTATATTGATATAAGTTCTACTTTTTCGATATACCTCTTCGTGGTATAATAAAAATATTTTTGAAGATTGCGTTCAGCAATAAAATAGAACGAGCAATAACTCTGAAGAATTAGTCATCATTTAGTTAATTTATAACACTATATAATGAGTAAAATATATCGTCGTCGCCCATTTTTATCAAAAAAGTGAATTAATTCTTATTTAATTCATTCCAGATCAGCCATTTGCAAACAAATTTATTGCACAATGGCTACGCGGAACCCGTTCTACAATTGAAGTCCAAGATCGTGCGATTCTGATTATTTTTGGAATTTTTTTATATTAATTTCCAAGTTTAAATGCAAATATCTCAAAACACAAAAAATGGACTTAGAGAGTTTTCATAAAACGACGACGGTATACCTATACTATCAGCCAGGTTTCAAAAATCGAGTAAAATCGGGATGAAAAGAAACGAGTGAATATGCTGTCAGTTTTCTACATTTCATTCGTCTTCATAATTTCGAAATTTTTCCGAAATCTCTTCAAGTGAAATCGAAAACAGCTGTCATCTGTCACTTAACAATATTGGAAAATGCAAAACTATTTTGCTTGTGAAGTTTCTTGACTGCTATCTAAATTTTGTGGGTAAATTTTGAAAAAAGTAAATCTTAAAAAGAAACATTGTAATGTCTTCTTTATTGCTTGAAGTGGTGTTACATAATACCGAGCCTGAATATGCAGAAGAAAATAAAATACATATGTATGTTGAAAGATCATTAAACCCATTAGGAATTGCTGACGCTGCATATGTACGTACATATGTATGTGCTTAAAAGATTCCTATCATAATACCGACTTGATAAACGTGCCTTTCCATTAGTGCCTCCAAGTCCGTAAGTCTTCCATTCCATTTCAGCTGAAATCCGCAGTTGGGAAAAGAAATTTCCCGAATGAAATTTTCGAAGATGAGTTGAGAAAAGTACTATGTCAAAGATTTTGGCACAAATTCTTAAAGTTTTGCAGAATTTAATTCTTCAACTTTGCCGAAGGCAATTTCTGAAATTCAGTTGAAAAATGATTCTAATATCGGTTTTTGTTGAATTATGACGTCCTAAAGTCTTGAAGAATAAAATTCGTTAAATTTGCCTAAGGAGATTTTCGAAGATCAGTTGGGGAAAATTTTTTGACATCGGTCGGTCTTGGTCGAAGAACTACATATGTCAAAGATTTTGACACAAATTCTTAACTTCTTGAAGAATAAAATCTGTCCAATTTGCCGAAGTTAATTTCCGAAGATCAGTTGGGAAAAGATTCTGATATCGTTCTTGCTCAAAGTACTTTTCAAAAATTTCGACACAATTTCTCAACGTCTTGAAAAATATAATTCGTCCAATTTGCCAAAGGTAATTTCCGAAGATCAGTTGGAAAAAATTGTGACATCGGTCTTGGTCGAAGTACTATTTTATTATTGGTCCAAGTTGGATAAAACTTAAAATAACCAATAAAGATGCAATCAAATCTAAACTTCATTTTATGGAAAAAATTTCATATTCCTGGTGTCAAAGGATGTATCGATAAGACACACGTAAGAATTAAGCAGTTAAATAAAGTTCAATATTTTTCATTTTTTCATATTTTTTTTTTCTGAAAATTTCACAATCAATAATAAGTTCACACATATTGATCTGATCGAAATTAAATCCCCTGAAAATCAAGAAGTTCGAAATCTAGAAGACGGAAATTCGCATCAATTTAACTTCGAAAAAAATGAAATCGATATCGATAAAAGTGAATTGTAGAACACCAAATTTTATTCTGTATCGATTTCAATTCTATTTGAGTGAAAGCGAAATGTAGAACCTGACTGTACCTATAAATTTGCAGGTACATTTGTACATGTACATTATGTCGATTTTTTTTTTCTAAACTACTTGAACAATATAGGTACGGCTTAACTTTCCTTTAAGGTAGCACGAATTTCCACACGCGGATACGGATAGTTTTGTTCGGTAGATTAGCACTTTTAAAAAACAAATATCACAATTTTAAAGTGAGGAAACAATTATAACTATTTTTAATTAATTTTTAAAGTTCCTCAATTTCCATACAAAATGCACTTGTTGTTGTTTATTTTTACAATTCTCTTTGTGTAAGTATTACCAGAGTTGGGTTATTTTTGGGATATTAGATATTGGGACTTTTTCCTTACTTGCTACCTTAAAGGAAAGTCGCCCCCAATATACGAGTAAGTCGGTTAGTATGTGTTGATAATCCATTCACATCCATTTCATTAATTTTAATTTAAGGATACTCAAATTATTCCCAGGGAGGCCCACCTTTTTATGTAGACTGATGATAGAAAAGGTAGGTAACTTTAATTTAATTTTTTTAATTAATGTAACAATCTATTTTTAGAAAAAAAAATTTTTTAAACCACCAGGTAGGTCCAACAACCCTCAAACACTCGATAATTCACTTAGTCGTATAAGGAAACACGAAAAACAAATTTTCATTGCAACCATATGTTTCACTAAAAACCACCCCCTCATTCATCAGAACACACCCCAAACAACAGTTTTTTCTCCGTCTTCGCTCAAAAATTCAATTTTTTTCAAAACTAATTTAACTTACCTTTTCATTGTAGGATGTGATCCAATTTTCCGATTTCATAAGAACGCTGTTTTATTTATCAGGTTTCACAAAAGGGACACAAAATATGCAACAAATTAGGTATAAAAAAAATGAAGAAAATTGTTTTCCTCTTCGGTTGTTGGTTTAATTTTTTAAAATTTTTTTGTTGTTGAATTATTTTTCCTCGTTGTAGAAGATAATTATTAGTTTGTTCGCTTTGGAGCTTCTCTTTTTTTGTTTAAATAAAATATTAACTGCGCCTTGTCGTAATGTGTCCAACAACAATTCAAACTCTCTCAATTATTATGATGTATCTAAAAAACTGTGTATTGTATTCAGAAAAAAAAAACACAACTCACGAAGATGAACTTATTGCGCTCGATGATTTGTATTAGGTAGGTCTGTGTAACTCTTTTTATCAACGTTTCTATTGTTGGTAAAAAGGGGATTTTTCAAATCAAATCGTTACCAGTTTTGGCGATAGATACAACTTCTATGATGACCAATGACAATGTGTACTTCAAAACACACCTAAAGTCTTTGAATCACACTTTTCAACGCTTTACACTTTGATTTCTTTAGTAAAATTATTAGGACAAAAAATGCACTTTTTAAAATCACAATATGTTTGGTTTAACGAAGACACAAAATGAGTATTTGAAAAATACTTCTTATTCACAGATGCGCATTTATACGTAGGGTTGTTGGTTAGAAATGTCCTTCCTTCTAGGTCGCCTTTCTTCTCGTTCGTAAAGCTTGGCACGACTTGAATTGAACAAGAATTGATTTTGCTTATAGAGTCACTTGTATGAGTTCCCTTATTTTCTGTCTTTTAAATTTTGTATAGGGTGGCCGTCTCGTCGTTCAGGGATGGGTGCAGATAATTTTTTTTTTTCTCTACTTCTAAACACCGCATACGAAATTTCTAATTACAGCAGCTGTCAGGTAATGGTGCGCACATTTGTCATAGATAGGTAAGCAGAGTATATAACGTAATTATACTGTACGATGAAAGTGTCAAAATGGATTTCACTTTAGTCGGCTTTCTTAAAATAGCTCAACATCGAGTATAATAAGAGCTAGATTATGGTGCAAGACAGACAAATAATGTTGACGAAGAAAAGAAAACAACAAACGTGTCCTGTTCAATTGAATTTCTTTTTATATTTTATTCGTATTTTGTATTGTATAAATAGCTGCAAGTTTGACCCCGTGTCACGTCACTTGAGATACAAAAAAAAAATAAAAAAAATCAAGATAGGTACAGTAGTGCTAAATGGCTAAGTCAATTTCACTCTGCGAATCGTTCTTGAGTGAACACACACAAAAAAACTTTTTCCAAATGTATCGAGAAAAGTCTATTCTACGGCGCCTCTAAGTATATCTTTTGCTTTGAAATAGAACGAAGAAGAAAAAACCTGTGATTAATTTTCTTCTAGATTTTCATTCGTTTAAGGACAAAGTTTGTCATAAATTAAATTAAATCAAGTGTTTTTCGCAGGTTTTTTTTTTTTTTTTGAAAAAAGGAAAAAAATTTTGTATAACACGAACGATCAACTTGTGAGTTTTATTATCTGCAGATTGCTTCTCATCAACTTCACTTTCGTACGCGGTCACACTCACTGAACGACTGGTTGCTTGCCAGTTTCATTATTCTTATTCCACTAATTGAGTGAAGAGTGAAAACGAATATTTTGTTCCCCGATGTTTCTCTGTTGTATAATGTATATACAACTTTTTGGATCATCAGAAGGGGGGCAGCCGCAGCATAGTGTACACTGTACAGTGTACAAACTCATACATCGACAGAATAAATAGACGTAAGAAACTTGTTACGGTTACTCGCAAGGGGAAGGGGTCGCACCGGGTAGCTCCGCGCTGCCGGCCGTAGCAACGTTTATGATACTAAAAGTGTCTTGTTGTAGGTTGACTTGACTGACGCGCTACTCGTACTAGTGGATATTTCCCCAACTTTGGTCTACTGAACGACTTCTGTTCTATACTGGGTTTGGCGTTGGCATTTAGTTAGTGACCACCATCACAACAATGCTATAAAAGTCGCATCGTACGGATGGGAGCTTTTTCGTATTTTAAAATCGAAGGGGAAAGCCTGCATACTTGTTAGAATGCCACCTTCGAGTCTACCCCCTACCCCATCACTGCAATGGAAACACTCTCTCTCTGATGGGTGTTTATTAGAGCGGCGGTTTCTTGCTTTGATTTTGGTGGGGTATTTTATTTAGTCGCACTGTAGAAAACTTGACAAGCGCATGCTATTCCTTCGAGGTGCAGTGAATTTCGTGATTTTGTTTAAATAATAACGTCGAAGGGTTCTGGAATCTAATAGAGGGAGGGGGCCAGGGAATCAGCGTTCCCTTCACTCCTTTGCATGGGAGCTTTATCTATTACGTCAGAGTGTCTTACCCCATCGGGCTTTACATTGCTTGTTTTTAACTTTCAAAAGCTCTTAGTGCATAGGTATTATGTACAAATTAAGAAGATTCTTGTATGCGTCTTTTTTTTGGTTTTCGTCCCACTGTTAGAAGTCGTGCAGCTTTTAGAGAAACTTTTTATTGAATTGAGTACTTCGTAGAAATACCTACTATAGTGTTAGTACGTTACGTAGCTATCTAATGTACGTTTTGAGTAGCAGAAACAGAAGCTTTGAATGGCATTCAGTAATGGTGGTACCGAGTTGTGTACTTTTTTTTTTCTGTTCTGATACTGCAGACACACACCAACACCACACACCCGGTCACCTAAAGTGGTATACTTCGACCTGGTTATAGGTATTATGGCATATGGAGAGAATGGCAAAGTTGTTTGGTTCATTGAGTTTTACTTTCAAACAATTGGGCTGGTTATTATTTTTGTTTGGGAATTAATTACTTTTTTTTTTGTTGTGTTTTAAGTTGGTAAAAAGAAATATTTTCCATTCAAAACTGTAAAGACAAGTTTTAAGCTAAGAAAAAAAACTTTTAAACTTATTAACCTACCTAGTTATGTTTTAGCAAAAAAAAAAACTTTTACTTTCAAATACTTAAAGATATTTTATTGAGTTTGGGATCTTGTTTCTGGATAGGCCTTGAGAATTCTGTTAGATTCTGACTCAAAATTTTACTCTGATTTGGTATGATTTTGATTTAAAACGACTGTTTTTCACTTTTAAAAATTGTCGAAAATCTATTTTATGTTTTTAGCTCCATATACAGTAGGGTGTGTCAAATTGCTCAACTATGGTATTTTCAAATGTAATAGCTTTTACAAGTTGCATTGCTTATCAAAATTAAATCCTGCGTTTACAATTTTCATTTTAATAATAACATATCTTTGGCTCCATCAAAAATAGGATGAAATCCAAAAAATTTTGATTTTTCGAGATTTTTGAAATACCTATGTGTTGTTTTAAATTGCATCGTGTGGATACAAAAAAACTATATAAAACATTTGTAGGCTTTCAAGTCAAAGATAATTGCAAGGAAACACTTTTAAGCTTATACTTGTTTAAATTGAACACTTGATAAAAAAGCTATGAAATAATAAAAGAAGGAAGAAAAATCATTTTCTTATGTAAAATCATTTTTTTTTTTTTACAATAAAAAATTCTTAAAAATGAACGGAACCACCTACAATATCGTGGTATTTTTTTTTTGTAAAGACAAAAATTCTTTCTGTATTTTGTTAAGTTTTTTTAGTATACGTAAAAAAAAAAAGTCTGTAAATTAAATTTTTTTTTTTCAACTGCAACCGATTTGAGCGAGCCAAAGACGAACGATATCTTATTTTTTTTTATATGTATGTTCTTAAACCTCAGACCATAATACAACTTTTGAGCACTATTACATTTAAAAATAAGAGTAATTTTTTGCGGCCATACAAAAGTGACACACCCTAATATACAGTGTGTCACAAAAGTAAGTAAGCACTCATTGCTGTGGCATAGGCATGTTAAAATAATATTAAATTCCGTTACGAATATTAAGAAAAATGCATTCATAAATTTTAACGTTTAGCATTTGGTTTATCTGCAGAACATCACTGTTTGTTCAGCTAATCGCATTTTCTATGCCAATAAAAGTAAGTAAGCGCATGGCTGAGTTCGTATTTGTAAAACTTCCGCAGTCCTGCGAAAACTGCGTTCATAATTGCAAACAAACAGCATCATCTCTGCATGAGCATGGCAACACTTGTGTTCATAAGAGTAAACTTACAGTCAAAATGAGGTCAATTTGGCATGTGTTTTTATGTTGCTGAATTTGCAGAAAAATGGCAAAGTAATTTTTTTTTTGTAAATTAATTTATAATCGTACAAATATTGATTTTTACATCTTTAATAAGAAATTAATAACTATCCATCCACAGGATTGAATACGAGGCTAAAATCTGGTCCGATGCTGATATCAAACTATTGGTTTCCATACGTTTGGGAATAGAATCTGCATTTTAAGCTGGGCGCAGGAAGAAAAACGTTCTAGGAAAGGTTTTCAAAGAAATTAAAACTATTTTGCTCACGTTTCCGTGTGATAGGGAGAATATTTATTATAAAGAAGTTCCAAAATTTGAAAGCTTCCTATATCATAGGTTTAAAAAAAAGAAATAAGCTAAGCGGTAGAGAGGTTTCCTCATGGGAGGTTTTTTAAGTTTCTATTTTTTACCAATTTTTGTCCCATGTTTTCAAAATTGGTTCCTTCCGTTTTTACCAGCCATTTTTAAAATAACATTAGAAAACCAAATAAAAGTTCCTAAAAAATAATTAATAGGTAGATATTTATTGTACACCTACATATCTGACTTTTTCTATGTTTGCTATTTTGGCAATTATGAACTCATTTTCAACAAAGTATGATGACTGCACACATGCTGTTGTAATTGTGTTCATAAATGTATTCGAAGCATGTTTAAGGCAGGGCAGGGGCAACAAACATTGCAATTACGAACTCAGCCCATCTGCAGCATTTTAAGGTTAAATATTTAATGGTGTAGCTCACTTCGCCTTTTTTAAGTTTTTGGGTCCTTATCTCTATTTTATATAATTTTTTTTAACTTTAAGATTAATTAATAATTAATAAAAGGAAATAGCTACAAGAGGTAATCAACTTAGCTTAAATTAAAAAAAAATTAAAATCAAACACTATTTGGAAAATAAATCAGACCGCTAGATTGGTAAAATTGTTAACAAAAGTCCATCTACTACACACAAATTACTAACCAAATATTATAGCATTTGAAGTTTGGAAAATGACCCTCGATTTGGACGTTATCACAAGCTTACTCAACAGGAACGCTGTATTATTGTTAGGAAAGTGAAGAGGAATCCCAAAGTAAGCGTTTGATGCGCAGAAATAACCGAATTCGGCTCAAATTACCACCACAGTCGCCCAAATTAAATGTCATTGAACATTTATGGGAACATCTTGACCGACAAGTTAGTAAGAAAACATGAAATCAGGACGAAAGATGATTTAAAGGATATCCAACGAAGTACTTAATGGATAAGATTTACAAAATAACTGTAATAAATTCAAGATTTAATTAACTGCTTACCTACTTCTGTGATATAAATTTGTTAATTTTTTAGTTTAAATCGAATATTTCTTAAGTTTTCTTTAAATTTTTATTTGTAATGTTATAGACTAAGAGCCCACAGCAATTTTTGGGTGTGATTGATAACAAAAAATAATTAGCTTAATTAGATAGGCCTTTTATAGTTATTTACAAATGCGAAAGCCTTGCATAGGGGTAACCGGGGATAGTTGGCTCCAGGGGCAAGTAGACTAACCGCTAATAACTTCAAAACAGAACAATTTCTTTCAAGTTTATTCTTTTTATTACATCAAGCACAGCTGCTTGCTTAGTTTCGTGTTGTCTCTCGCCAGAGTCCGGCGTCGTTCGGAGGTTATCGCGAAAAAACAACTTTTTGCTTTCGTGAGTAATTTTTTTGTTTTGTTTTCTTTTTCTTCTTTCGTAAGGGTGCTTTTGCCTAACGTCAAATTTTTTTTAAGAAAAAGAGCAAGTAAGTGTTTGTATTCATAACACCAAGTAGTTTTATGTTCATTTGATTTCTGAGAACCGAAAAAAAATCATTGAATCCTGAAAGACCGATCGGGGTAAGTTGACATTTTTTCTTGGGGGTAAATTGACTCATTTTTTGTTTGGTAATTTCTAGAAAAATGAGGACATATGTAAGAAAAACATCATGAGGGGCAACTAAAATAACAGTTTTGGAACGTGCGTGCCAGCTTATTTGTGGAAACGGAAAAAGCATACGATCTGTTGCTCATGACTATGGTATTCCATATAAAACCATGCAAAGATAATATGTGCAAAAATTTAATTTATTTAATTTTTTTTATATGCATCGCTTTATATTTTGTGTATAATAATAATTTTTTGTTTCAAACAAAATTAATTTTTAATTCTCTTTGCTTATAGTTTTAGTATTAAAAAGCTGGAAATAAGAATATAGTCAACTGACCCCATAGCCTTAGCCAACTTACCCCGGTTCAGGGGTTATTTGACCCACTTGAGGTCGTTTTGTAAAATTAGGAAAAAAAGGTCTTAATATTAACTAATTTTAGAAAACATATTTTTTTTATAAAGCAAAAAAGATGTTTTATAAAAGGGCATTTAATTTGTGTTGATATCTTTCTTAGTTTTCTTAAAAAAAATATATAAGAAAATTTTGAGTCTACTATCCCCGGTCTCCCCTACTCTAGTGGGAGCAATAGTGCATTATAGTGCATTAAGTATGCAGTTCTTTCCAAATCCAAATAATTGTGATAACAACTTTGCCAAAATATAGAGTTAAGCCCCCTGATTGAAAATATCGAGGTCCAAAACGTTTTACAGACAGCCTTCTGCCTGTCAGACGCGATAAGAATAGGCAACTTCTTGCACTAAGAAGGTCACCTTCAAAACGTCATGGACCTCGATATTTGCAATCAGGGCACTTAGCTGTTCATTTTGAAGTTATGGCAAATTTTTTTTCCCAATTTTTTAGAATAAGGAAAGAACTGCATACTTGATGCACTATAATGCACTATTGCGCCCACTAGAGTATGCAACACCTTCACATTTGTAAATTACTACTAAAGGCCTAACTAATTATGCTAATTATTTTTTGTTATCAATCACACCCAAAAATAGCTGTGGGCTCTCGGTCTATTATTTTTTAGTTCGAAATACATATCTATCAATTACAGACAAAAATGTTAAGTTTTTTTTTAACGTTACTATCGATTGTTTGAAGGATATGATCTTTAAATTAAGAGGTGCTTACTTACTTTTGTGATTCACTGTATGTACCTATTAGACTTTTTGATATTAATACAAAATCGATGTGTTTGCTAACTGTTTTGCACGAACTGTCATTGGCGTAAGTGTGTTCGACAGCAGTGTTCAAACATTGAACACTAGAGTAAGAAGAAGTGATAAGATAAGTGATAGACATCATGTTTGCTTAGGATATCTTATCTAGCAAACATGAGCACACATACAAATTGAGATAACAAGCAACTGATTGCTTGCGCTTGGGTTCAGAGTTTGTGTGTGTGTTTCTGTTATCACTTATCGATATCACGAACAAAATAGTATATATAAGCGTAGGTTAAGATTTTATAGTTCAGTTCGAATAAACAGTATACCCGACTTTACAACTCGGTGTTTTATTTTTAACTCGCGGTTCATAAATTTCCCCCCACCAGAGGTAAGGGATTTTGAACATTTGGTCCTTCGAAACGGATACTTATTTTATATTTTCTCAATCGTCATTGAGGCGAAGGAAATTTAAATAAGAAGTTATAATACATTTTGATTGGTGAAATTTTCTCAATTGCTAAAAAGCAAAGAAAATATAGTTAATTACCTTTCAAAATTATTATTTTCAATAGCGTACTTTACGGCTGACAGTAAAGTAAGTGTAATCGGGACTTAGACACCGAATTAAAAGTGCAGTGTTAAAAAAAAAAAAAAAAGTCCAAAAATCAATTAAAAATGGACAAAAAGGATAAACTGTACAAATCCCAAAAACAAATAGGGGATGAAGTTGCGCTTATTCATAAAAAACTCAAAAATAAAACAAATCGAACATCTGAGTTTGAAATAAGGAATAGACTAAGTTCTATATGGAACGAATTCCAGCTAAGCCACTCAAAAATTTTGGAAGTTGGAATCAGCACAGACAAATATTTCGAAATGAATTATTTCCAGTGCATTGAAAGTGAAGTTAGCAAAATAAATGCTTTGCTTGATGCAGCAAAAACACCGATTCAGCCAGGAGAGGATGATGATTCAGTTCCAAAGCCTTCAACTAATAATCAAGAAGATGACGCAACAACAACAGTAAGTGCTAGAACACTGCCGACATTTGCACCAACATTGGGAACATTAGAAACAAACCTCATTAAGATGTTTTACCGACGGCATGAAAACTTCAAACGTCAAATGGATAAGACGGTCGGAGCAGAAAAAATCTCATCCCGAGAAGAAAAAGACGTGGTGGAAAAATTCAATGATCTGAAATTGATGTATAATAAGATCACGGTAGACCTCGGATATTATGACAATAATATTGAGGACATCTACGAGGAATCGGCAAAGAGCGCTTCTAATGTCCAAAAAATCTTTGAAGAGGGAGCAACAAAACCCGAGATCCAGAAGAAGTCCTCCAACCTGAAGCTGGAAGAAGTTAAAATTCCAGTCTTTTATGGCGATTTAAACGAATGGATGTCCTTCCGTGATTTATTCGTGAAATTAGTTCATGAAGTAAAGCATATCTCGAATGTAGAAAAGATGTTCAGACTTAAGTCTGTAGTCAAAGGTGAAGCGGGAAAGCTCATCATGCATCTCAACGTTACTGAGACGAATTATGAAGCGGCATGGAGTATGCTCGAACAGAGATTCGAGAATCGAAGATTGCTGTTTACAACTCTGGTTGACAGATTGCTTGATCAGCCAACAATTAATGGCGAGTCAGCAAGTTCTGTTAAAAAGTTATTAGACACCACAAATGAGTGCATATTCGCACTAAAAAATCTTAAGATACCACTAAATGATGCATGTCCATTTATAGCTAGAGTGGTTATAAGGAAACTGGACAAAGATACCCTAAGGCAGTACGAGCAAGGGGTGAAAAAAACGAAAGAAATCCAGAGCTTGGATGACGTTTTACAATTCCTGGAGCAGCAGTATCAAACACTTGAGGCAATAAAAGGAAAAGCGGGTGGAAGCAACAATGCTCAAAAGAATAACCAAAAACAACACACGTTTTTTACAGACCAGATAAAATGTTTTTATTGCCAAATGTCTGGCCACCAAACAAAAAATTGTCGAAAATTTTTACAACTTAAAGTGGCGGAACGAAGAAGTTGGACTCGGAAATCAAAAGTATGCTATGGGTGTTTAGACCACAATATAAACACAAAATGCACAAGCAAAACAGAAAAATGCCAAATTTGTAATCGTAACCACAATACGATTCTTCACGATAAAGACTTTGCTGCAGAGAAAAAAGGAGAACAACTAACAGCAACAGTGACGAAGGAAGGCGCTTCATCAGCCATTTTGCTGGCAACTGCACAAATACAAGTGAAATCAAAAACCGGTGAATTCGTGCTAATGCGAGCATTAATAGACCAAGGATCCCAAAAAACGATGATATCCGAAGAGGCCGCACAAATATTAGCCATTCACCGGACTAAAGATAGAACCGAACTTCAAGGAATTGGAAATACAACAGTGGGAATATCTAAGAGCAAAGTTTTGTTAGAACTTAAGCCACGTTTTTTGAGTACACATGTAATCAAAGTTGAGGCATTGGTGTTACCAACATTGGCTAAGGCTCAACCAAGCAGAAGCTTTGATTTTGATTTTAACCACTGGAGTAATTGTGTGCTCGCAGATCCATTATTCAACAAATCGGATAGAATAGACGTGGTAATAGGAGGTGATTTATACGGCAAGATTCTGGAAGATAAAATAATAAAAATTGATGGAGTACTGGGACAATCCACGAAATTGGGCTGGATATTGTCTGGAATAATTAAAAATGATAAACCAATTAATAAAAAACTAACAACTGCCATTACAAATCTGGAGCAATTTTGGGAAATTGAAGAAGTATCGCAGAATGACTCACATTCAAAAACTGAAGACCAATTATGCCTGGAAGCTTACGCAAATAATAAAGAAGTGGACATCGATGGAAGATATATAGTGGCTCTCCCGCTCAAAGAAGACAAAAAACTTGGAGACTCTAAAAAAAACAGGCCGTAGCTCGATTTCTTAATTTGGAGAAGAAATTTGAGTCTGACAAAGTTCTAAAAGAAGAATATTCAAAGTTTATGAAAGAATATTTAGAACTAGGTCATATGCAAGAAGTTGAAAAAGCTAACATGGGAAAATACTATTTACCTCATCAAGCAATAATAAGAGCGAAAAGTCTTACTACAAGGCTGCGGGTGGTCTTTGATGCGTCTGCTAAAACATCAAATGGTCGAAGCCTGAACGATATAATGATGGTAGGCCCTAGACTGCAAAAAGATATTTTTGATATCATCTTAAAGTGGAGGTTATGGAGATATGCTATAACCGGAGATATTGAAAAGATGTACCGGCAAATCAAAATAGCAAGAGATGATCAAGAATACCAACATATCCTGTGGAGAGACAACAAAAACAAGGCCTTAAAGGAGTATCGACTTACTACTGTAACCTATGGAACGGCAGCTGCACCATTCTTGGCTGTACAGACCTTAATGGACATAGCCAACAATTGCAGTAAAATAAACCGTGATACAGCTAAAATAATCCGAGAAGATTTCTACATGGATGACCTTATGACAGGGGCAGATAATATGGAAAAATGCATGGAAATTCAACAGAATGTGGCCACAGAACTTAAAAAATATGGTTTTCATTTAAGAAAATGGTTGGCAAATGATTTAAAAATAACTAACAGCATTCCTAATTGTGGCAACAATCAACTGATTGAAATTAAATATAACGAATCAGTCAAGACTCTAGGACTAAATTGGGATCCAGCACAAGACGAATTTAAATTCTATTTAAATTTATCGACTGAAGATAAAATTACGAAACGAATTGCATTATCAAATCTTGCCCGAATATTCGATCCATTGGGTTGGCTTTCACCAGTCACAGTAGTTGCAAAGCTTTTTATGCAGAAATTATGGATTCAAGAAATTTCGTGGGATAGTGAACTTGAAGAGAACTTGAAGAATGAATGGAATAGTTTCATAGAACACATATCTAGTCTTAATGAAATAAACATTCCTCGATGGCTGCAATCATCTATTGGAATGAAAATTGAGCTACACGGCTTTGCTGACGCATCCGAAAAAGCATACGCAGCGGTGGTCTATATGAAGATCAACTCATCAACTACACTGATAAGTGGGAAGAGCAAGGTAAATCCAATAAAGAACAGAAAAACACTTCCGAAATTAGAACTCTGTGCGGCACAACTATTGGCAAGACTTTTGCACAGAATTATAAAGGTCATAAATAGAGATTATGAAGTACATGCTTGGAGTGATTCAACAATAGTAAATGCATTTTTAAACTTTTCTCCAGTAGACGAAGTAGAATACGCTTGGAAACTCATTGTGAAACATCATCAAAAAAGCGAATTTGAAACAGAAATAAAATGTTTAAAACAAAAGAAATACATTAATCCAAACAATAGAATTATCAATTTAAATCCGTTCTTGGATAAAGATGATATTCTAAGAGTAGGCGGCAGGTTACATTTATCCAACTTACAATACAATCAGAAGCATCCAGTCATTTTAAACAAATCAAATATAACTACAGCAATAATTGAAGACACACATCAAGCAACATTACACGGATCCATTCGCGTCATGGAAACCATTATAAGGCGAAGGTACTGGATCGTTGGATTAAAAAATGCTGTAAAAAAATGCATCAGACTATGTCCAAAATGTATTAGATATCGACAATGTGTGGCAGGACAGATAATGGGAAATTTACCAGAATATCGAGTTACTGTATCACATCCATTTGAACATACTGGAATTGATTATGCTGGACCTGTACTGATGAGATGTTCGAAAGGAAGAGGACAGAAATCATTCAAAGGCTATATAAGCGTTTTCGTGTGTATGTCAACAAAGGCAATACACTTAGAAGCAGTGAGCGATATGACAAAAGAAGCTTTCATGGCAGCTTTAAGACGTTTTTTCGGCAGAAGAGGAAAGAGTGCTCATCTATACTCGGACAATGGATCCAATTTTGTTGGTGCAAGCAGACAAATGGATAAGGAATTCTTACAAGCAATCAAACAGAATTCAGACGTTAGTCAGATGCTAGAATCAGAAAGGATTCAATGGCATTTTATTCCGCCGGCAGCCCCTCACTTTGGAGGAATTTGGGAAGCTGGAGTAAAGGCAGTGAAGCATCATCTAAGGCGAGTAGTAGGAGATTCGAAATTAACCTTCGAAGAAATGTCAACTCTCTTAGCCCAAATTGAAGGAGTTTTGAATTCCCGGCCACTCTGTGCATTCAATAGCAACAATCTTGAGGATTTAGATGTACTGACTCCAGGCCATTTTTTAATTGGAAGGCCCTTGATCGATTGCCCTGAATCAGAAAGTAATCTTACAATTAATTCCACCGACAAATGGAAGCTTATTCAAAAAATGAAGAGAGATTTTTGGAACCGCTGGAAAGACGAATATTTACATACGCTTCAACAGAGGAGGAAGTGGAAAACACAACAAAATAATGTTAAAGAGAATGATATAGTCATCATCAAAGACGAAAATACACCGCCATCCAGATGGCCGTTAGGTAAAATAACGGAAGTGCACACTGGAAATGATGGAAAAGTACGAGTAGTGACTTTAAAAGTTAAAAACGGCACGTTGAAGCGGCCTATACACAAAATTCTTATATGTCCTCAAGAGTCGACAGAGTCAAAACATACTGACATAAGTAACTCTAATCTAACAATGAAATTAGTAACAATGATTCCAAAAATGAGTAAAATGGCCATTATGTTAATGCTACTACTAATGATGACCGCTGTTCTTGAAGGAGCACCGCTGGCAATAGGCACTAAAGGGACTTATCTTACACGGCTTCAGCAAAATTCCGCAATATATTTAGACAATATCGGAAAAATGGATGTTGTAAGATCAAATTGGAAATTAATCGTTTTTTACGATCTGGATCCATTCTTCAAAGAGATGCAGGGAATCAATAATCTGACAACACAGTTAGAGAGACAGTGCCATAAATTGACTTACTTCAAAGAATCCTGTGAATCCATGGTTCAATCAATGAGAAGGAAGTTTCGTATATTGGCATCAAACAATGAGCTGTTTATGATGAAGAATAGAAAAAGAAGAGCACCATTGGAATTTGTCGGATCAATCTTACATATACTCTTTGGTACGATGGACGCAGACGATAGAGAGGAAATAACGGAAAATATGAAAGCCCTGTTGGATAATCAACAAAAATTAAAACAGCTAAGTGAAAAACAGACATCTTTAATTGATTCCACAACTAACATATTAAAGAAAACAACTGAGGATGTGAATCACAACCTGGAAAGGCTAACGCAACAGCTAAACACATTCTACACGCACTCAGTCCAATTCCAGAATGCTGAAAAATTGACATTACAATTTCAGTCACTGGCAATACAAGTTAATACTATGATTGAAGAATGTGATAGCATCCAATCAGATATCATCACGTTGCTTGTTGACATGAATCATGGTCATGTAAATCCACACTTACTCAAACCATCACAACTCATGAAAGAGATAGACTTCATTGAAAGTAATCTACCAAGTGATCTCACAATGTTGGGAAAACAGGAAAGGAACATTGTTAAAGACACTTACAACTCCATGGTGGCTAAGGGTACTATTATCGGTACTCGATTAGTAATTAGAGCTGATATACCACTTATTAATTACGTACCATCAGAGGTTTACAATTTGATTCCGTTGCCAATGGAATTTAGAGGAAAGATGATAATAGCACAACCAACTGCAGAATACATGGCGTACAACCCAGTAGAATTGGTGTATACACTGATTTCGGAAACACAACTAAATACCTGCAAAAGGAGCCTGGAAGGAAGATTCTTATGTCAAATGAATTGGGTATGGAATGCAGCTACCGACAGATCCTGTGAAATGTCAGCCTTAAAGAATTCAAAACATGCTGAATGCCAATTCAAGGAAATTCCTTATCATTCATTTTGGAAAGAGTTGTCTGGAAACAACCGTTGGCTGTTCAAAACATACAACCAATCAACCTTGGACCTAAACTGTAGCGATTATGAACAAGGATTAGTGGAACTACCTTCTCAAGGTATATTGACTTTAGCACCAGGATGTAAGGCACAATTTGAAGGAATCAAAATAACATCTGGGTATCAATTAGGATCAAATGTGAAGGCTGATCCTCTTGCGATGACATGGACAACGAATATAGATCTGATAACTGAGAACCAACTAACTCTAACGAACTCATCGCTGGTAGAGACTAGGAACAGCATCCGACAATTGATATCACAAGTTCGTGACATGCGGGAATATGAGTCAAACATTAAATTAGTTAAATTTCATCAGATAAGCGGCCATGTATCCTTATTGATTACTATTGTAATAATTATTATTTTAATTATTATGTATTTAAAAAGAAAGAATAAAAAATCTGAGATTGACTTCTCCCTGCCTGCTCTATGAGGCGGGGCAGAATGTTCAAACATTGAACACTAGAGTAAGAAGAAGTGATAAGATAAGTGATAGACATCATGTTTGCTTAGGATATCTTATCTAGCAAACATGAGCACACATACAAATTGAGATAACAAGCAACTGATTGCTTGCGCTTGGGTTCAGAGTTTGTGTGTGTGTTTCTGTTATCACTTATCGATATCACGAACAAAATAGTATATATAAGCGTAGGTTAAGATTTTATAGTTCAGTTCGAATAAACAGTATACCCGACTTTACAACTCGGTGTTTTATTTTTAACTCGCGGTTCATAAATTTCCCCCCACCAGAGGTAAGGGATTTTGAACAAGCAGTTTATTTACAAAAAAGCTTTACCATCATACTAGTTAAAAATTGTTAAGAATTGAGAATTGGGATAAATCCGATTGGTCAAATTTTCAATGATTCTTCCGTATATCTTCTGCTGAATTTGAGTGATGGCCTGTGTTATGTTCAACTTGATTCCCTTAAGTCTAAATGTGGTTTATACACAATAACCTGTGAGTTCGGGCGTCATTGAACTAGAAGTCGTTTTCGAAAGAGTACGGACCAATGACGCGCCACCGACACGGCCCACCAAAAATTAACTTTTTGAGGATGCATTATCACCAAGTGGACCTCGTGTGGGTTGGTTTCGACTCATATCCACCAATTTTGCTTCTTAAAATAGCCATTAATATAAAAATGCCCCTGTCGCTTAAGACGATTTTCTCCCAAACGCTAAGTTTGAACTAACGAACACTCATTTTGATAATTAAGTTTTATCATTTAGACGTGCTATTCAATTGTGTAACTAGTTTTGAAGATTTTGCATCAAAAACTGAATAATTAACCGATTTGACAGATGTCACCAAAACACCATGGCCCCCACAGGCTCCCAAAAGCTATACACACCGATTGAAAGACCCTTTATATGACTCGCTTAAGAGGCTAATAAATGGATATCTTAAGTTAAGATCTTTAAATGAAGATAAAATAGCACGCCACATCTTTGATGACAAGAAAGATACCATTCAATAACTTCATTAAGAGTTTTAGTTTCAAAAGGCTTGTCCAATCCTCGTTTGGATTTGTGTCCTCTTTTTTCATACCGGTGCGTGGTCAGATAAATATTCTTAACGTGGTTTCACGGAGTAAATTATAAAATTTCTCAATTTCTTACTTTGATCAGCATTGACTTGGTAAACATTTGGGCTTATTGATAGAAGTTGGTAAATGTGAGGATCAATCAAAGGGCATAGGTAAGTTTCGAGGTCCTTACGATTTTAGCTGATGCAAGAATTTATACAATTACAGTTGTTAAAAGTAGCTTTTTGTTATAAGGTCACATTCTTTAATACATTTTTAGATTAAATATTAACCAACTCGTATTGGTAGTCTTAAATCAAGCCAAGAAAAAAATCCTTAAATAGGTATATAATTCTTTCAGAAGAATTCTCTCGTTTAACATTGTTGCTTTGTAATTTTACATCTTAAAGTGGTAAATCTTAGTCTTTAGCACAGTTTTGGCTTTCAGGTTTTATGTCCTCATATCATGTTCATTTGTGTAGACAAACATAAGTAAAGCTTATACATACATTTAGATTTTGGACTTACATTATGTACATACATATGTAATGTACATATGTACATACATAGCTCTGATGTGTAAATACTTTTCAGATCAGTTGTCAGTTCAGTCGTCATTCAAGTTCCTGTTTTTTTTTTCAATATGTCGAAACAGAATGATAATTTGGTCGATTTCATTGAAATTTATCGCGCGTGTCCATGTTTGTGGAAGAAAAGTGACCCTTTTTATCACAATTCAGTTAAAAGAAAAGCAGCATACAAGCTCAACTGAACACCGGACTGACGTCTAAATACACTGCCTTTTTTAACTGAACTGACAACTGAACTGATAATTATTATTGAAGGAACAACTTTAGACGGGGCTTAACAGAATTAAAAACTAACTTACCCTTTAAGTTTTACGATTAAGAATATTTCTCCGGATTATAGAAAACAGTTCATTTTGATATTTTTTTAATTAACATAACTAATTCTCCGTCTAGATTTAAATCTTGGTTGGGTTTGAAAACGTTCATCCAACTGCTGCTTATTCTTCTGAGCCAACATACGATAAACGAGCTTTTTACGCGGTGATAATCGACGCCAGATTTCTGCTGCTCTTTTTATTGATATTTTTGCATTTAAATTAATATTTCGAATTTTTTTTACAAAAATTAAAAATGGATTTGTTAATTTTTTTTTCACTAAATTTCTTTTAATTTGAAAATTATTTTTGTTTGACATAATATTGAAAATATGAAATTTAAAAAAAAATTAAGTGTTTTGTTTCAGAAAGAATAAAATAATACTTTAATGAAACAGTTCCTAAAAACTATAAAAGTACACAAAATCCTTGAGCACCCGAAAAAGGTTAATGTAACATACATCATTTTTTGCAAAAAAAAAGGATTAATTTCTGTTATAGTTTTGTCTTTGAACATGGAAAGAACCTTTGGGTATAATTTAGTTTTGGAAATTTATCAAAGTTGAATTTATATTATCTTTACCTGACACTGAAGGAAGCTCGTTAAAAGACTCTTGAGTTTTTAAGGCTGCATATACTTCCACCCAAAATTAAATCGCTTGTCTTTCACATAATTTGACTAATAAAGGTATCCCTTGTATCGTGTATCCCATTACCTTGCTCGTTTCAGTCCCTGAGGACATAATCTATCATTTAAGTTAGTTTTTCAGAACGATATGTAATACCATTACTATAAGTACAAGGCGCGTTTTATGTTCCGGGTCCATTTTATTTGGTTGCCATTTTTGTGTAAATGAAATTTGTCAGTAGGCATTTGACAGTCGTAGAGAGTGATCCATAATAATTTATTATGGAGCATCTAACGCAGCAACAACGTGATAAAATTATTAAAACATTTTATTTTTCAATTATAAATATACTACTCCCAAAAAACTCCGTGACTTTTTCGGTGTTAATTAAGTCAACCATTCATTTAGCGTATAATTTTTAATTTTTAAAAATTTGCCTTCACTCGGAGAAAAAACAAAGACTGGGTGACAAGTAAACCAATGCAAGACAGAAAAGATTGTTGCTGAATGTCCGGTTAGATCTCATCAAAACCATTCACAACAATTGAGAATGTCTCCGTCATGTTTTCTAACAAATTTTCAAAATTCAATTGACAACAACATTCGCAGGACAACGTCCGTCAACGTGAGGGAGATTGAAGTAGACTTTTCGTGCCTTACCTCTCGCTATTCATGAGCAAAGAATCATATTTTGACTAGGCTGATTTTGTTAATAAACAGATTAGCCGCTATTGGAGCACTGAGATTCCTCGATTGAAACACAATCGTAGAGGTGCGCAATTTGTTCCGACGGTGTCATAGGGCCATATTTCCCTGAAGATGCCATTGGCAATGCTGTAAAGCTTACTGGTGACCACAATCGTGCTAGGATGCGAGTTTTGCGAGAAATCTTCCTCTGCCGAATAATGTCAAATAGTGGTCACATCGACTGGCCCCTGCGATCCCTTAATTTGACGACTTGAAGGAAAAATTACATCAACAAACTAACCACAACTTCTATGCTTAAAGACGACATTAGATACGAAGATGAAGATTTGAGCAACCGCCATAGACATCAACTTAACCGCCATAATGCAATTATCTAAATATAAAGTGCAAAATTATATTTAATTTAAAAGTTATTGAAAAAAAAAAACAAGCATCGACCTGGAACATAAAATGCATCCTATGGTAGTTTATTACATTTTCTCCATACATATTCTCCACAAAGATGTTGTAAGAAGAAATGTAAAATACGCTTGCCAAATTAAGCAGATAAGTAAAAAAGCTGAGTTTAAGAAAACTCCAGAATATTAAATAATTTAAGGCTTGGTCAAACAGAACGCGTTTTTACGCCGCGTTTCACCGCCGCGCCGGCCGCCGCGTTCAAAAGCAGGCGTTGTATTACATTGCAATACATGCCCCATGTCACATTAGGAAGAGCGCACACACGTTCTGAATTGATTCTTTCTTGACTAAGACCATACTATTGGCTCTTAGTGACCAATTGGGAGACTTTATGGTTCCAACACTAGGTAGCTTAACAACTGTGGCAGAAACTATTGTCGATGATAAGGATCAAATAAACTTGGCTAATTCGAGTAATTAGTTGAGATTGAATCCCTAAAGTAGGCTACACACTATCATTTCTTAAATGACATTCCAAAACTGTCATTTCTGAACATTTCATTTGATGCTACACACTGTCATTTCAATGAAGTCATTTTTTCAATCATTTTTGAAATTTTATTCATTCAAAAATGACGCACGCTGATATGTTTCCCACACACTGTCATTTCATTTCATCATTCCAGTCATACCCACGAAAAATTTTGATCTTCATCATTTCCATCATCATTTATCATTTACATTTACACGCTATCATTTTTTCCATCATTTCAGCAGAAATGATGTAAACAAATGACAGTGCGTAGCCTACTTTACGCGGCGGTTGCAATGTCGCGTGAAAATAATCTTACCGTCGCGTCGCGTTAAAAAATCCTAACGCGGCGTTAAAAGTGCGTTCTGTTTTACCGAGCCTTCAGGCCGACGCGACGTTTTTAGCACGCTTTCGATAGAGTTAATCATAAAATTCTTCTTCACAAGCTCTGGCCTTTTGGTATTAACTCTTTGCTTTTAATGTTACTTATATAACATATTTGACCAAAAGAGTACAAGTTGTGAAAATAAGAATCCATAAATCTGAAATAAATATTCATCAGGTGTTCCACAAGGAAGTCATTTGCGACCATCACTGCTTTTTCTCCTCTTTCTCTATAATAAGTCGATTTTATTCCAAAATTCTCTCTTTCTTCTTTTTACGAATGGTCTAAAACTTTATCGGAGGATTTCCTGCAAATCCGCATCAAAAACATCAAATTAGCCAGAATAAAGCAAAAAAACAAGATTTGGGAGTTATTCTTGACGTTAATACCTGACATTTCACCCACATTACGACTATATAAGCTAATCAGATGTTGGAGTTTCTTAAAAGAAATACTAGAGAGCTTACCAATTCATATTCACTAATATCAATGATTAATTCCTTGATACGTTCTGTCCAGGAATATTGCTATTTCAATTCAGTAAAAAGAATAGAGAATGTATAAAAAAATTACAAGATATGGTTTTTTAAATTAAAATGAAGAATTATTAAACCATCTTACAAAACCCGATGTTTACTATTTGGAATTAAATTACTGGAAACTCGGCGGAAATACTTTCCAATAATGTTTGTCGGAGGTATTTTAATCGGACATTTGGAATGTTCCCCACTAATTGGTTTATTACTTGCGACTTATAGTTACTATAAGGCAAGTTATGCATTCTTAAAAAAAATTGACCTCGAGATTTTGATCGAAGTTGACATTACGATGATAGCGAAAACCAAAAAAGTAGGTATCACAATTCTGTCTGTCTGTCTGTCTTTTCGACAACAGTCTAAACGATTCGCCCGATTTTCTTTAAACTTGGTAGACCGTAACGGTTGGAACCATTTTTTTGGTTTTTGATTTTCTCAAAAACGGTACGACCGATTTTGATCATTTTTTTTCTGCTAATTCAATTTAAAAAACAAAAATGTTTTGGATTTTTAAAAAAAATTTCAAATTTTTTTTTGGAAACTCAATATTTTGAAAACCCCATGCTCGATTTTTTTAAAACTTGGTAAAAAAAAGTTTTTTTTTAATATATTTTATAAGATGAAAGAAAACAAATTATTTAAGCTAAAAATAACGGTATCTACCCTCCATACAAATGTTAAAAAATGGTTTTCGAAAATCGTATTTTTCTCGAAAACGGTTCCGAGAATTTCGCTAAAATTTTTTTCTTTTGATAAAATCTTACGATCTATAATCAAATAAAAAAAAATTAAAATCCAGATATTACTGACTGTACCTACCATAGAACGATTTTTTCAAATTTAGAATTTCTCATTATCGACAAAACGGATTTTAATGAAATTTTTTATAGAGAAGCTTCTAAAAAGTTTTAAACACATTGCATTTCGGAACTTAAAAAAAAAATAATTTTTGAGTTTTTGAAAAAAAATCTATTTTTTTTTTTTTGGAAATTCGATATCTCAGAAACGGCTAAATATTGTTGTTTGTAAATTTAATTTTTATTTGAAAAATAATAAAAACTTTAAATTGGCGTACCAAAATTTTTTCTTGTAAACGTTTGAAGAATTTTGTATATACATAAAAGCTTATTTTTTTAAGAAACAAGTACAGACTTATAATTTTAGTTTTTGCATAAGCTTATGTTTGCTCGAATCACATGGCATGCTGTTTTTATCTCCAAATACTAAAGGAGTTGTTTTGGTCTAATAAAAAATGAATATTATGCTTATTTATATAAAGAGCAAGTTCGTGCGACCCAGTCGTGCATTTTATTTAATTTATCTCTAGAAGCTGTAATATTGCTAGTAGATTAAATAAATAAATATATAAAATCGCGGAATACACAGCAATTGTCAACGGATTGTTACTTCCAAACACGTTATTTAATTTCATTGAAAATCAAATTAACAAATTAATTTAGTTGTAATTGGGAGGCAGAAGTGGATTTAGTGAAAGTTTCAACACCTATCTCCAGGGGCGAACGCAGAAAATAATTTTGGGGGGGGGGGGGGGGGTGGGGGTTCAAAAAAATATGAGATTTTCATAAATATATTATTTTATTACTATATTGTAGGTACTTGTTAATTACATATTCTTTATTGTTGGCCGTGGCGCGATGGATGTGTGCTCGCCTGTCAACCTCATGATGACAGGTTCGATCCCTGCCGTCGTCTATGTCGCTTTAATTCCATTAAAAACCTTCTAAAAATTGTCATCAATGGTTTGCTGGTTTACTCATTACATGTTGTTCAGGCATAACACTAACAACATGCAATTGAGTTAAACTAGTATGCCCAACAAGGATGAACACGAATAAAATAATGTGAATCATAAACGACATAGAAATAAGACACGGCATTTCTGCGCTTTAGCTCAGCCGCCATCCCTGGAGATAAAAATATCTGAGACAACCACCAACAGTCTCAGAACATCGTGCCACACATCTTTCCTATCCTTCTTTCTCTGCATTAACTTCACGCCCGCGCTGTGTTGAAGCATTTAAAGGGTAATCATAATCCCTTGAGCGCGGGTAGATTATAAAAAAAAAAAAAAAAAAAAAAAACTCGTATGTTATAACTAAATAATATTTGATCTCAGGGATAGGACCTATCGGAACAATTTCATACAGCTAAATCGCAAAAACAAAACGTCATAAAGATGTTGCACCGGATACCTATTTGGCAAATTTGAATAATGTTACCAAAAGTTGGATAATATTCAATACGAGGGCGTTTTTGGTGCTTCCCATTTGGCCATTTTTTATTCCGGAATTAATTCTTAGACATAGACTTTTACTATACGGCCCTGTGATGGAGGCCATCATTTGGTTCGTAAATTATCATTAATGCAACAAGAAGAAAAAGAATGTAAGTGATTTCATAAGTGTACCTAACAATAGAGTTAAAATAAGTTCTAGGTTCGCCTAGTGGTCCAAATCTGCAAAACTAAATCCGGCATATATTAATACGTGAAGTTATAACTTGTTGTACTTTTGCGATGATAGGAAAAAGAGTTATACGAAAACATAAGGACGACGGCAACACTCAATTGGTACCTATGTTAACTATACAACATAATTATAATCAAAACGCTCTCAGAGGGTGCTATGTGCTAGATACTCATTTGTAACTGTAACTTTCAACACACTCCGACTTTGGAGCCATCAATAACTCAAAATTATATAAATCGAAATCATAAATCGGCCCTTAAGATTAACACGGATATCTGTATCGGTATATTTGCTCTGTTCGTTAGTCCGTTTTCTGCCCTATACATAATGTAAATTATCAAAAACGCAATTGCTGTTCTATTCGTCTCTATTTTTTAATCATCAATTCAAATTAAGACAATTGTGTTAAAATACGAAGACACATAAAATAAAAAGCACGACTGGGTCGCACAAACTTGCTCTTATGTAAAAGACTAAGAATTTCAAAAATTATTGTTATTACAGAAATAACACAAAATTCTTTTTTAAAATACTAAAACTCCTTTAGTAGTTGGAGCTAAGCACAGAATGTCATGTGTTGTGAGCAAATATTAGTTTATGCAAGAACAAAATTGTAATTCGTATTAGTGGTTTCTTAAAAAAATAAGCTTTTGTATACAAAATTTTTAAAACATACTTAAGAAAAAATTTTGATACGCATATTTAAATTTTTTATTATTGTTCGAATAAAAATTTAATTTACAAAAAAAAGATATTGAGCAGTTTTTGAAATATCGAATTTTCAAAAAAAAAAAATTGATTTTTTTCTTTCAAAAATTCAAAGAATATTTTTTTAAAAAAAGTCTTAAAATGCAATGTTTTTTTAAACTTTTTAGAAGCTGTTCTAAAAGTAAAGATTAATCGAAACAAAAAAAAAACTATCAAAATTCTCTCGAAAAATACGATTTTCGAAAACCATTTTTTAACATTTTGTATTGTGGGTACCTTTATTTTTAGGTAAAACAAATTTTTTCCTCAGATCTTTTAGATTATATTAAGAAAGTTTTATTTATCAAGTTTAAAAAAAATCGAGCATGAAGTTTTCGAAATATTGAGTTTCCAGAAAAAAATTGAAATTTTTTTAAGAATCAAAAAATAAAACTTTTGAAATTTGTATACCTACGCAATAATATTTAAACCTTGGAAAGGCTTCATAATGATTAAAATCGGTTGTTCTGTTTTCGAGAAAATCAAAAACCAAAAAATGGTTTCAAAGGGCTTCCAAGAATAACCATTTTTTGGAAAAAATATTTCAACCATTACCTAAAATGACGAAATGACATTTTATGAATTTTTTTCAAAATTCTGTGGGACAGTTTTTGAGAAAAAAATATTTATAAGATTTCGAAAAAAATCGTATGGCAGATACCGTTATGTTTTGGTCTTAAAAAGAAAAGAAAAAAACGTGTGGGGGAAACAAATTCAAAACGATATCTACCAAGTTTAACGAAAATCGGCCCAGCTTTTTAGGCCGTAGTCGAACAGACAGACAGACAGAATTTTGCGACCCACATTTTTCGTCTTCGCTATCATCGTAATATCAACTTTGAATAAAATCTTCAGTTCGATTTTTTTTTACGAATGCATTACTTGCCTTATAGTACCTATAAGTCGTAAGAAAAAACAACACTAGCAGAAGAATTTATGGCACGAAAATAACACTTTGTTTTTTTTTTCTTTAATAAAATGAACCCTTATTTTTTTGGTCGTTTCGGGGGGGGTTTGAACCCCTAAAATCCCTACCTGCGTTCGCCCCTGCCTATCTCCAAAAACAAATAGGTTTTTATAAGAAAAGTGATGTTTTTCAAAACTAAACAAAGCGCCATGTTCTTCAAAAATTAAAGTTCAAAATTATTTGATTCGTCATTATTTTTCAATGAAGTATTTAAAGTTGATTCAGGCTTAATTATGCACTATACAGTGACCATTTTTATTTATAAATAATTTAAAATTATTCAAAAATTTAATGAAAATTAAGTTGACTTAAATTATTTGCCATTACGGAGTTCTAATTTTAGTAATTTTGTAAACAAATTATGAAGAAATAAATTTCACGGCTTTTTAAATTTGTATCAAAGTATCAAATTGTATCATATAATCGTTTACAAAATATTGATCTTTCAAACAATTTTTTTTTTATTTTTTCAGCAAGCAAAAAGAATTACAATGTTTTTATAAGCAATTTTACTTAATTTTTCCAGAAGCTGCCTTGTACAAAATTTGACAGAAATCATATTATTCTGTAAAACCTATCAATCATAAAAATAATTTTTAAAATCGGACCTGTGGATTATGAGATAAGCCAGAACATTTATGTAAGTACAAACAATCAATACAACTTTTCATGTTGTTGCCTGTTGTTGGGAAACTACTGGACTGACTTTATTTATTTAAATTTTTTTTTATTTATTTTTTTTTGTTATCAAGTATGTAACACTTCTACTTGAGACTAATATTAGTCAAAAGGTTGACCATATGCCTCAAATACGCACCAACAGTTTCTTGAGTCAAAATTTTGTAAGATTTTTAATAGAAAAATAAGTCATGAACTGTACTTGTTATCTGTTATTACACTTTCGGAAGTTCTAATTTAGTATGCTAGTTTGCAATTCCAGTATCATTTGAAGTTCCAAGTTGAATGGAAATGGAAAATTTAATGGCATTTTTCTAAACTTAGATGTTGCACAATAACAAACAATGCACAACAAATTAAAGTCATTCCTATATTTACCAAAGCTATAAAAGTTGACGTCTTCGCAAATTATTCCGTACGATAAAAACACCAGCAAAGCTTATTCTAAAAATTCAAGAACTATTTATAACTAAGGCAAATAAAGAGAACAGCTTTCACAAGCCAATCCAATAAGCTATTAAACGAACAAACATATCCTAGAATCACATGGATGTCCTAGCCCACAAGTGGTTTTCACAAAACAGTTTTCCGTTTATGCATTTGCATTTCCTTAAGCTCCCCCATTTCAACAGTGCCATTTACCAAACAAATAAAAACATGAAACACATTCCATGTATAATCCAGATACCCATGGAGATTTCAAAAAAATAATCCATCTATCTAAGGTTGGATGAACTTTCAAAGTTTAAATGGCTCTTTAACATCCATCGAACACTCACTTCTAATCTTTCGACATTTTGCACATGAAGCCCATCGACGCCAACATCGCTGCACGACATCATTACACAGTCGGGCACATGCCCACCTCCCCGTCCTACCCCCCGAACATGACACATGCAACTTCTTCTTCGGCTGCCGCAAATACAAATAATTAGGCGCTTCTATCGTAGCTTCGAGACTTGCGAGTCTATACACAATACCGACCCGACCAACCAATGCGAGGAAATCGATGAGCAAACGAATCCGCCGGATCGTCTTCTTTATACATTTTTATTTGGTTCCCTATGGTTGAGGTCTCGTCTCTCACTTGGCACAATCTAGAGGGTTCCGGCAACCATAGATGTTCGTACGTAGTACCTTTTTCGACACCTAAAACATTCCACCCACTTGTTTTGTGGCGAACATGGAAAGACACCTCAAACTCTGTGTTTCGTCATCCATGGCGTTCTAAAACAAGCACGCAAACAAGGAATAATCATAGAAGCGCAAATCTAAAAATAGCCAACATCCGCCCACCGAAATCATGCCTTCAGACGTCAAGCAATGGTGTTGCTGTGAAAATTATAATCATAGAAAAGTATCTTCAACAATTGCTGTGGTGGTGCTACGATGGAAAGTGGCGAGGGGGCGTTGCTGTATTATAGGACATCTTTTTTTTTTAAACCGAAGGTTATTCCTGCTGTGTATTGCAGACACGAGTCTTTTTGTGCCTGAAGCTTCTGCTTGAGCGTAAAATTACAACGCAGTATTTGTTTTGGTTTGTATTTGGTGATCCTTAATAAATTCTGGTGAAACATTAATATTCAAAAACAATTTCGAAACACAAAGAAGATGCGATGAGGAAACCCGACACATTTCACTTGATTAAGCAATAATTTTCTAATCAGTGGTTAATCTTTGTGACATGTTATTGACAGAATTTTAATTGACGTTTACTTTCAAAAAAAAAAAAAAAAAGTGAAAGAGAAAGAGAATTGCGGAAGTGTTCATTCATATTGAATTGTGTACATACAAGACTGATAATAGGTTTGTTCGTTGAGCCCTGAAGTCACCCCAAGGTCGCCCTAAATCGTTTTTTTGAAAAACCTGAAGTCACCCTGATGAGCAAATTCTGTGTTTTTTTAGACCTGGGGTCGCCCTGAACTCGCCCTGAAGTAGATCTAGGTATTTTGCTGTGGCAAGGAGTTTAGGTAACGACCGAACTATCAAAAGTCATATGAGATTTTATATCTATTTCTTTTGTTTTCATTTGCGGATTCGCGTGTTAAATGTTTGTTGTACTCATCCGATGAAATATTCAGCAACTAAAACTAATTTAAAACAAATTTAAAGTTTTATCAGAACACAGAATTATTTTTTACTTACTTTTAGTTGTCAACAAAACAATTGATAGCTTTTGAGTGTTTTTTGAAAGCCGAAAACCGCAGTTTTTTTTTCGACAACTCTGAGGGTTGTCAAGAAAACCTGGGTCAACCCTGGATAAAGATGAACGAACGAACCTAATGTTGAGTTGATAATTCTGGTAAAAATTTAACTCACTGAACTAACGAGTGATTAAGAGCTATCGGAAATTAATAAAAAAAAAATACAATTCAGAAAAATGCATGAAATCTTTATTTGAATTGATAGTACGGTTGATATAATTTAATGTTTGAAGATTATTTCATGCAAATGTTGGACGCGGCTGCGCTGAAATGGTCCATCCGTTTAGTCTTTCTAACATTTCGGCCGGTATCTCACGAATAAATGCTTCAATGTTAGCTTCCAGTGCGTCAATTGAAGCGGGCTTATTGCTATAGATATGGGCCTTAACATAACCATACAAAAAATAGTCTAGATGCGTTAAATCGCACGATCTAGGCCGCCAATTGACCGGCCCTAAACGTCATATAAACTGTTCACCGAACTCGCCTCTCAATTGGTCCATTGTTACGCGTGCTGTGTGGCATGTGGCACCGTCTTGTTAAAACCACATGCCATGCAAGCCAAGCTCTTCCATTTTGCGCAAAAAAAAAGTTGTTATCATCGCACGTTAGCGCTCACCATTCACAGTCACGTTGCGATTCGCATCATCTTTGAAGAAATACGGCCCCACTATTACGCCAGCCTATAATCCGCACCAAAGAGTGACTTTTTCTAGATGCATTGGTAGCTCTTGCAATGTTTCTGGCTGCTCTTCACTCCAAATACGGCAGGTTTGCTTGTTCACGTATCCATTCAACCAGAAATGAGCTTCGTCGCTGAACACAATTTTTCGTTAAAAAAGTGGATCTTGGGCCAACTTTTCAAGAGACCATTCACCGCAAATTCGGCGTTGTGGTAGGTCGTTCGGCTTCAATTCTTACACCAGCTGTATTTTGAAAGGCTTCACACCTAAATCCTTCCGCAAAATTTTCCACGTAGTGGAGTAACAGAGGCTAAATTGCTGCGAACGGCACCGAATCGATAATTCACGGTCATCACTATAACACTGGCCGATAGACCTGCGATATTTTCCTCAGTTCGCACTCTACGTAAGCGTGTTTCTGGTTTAATGTCCAACAATGTAAATTTGGAGGGAAATTTAGTCACAATAGCCCGAATAGGCGCCTCAGTAGGTCGATTAAACTGACCATAAAATGGAAGCAGCGCGCGATGAACTTTCTTAACAGAGCACGCATTTTGATAATAAAATTCATTAATTTGACAGTGACACAAAACACGAAACGTGCGTGAGCTGTCAAAACCAGTGTTGCCAAAAAGAAAATAGCAAAAAAATCGCCTATTAAATTTAAAAAACAAGATAAGTTTGTAAAGTTCTAAAAGCTTTTTCATACTTTTGAAACTGTCAAAGGACCTGTAACTAACGTTGCTATGCCGGAACTGAAATATCTATTCAGTTTGTTCTTTTAAAAATGTAACACAAATAATTTGGACAAAAAAATAAGACCAAAATCTAAATTACACTAAATCAATAATGTTAACTTTAAGGCTCAGTTACTTAGTGCGAGACTAATCTTAATTTCTCTAAACTTAAAGGGTTAACTCCGAAGCTCACTTGATCTCTAACCTATGTATTTTTCTTCAAAATCTTCATGTATATGCTCAATGACCATAAAAGAACCGATCCGTATAGAATCCGTTGGAGGTGCTGCGTCGATGAACACAACTGACAGATATTGAATACACAAGTACTTGATGACGCATATAGGTTAACATATGCGATGGATGCAACGAAATAGGGAGTTGACATTTTCACTCCGGTGGGCGTATCCTTTGACATTTGTTGTCAACAATAGTTTGAAGTTTGAAGTAGTTTCTTATTCTTTTGTTTGAGGTCTTGTGTTTCTGGTTTCAAATTATTTCGTGTAATTACATTTCTAGTTTGTAATACGAGTACATATGTGCCTTATTTCCTTTGAAGAAAAATCAAGGAAAATTCATCATTCAACAAACTTATTTTATAAATCTGCGCTAACTTAAGCTGTCAATAGGAATTCGGCAAAAAAACGTAACCACATTGGGCCATCCACAACATACCCATCAAAATTACAAGATTTGATGCAGCAACGGGTTCGACAGATTAAATGGGTCAGGGCTTTAAGTTCGCAACTCAAAAATGTGTTGGAATATGTGATCATTATCAAACGTTTTCATTTTCATACAGAAAGTTCTTTTTCTTCTCAAATGTTTCCTCGTTAATAATGACAATTCCTAAAAATGTCATCGAACTTGTAAGAACAGTTCCCAAGAACTCAATTTATAACAAACCTGGTGGATTTTTATGTAAACCCACTTTCTAGGCCATCTCCTACGTTAATAAAAACAAACTATAAAAATTGTATCCTATTCAAATCATACTTAGAGCGAAACCGTTCATGTTGAGCATAAAACAAGAATTTTGAAATATCTTCCGTAAGATTTTAATTTCACTCTGTGAAACAATGGCACACTGTGGCGTATACGTACTTTATTAGTTTTGTTATGTATATATCTTTATAAATATATTTTTACTTGCAATATAGGTTCTATAAGGCAAATTCTGCATTTGGCAAAAAAAAAAGCGAACTCGAGATTTTGATCTTCGGTAATTCCCTAAAGGGGAAATTGAATTTTTTCCTTAGCTCCAAAACACCCGTAATGCAAAATCTGATTTATCTCGAAAACGGCTCTCACGATTTTGTTTAAAAAACTAAGTTTTCTTTTATGAGAATGGACTACATTTTGGCTAAAATAAAATTAGAACAAAATTTTATTAACGGCTTTAACGATTTTAAACAAAGTTTTTTAACAGGAGCCTCCTTAAATTTTAAATAATATTGTATATTCGAAAAAAATATTGTTTGGGTTTAAAAAAAAAATCAAATTTTTTTCTTGAAAATTTTTTAATGAAATTTCTAACATAAAAAATGTATTTAATAATAAAACGATTTTTAAAATTTGTTTGCATAAATTCATACTTTTCTAAAGATTGACTAAGCATTGTTGGAAGAACTGTAACTGAACCATGGTTTTTGAATTTCATAACTAATGGCGAAGCTTAAGGGACCCCTTATCTAATTTACTTGAAAAAGTTGGATTTTATAGCCTAGCAGTAAGAAACTGGCTTAACCAGTTGTATATCTGAAAAAGAGGTCCCACCGAATGGGTACTCAGATCAAAGCAGAGTTTACTCCAGATATAAACTGCTTACACATATCACCTCAAATCTCTTAAAAGTATGCATTAAGCTAGTAACTAAGTTTTGAATGTTCATTGAGCCGGTTTTCTGCCGAACTGATGGAATATTGCTTCTCGATAATTTATTTCTGTTAAAAAACACAAAATCCATAATAATGCTTACAGTTTTTGTAATACATCTAAATCGCAATTTATCTAACACAAGCAACCATAATTAGAGAAAGTTCAAAGCTCCCCAATGAAGAGAAACATTGTAATAATTCCTAACACTATTATTAAGAAAGTGTTATTTTCTCGTCAAGTACGGCGTCACATAAATTATTCATTCTATGGGAATTTAACTAACTACATTTTGCAAATAAAAGGACAGGACTTGATTCCTCATTCAAAATAGTTACAATTTACTAGAACTTTTCCGGTCTTGGTGGTAGGTGTTGGTGTATTAAATCCAAAAGGAAAAAATAATATTAAAGGAACATATTTTCATGCTGTTTTCTATGCGTGTACTGTATTCAAAAATAAGCCGCAACTTTAAAGTATTGTAAGATTAAGTTAATGTTTTGAATATTAAAGTGAGATTGGGGTTTCGGGAAATCTTTATGTTAATGAAGGTATTGGGTGAAATTATAAAACTTCTATATTCAGTTAATTTTTACTTTTTCTCGTCTAAAGCTCAAGCTACAAGAAAAAATCACTTTAATAAAAAAGTTGTTCGAGCAATTTCGATCACATATGAACAGCCATACTGAAATTCGAGACGGTTAATCTTAAGAGCTACTTAATGAAAAACTAACTTAAGCAATGTCAAATGAAATTGTAGCGCTTGGTAACAAGCAAAATATGTAGTTATTCGTTTTCCAATAGTAGATTTTAAATTTCACACCATTTTTTAATTGTCAACTAGTACGGTTTAGAACGCCAAAAAATTATGTTATTACCTAATAAAGTTTCCGAGAAAAAAATTCCTAATAATCGTGTGTTTTTTTAGCATTCTAGACCGTACTAGTACCTTAAGCTGTAATTATGATCAATTCTTATTAGTAAGAACTAGGCGTTTATCAATTACTAGCGGCCCGGTACGTGCTTCGCTACGTATAAAACAATTTAATTGTAACATCAAATTATTCATTTATTCAAACAAAAAAATATTTTATTAATTGCTAGCTATTTTAAAACTTAATCCAAAACATTTGGATAAACAATATTTTTTGTTTTTCCATATCAGTTGGAATCATAGGGATACGCGGTATCAAACAAACTTCTCCTTTTGATTTAGCAGTTAGGATCGTAGCTTCAATCAAATTTGGCAATAACTTTTTCACTGCCAATCTGGTGCCATTACACAGTTTTGGTGGATTAATATTTCGCAATAATATAATCGAAGAACCAACTTTCAGATTCAAGCAATGCGGTGGTATACCAGCCGGTTCCAATGAAGTTAAAAATTCAATTGGATAATTCATCTTGATTCATAACACTGTCAATTGGCAACTGGCAGTTTCGCTTAAATTTTAAAATTAATGGCATTGATATGAATGTTCTTGGGTGCTAAAATGGCGCGTTTTCTCAACCAATCATAATTTCTGTAATTCTGAAGAATATTTGGAAAAACACATTCAATCAATTCATCTATCGATTGCGCAATTGTACAAGAATTGTTTGGTACAGCGATCAATCCGTTGGTACCGTCGATTTATATTTTGCCATCACCAATTTCTAACAATTGTTTTGAAAATTCATGGGCAGCTAGATCATTTTGTAGGTGAATACGCATATTAATGTTCAGTGTCAATTTTTGTACATACGAGTACATATACATATCTCCAAAGAACTGATGACTTCAAACAGGCATTTCTTTCATCAGCAGGAGTTGATCGAGGAATGACAGGCAATATTTGACGAAAATCCCCTGACAGTATTATCAAAGCACCACCAAAAAGCTGTTGATTACCACGTAAACCTTGCATTGTTCGATTAAATGCTTCTAGTGATTTTTTATTCGCCATTGTACACTCATCCCATAAAATAATTGACGTTAATCGCAGAACTTTTGCCATAGCGGAATTTCTCGAAATATTGCAAGTTGTAGTTTCAATCACCTGTACATTCAATGGCAATTTTAATGTAGAGTGTGCAAAAATTGATTATCAGCGTCGGGGTATGGCAATAACGAACCAGCTTGATGATAAATCTGGCCACATCATTTGCATTACGCGTTTTGCGACCTATATATTTGCTCGCCCGGCTCGTGGCATTATTCCTTCATATAAAAAAGAATAAATCAAATTAAAAATATAAGTTTCAAAATCCCCACTAACAAAATGATCCGACATTTATTGAATTCATTTGTTACAAAAAATGTGATAAATGAAGAACCGCTCGACCGATTTTGTGCAAACTTTACATAAACCATCTACTAAGTAGTCCGAACAAAGCCTAAACATTTGGTTCGGATAGGTGAGCCCGTTCTTGAGTTATAAAATTACAACGAAAAGTGGCATTGATTTTTATATATATAGATGGATTGACAAACACTCTGCTGATTGTCCGATCTTCAAGTTTAAACATGTAAAACATGAATTCGAAAAATAGTATTCTGCAAAGTTATTGCCCCAATTCTCATCTACAAAAAAGTCTGTGGTTTTGTAGGAGTAAATCCAACAGAAGCAGCGGTAGAGCCGTTTTAATTGGGTTTTTACTAAAACAAAAATAATATGATATTAAATCTTAGAAAATCGTCAATTTGGCTATCTGAGAGCGTTTATGACTGCAATAATATCTAACGGACCTTCATCGTTGAGGTAAATAACTAAAGAGGAAATATTATACATTTTGCAAAATTACAAAAATAACAATACTAAATGTCAAGTTTATTGTAAAATCAATTTTATTCTTATCATTTTAAATTGAAAAGTTGATAAAAAAATTTCACAATTAAAAACTAACGAAAAGACAATTAAACGAAAATTAAAAACCCAAGCAAAGAGTTGCCTTTGCATATCATGTGCACTATGTGTATTCTAAAAACTAATTTTGCATCAAAGTTCATTTCTTAAAATTTTGCAACAAAAAACAAAAGTGAAGGATATTCTTGAAAATGACAGGGCCCCACATTAACTTATATTTAAACATATGTTATTCAAGTAACAACATTCAAGCAGTTTGTCGATATCCTCTTGAAGCAATCAACAAAGGTTCTTATTGTCTCATAAAATTTAACATCGTCTGCAAAGATTAAACATGATGAATAAGAAATGTGTAGAGGCAAAACATTAATAAATACCAAAGCGAAGAAGTGGCCCAAGATGACTGCCTTGAGGAACACCCGAGTGGTTGTAAATTTTTACAGATTTTCAGAACCGCTTTTTACATATCTATTGAACATGGATAGTCATAAAGCTCTTCAATCAGTTAAGTAATTAACCATGAAAACCAAAAGATTCAAACTTTTTAAGCAGTATTTTATGATTCACTCGCTCAAATGCCTTCGAAAAGTCTGTAAAAATTACATCTACAGAGAAATTTGTAAATAAAGTGAAATTAGTTGCTGTTGACGCACCACTAACAAACTCGTGTCGAGAAGGAGATATTTATATTTTTTTCACAGCATTATACATCCTTTTCGAAAACTTTTGGAATTAACTGTAATTTTTCAATAGGTATGCCTATAATTTTTAGGACCAGAGTTAGTTTATTGACATCGTAATTATAAATAAATTACATTACAGTGTTTTGTTTTTATATAACTAAGTCTTTTTTATGGTTTGGCCGAAGGCCGTCTACCAGAGTGACATTTAAATTTAATTTATACATTTTCAACAAAAAAAAAAAACATAAAATCTGCATTATAATTTTTTCAAAGCAAAGCTTTAAAAATTTTCCTGAATAATTTGGCTTCTGTAACGAAAAGCATTCGAAATATACCCAACTAAAAGGTCCCATCCACGCTCTCCATTCAAAATAGTGATCACTTCCTCCAAACTAAGGGTGTCTTCTGCAAAGAAACGTCTTCGAAATTCCTTGAATATTGGGCAGATTCCCATAAAGTGGAAAACATCTTAGCGTACAATAATAGTAATTCTGGTCGATGCGGAATATAATTCAAACCAAGAACTTCACCTCTTACTTTAAATATCATGCTGATTTGTTCAGTTGTGTTATGTGTCAGAAAATACGTGTTATTATTTAAAAAATGATTTAGTTTGCAGTAGTAGTTTCTGTATTGTGACGACTCTGCTTCCTTAGTGAACTTATCATGCATCATATTTCCTACGTTCCTTAGCAAACTATGGAGTTTTAAGTTCAGGGCATCAGGATTATAGATGGTTGACACTGTAAAATCTGCTGAAGCTTCGTTGGCCAATTTGTTCCACTCATTATCGCAAGTATGTATCAACTGCATGAGAACCAGTCTTGGAATCCTTTCTTCTCCCATCGCAATTACTCTTGCCACGTAATCGAAATGCATTTTGAGCGTATCCAAAAATAGTGGTGCTATACCTGTTTCCAAATATAACATATAATGGTGAACTACCAGGCAGCCTGAAAGTATTTCGAACAAAAAACGAAGGAATTTTTCCACAGCCTCGAAAGAAGAATACCCCCGTACTTGGGTACCGTAAAAGAGAATTGATAGTGCAGCTGTTCGAAAGATTTTATACTTCGCTCCATGTGAAATGTTTTTCTTATCAATACAACTTCTCCACACAGAACACATAGCACCTTTAGCTTCAGATAATTTGTATTGAAGGTGCTTATTTAGGTTTAGGTTAGACTCCTAAGTACTTATACTCCTTAACAATCTCTATTGGCTCTTGCTCAAACGTCCACTTTTCCCTTCTCGAGTACCTGCCACCCCCACTTCTCATAATTATAATTTTTGACTTGGCAAGATTAACCGATAGATTCCAGGTTTTGCAATAGCGTTCGAGTCGGTTTATCATTAGCTGCATGCCATTTATAGTTTCCGATAGGAAAACTAAATCATCTGCGAACATCAGTCCTGGAATGTTTTTTCCATTCATAACAATTCCCCCTTTTACAATTTCGATAATGTCGGTTATGTACAAAACAAAAACAAAAAATAGAGTACTGAGAACGCATCCTTGCTTAACGCCCATTGATGTATCAAACTCGTCTGACAGGAGTCTACCATTCCACACCCTGGCCAGATTTTCTTTGTAGATCGCTTTAATGACAGTTATCATTTTTGTAGAGATTCCGTATCTGTATAGTTTGTAGTAGAAGAGCGCTTCCCTGGAAATTGAATCAAAAGCTGCCCGAAAATCTACAAAAAAAGCATACAGCTTTTTCCCTCTCTTTTTATAGAAGATGTCGCCAATATTTACCAAGGAGAAAATTTGTTCTATCGTTGAATGGTTTTTCCTAAAACCCGCTTGGAATTCATGCAAAATCTGCTTGTTTTCGACCCACTCGCTTAGCCTGTTAAACAGTATTGAGCCAAATATCTTTGCCACTGAGTTGAGAAATGTACCAGAGTTATGTACGAACTCTTCTAGCAGTCAAGAAACACAGGAGGTCTGCTCAAACTATTTTTCAAACTACCCAATTTAGAAAGAACCTCTTCAGAAAGAGAAATGTTGGAGAAATTTAAAAGGGTAGCAGAAATATAGGAATCTATACCATATATTGTAGAATTATTTGAATTTAATTTAAAATTTTATTGGAAAGATGATGCAAAATAGTCACAAATATTTTTGAGATCACTACTTACAACACCATTATAGTTAAAAGAAGATGGAATTGCAAAGGATTTCCTCTTAGAATTTATAAATTGCTTGGGTGGTGTGCCAATCAATTCGAGTTTTATTTTTTTATTTACATACGGAAATTGTTAAAAAATTTAAAATTTTAAAAATAATATTCCACCTGCCTCGACAATTATTCCCTAATCCATCATTACTAAAATGATGTCAGTGAACTACCTACCTATATACTCTGCGTCTTCAGGTTGGAAGTAGGCATTTTTGAAAAGTTAAACTGAATTTTTCTTGTTATACGAGAAATAGTTATACAATTTTTATGACATAAAAGGAACTGTTTTATAGGTACACATGTCATAGAAAAACCTATGTCTACACAAAAACAGTTGACGGCTTATGAGAGAATAAATGTGGGCTTATGACACGCAAAGTATGGTACATACCTACGTATACATAAGTTGAAATTTATTCATCAAAAGAGACAGGAAGGTATCTTGTAATATCTAGTAAAAATCAATACCTATTACCTACAGTTTTCTTTTCGTAAATAGAAAGTTCATTTTATAGATATTACTGTGCTTGGTATCTACCTATACATCGCAAGGATATTGTGTAACATTCTTAACCTTCAAATATAGGTACTTACTGCAAATCTTTTTCATCTTAAATGCTACTACGCCACAAAAGATGTTCCAAGTAACAAGAAGCCCTAAAGTACTTTCGCAAACAACGAAAAAGCAGATTGGTAGGTGTGTACCCCCGAAAAATATTTGTTCTCCTATCCTTTAATCTTCCAACTGATTTATAATGCGCAACAAGTCAGATCTTCGAAATACAATAATGACAGACTAATAGGTGTATCTATAGGACTTGTTTCAAATAAAAAAAAAAAAACTAAATCATTTCCATTTCTTGATAATAAAAACGTAGATAGATACCTACCATCTATCTCTTGAAGTCACCGGAAAAAAGCTGACGCAGTCCTTATAATCAAGAGTGGCTAATGGATTTATCGGCGACGAGGTACATGTACGAGTACAACCGGAGAAAAACATTTTGTTCACAAACACTCACAAATTCAACACCCACTCTTTGGCCGTTATGATTTTTTATCAATCACCAACCATATTTCTGCGCACTGTAACTGTAACTGTGACGTTCTTCTTTGTGCCGTTAAAATATGGAGTCTAAAAACTGTTATTTACATTGCCTCTGGCAGACATGAAAGCTCTCCCAATCCCCATTGACGTCAGCATCATGAAAATCAAATCCAGTGAACAAGTTGCCCTACGTCATTCATTCATTAAAAAGGGTTTCTATTCATTCATGGCAGCTTAATACCCATACAATGTTGTGTTAAGGGATAAATGTATATGTAGACACTTACACTATGGTCGAAAATTGCTTCCACCCACACACAGGTTATTGCGTAGTTTGCTCTGATTAAGGAAGAAGCTGTATATACTCTGTAACTTTTCCCCAGTCAACTTTTTTGTTCGTTAACCTTGGTCATGTTTTTTTACGCTGTAGAAAAACGGGGAAGCTTAATGTTCTAGAACAATATTTCATTTAACAGCCAAGTTTTTCACCTAAACCTGACGTTTTGATGAACATTTCTTCGAACTGAAAACGGATTTTCGTTTCTTTTTTAAAAACCCATAAGCCCTCCATGTTGGTTTTGGACGGAAATCCCTTTTTTGAAGAAGTAACCGTCTTCCATATGGTAGCAACTAGGTAGAAGAAGTCACATGGCGGCTGAGATGGCGGGCTTGCAGGCTCGTCGCTACTATATCGTAACGAATACTTACACACTGATTTTATGAGTGTGTTTCGGTGCGAGTATGAGAGGAAGAGTTTGAGTTATTTTGCGTTTGATCAGCTTTATTCTACCTTCTGAATATCCTTCTTTTTCCTACGCTCCCTCACATCATGAGTCCTGATTGCACACAATTATTATTCAGTAATTACAGTTTCTGAAGAGGCGACGAAAAGGATAGTGTGAATGACTGGCAGAGGATGAGATTTTTTTTTATTTTTAAAGAAGAACCTGGCGCCAGATGAAATCAATAGCAGCTTCACTTCCTATTGGCGCTGTTTCGCTGCTTCACATTCGACATTTCACCGAAGTGTTGGGGTAGTCCTCGAACGTATTCGCCCACGTTTTTTTTTTACAGTAGAAAGGTACACCAGTAACAATAAGGAAAGCATATTCTTATTTAAGAACTTGCAACAAGCCCTGGTATCTACAAATCGAATTATTTGAGGACTTTTTTTAGCATATTTTTGTCTTCTTCGTTTTATTGATAATTCTTTATTTTTTTTTGAAGACATTAAACCTTGTTGGAAAAACAATTTTTGTTTCATTTTTGTAGAGTTTATCAACTTTAATAGAGAGACATGTGCTGTGCATAGCAACTGACAGCAAAAAAGTATCGATACATACCTACATACCCATAAAATAGGGAACTGTTTTGTAGGTGCAATGCAAGCAAAGATAACATATGGAAGAATTTTATTGGCTCTGGGTTAAATTTAGATTTGTTTTCTTGGTATTCTCAATTGCAAATACCTATACAAAGCACAAAGATACTTGTTCTTGTGAATTATATTATTTCACTTAGTGAGATTCAAACAATTCAAAAATACCAATAGGTATAGGTAGACACTTAATTAAAAATCCCTTATTTTTAGACAGAATGGTTTGTCAAAGCAGTTCCTCCACTTGGTGGAGTATAGAGTAAATCTGCTACAGAAGGCTTTTCAACGAAAAAAGGGCGCGTAGTTTTGATAGGGTCCTAGGGTGCGTGCATCAAATCATCAAATAAGTTTGGGTGGGATAAAGCAGATCTTGGTCTATGTATGTCACATATCTGCGAAGGCTAAAGGTAATCCTATGTCTTCCTAGAACTTTACTACGGAGGGATAGAGGCATATCTTTGTTGTAAAAGAATGCAATATTTAAAAATCATTCATTGAATTCACTTGGAGGGTTAACTTGGCAAGTCTTCTTTTATTACTCACAATTTAAAAAGTAATGAAAACTTGAAAAAATTTTAGTTAGTAATAAACAACAAAAGTTTTCTTTATAAGTTAGAATTCTTTCGATATTACTCTACTTAAGAAATAAACTTAAAATATGGCGTAGTTTTAGATCTCACTACATTTAACAGCTGACTTCTTTCACACTCGGTTCTTGTAATAAAATTTCATCATTCAATAACAATCGGGAGTGCTCCAGAAAGTTGTTAGAATGGAGATGGAGCCTTTCCGTTGAGAGAAATTATGGGTTTTATGGTGTTGAGAAGAACTCTATAATTTTAATTAGCTGTCAGTGTGCGATGTTTGAAGTCCTATACCTCATGAACCACAAATGCTTAAGAGTTGAAATTTTTACGAGCCCTCTTTGTTTGATTAGCTCAGCAAATACTGTGAATTTTATGTTTCTGACTTTATTAGTACTGAAGTTAGAAGGAGGTCAAAAATCGCCGGAGTTTGTTTCTGTAAAAAAGTCTTGTGCTACGAACGTCCCTGGGAACTACCGTTTTCTTTGATTGCGAAAAAAGTGATTGCAATATTTTTCATGCCAAATGAATAGTGATTGTATTTTAAATCACAGTTTCAAAGTGAATTCAAAAATGCAATCCTATTTAAGACATGTGTTGGGTTTCATTTTGGACATGCGCCGTTGTTTCATTTCTTCATTCTGGCTCAGGAACAGGTAGTTTCCTAGACATAATCCTATCCCATTGTCGTGCATTGGAGTACTTCGAGACATTTAAAAAAAAGGCAAAAAAAGAATATTCGTTTGTCTTGAAGTAAACAAAGACGATAAATTAACAAGAGGAAAAAAAGTTAAGGCCCACGTACTCAAATTGTAATACATATCCAAATTGATATACGATAGCTGAAAAACGGTCTTTTAAAATAATAATTTTGGTAGTTCAATAGCTCGTAGACAATCAGGACCTAGTTAACTCTCAACTATTCTTGAGAGCGCTTAGCAGGAAAACAGTGGCCCTACACAAAGTTCAACGGTAAGATTTTCGGAAAACTGTTTTTGACAAATTTGTTTTTACTTTGAGTTGAGTTACAAATAAAAAATTAATTAGTCAATTGAAGGAAACGCTAAATTCGATAAAAAGTTTACATCATTTTATCTAAGCTCTAAGTAAAGTTGGAATGCAGCCAACAGAACGAAACTCGTACTCTATTTGCCGAAACATAACGTCACTGTTCAGTCTTTTTATAAAGTCATAACACTTGCCAAGAAAGCGACACTTCCCGACCATGTTGAAATAACAGAAAATTCTGCGATAGTTAATTTGGAAGATATGATGGCTCACACAACAAGACAAATTTTGGAAAATAAGAGCGAACAAGAATAAATTGGACTTCCGACAAGTAATGATCATCGGAGACTAGTCCCTATAAAAAAAAATAATAACAGAATATATAGCGGTACAATAACAGATGGTTTCAGTTGTTCCTCTCAGTCTTTAAAGTTCAAGAGCTGAATATTGAAAGAACCCTCGGCCATCATCATAATTTTATAAATAAATAAATAAATTTAGTGGTGAAACAGCCAAACAAATAAACTTGTGTGAAGAATTTGGACTCGATGTTGATAAGTCAAAACAAGGATTTGGTAACACTTACGATGAAAAAACATCGAGAAGATTCTTTCAGGAAGAAGAAGTAAGAGCGAAGATGAGCACCATTTAACAAAGATACTCTTGGAGGATTTGTTACTTCCTCGCAAAAGCCAATATATTCCTAAAAAACCTTTTTGCAGCGGCTGAGAAAACAGTCTTTTGCATGACTCAACTTATCAACTAATTCAAAATCTTTAGAAACAGCTCGTTGCAATAATGAAAAAAACACAGGAACTTCTTCTCGGTTTGAGGAATGGAGTATTAGGTTATAAATTATTTCCGAAAGCGGGAAAAAGACATTAATATTTAGAATGCAATTAATTTGTATTATGTAGCTTTGTTCAGAATTTCCCCAAAAAGATTCACAAATTCCATTTCCGTTATATAAATTTTTTACCAAAAACACAGAGTTAAGCAGTTGCACATCATTGGTTTGAAGTTTAATCAAAATCCGTAGTGTCGTTTTCAAGTAAATTTGAAAAAAAATACCCGTTCTAGATTAGAAAGATTTGAATTTCTTCTCCAAGGACTTACAGAAATATTGTGCCCTACTTTTTATATTCTACATTGAGGAACAGTGGACGTAGATTGTAGATAATGCCACAAAGGTTAATTTTTTAACCGCAGACGTTTTGAAAGCTGCAAGATAATCTTCTTTCTTCTTCCTTTTCTTCGGCGCTGTTATGATCTCGATGTCGAGGGGATCATAACTCTCCCACGTATCTGCTTCACACTAGTGATCCGCCTGTGGGGTTCGCCGGGTTGACCTCAGAAATCGGCGGCAAGCCTCCCGGTTTTGTATTGTTCCATTTCTGAGGCCAACTGAATGCTGGTGTTTTTGCATTTGTTTGTACCAGGAGTGTTTAGGCCTACCTTTCTTTTTATTCCGAATTGGAACGTTGTATGATATTGCCTTTTTGACGGGGTTCTCAGGATCTCTCCTTTGAACATGGCAATACCAACTGAGTTGGTCGTGTTCAATTTTTTGGGAAATGGTATTCTTAACATGAAGGCTTCCTCGGATCTTCGTACTTCTAATTCGATCAAGCTTTGTAACTCCTGCTGTCATACGAAGCATCTTCATCTCAGCTGCCGTAAGCTTACTCTCATACTTTTTGTACATTGTCCAACATTGTGAACCGTATGTGAGTGCTGGACGCACAACTGAAGTGTAGAGCTTTCCTTTCAGCTTAGGGGGCATTTTTCGGTCACAGAAGATAGCAGAATTTTCCCGCCACTTCATCCACCCTACGCTTACGCGATGATTGATATCGTCATCACAAGTAGCTTCGTTATTTATCATAGACCCCAGATATTTAAACTTTTCACACTTGGGAAGCACTACTCCATTCAAATAAATGTCTGGAATAGGCCTGTGTGGATCAGAAAATGGGCAGCATAGGTATTCTGTCTTTTTCGCGCTTATGCGGTACCCACTTCCTTCTAGAACATCCACCCATACGTCAAGTGCTCGTTGTAGGGATATCGGGTCTTCACTTATGATGGCTCCATCGTCAGCAAAGAATAACTGATGTACTTTTGGATCCGTCACTTTGCCTTCAAGCAGGTAATCAAGAACTGTAATAAAGAGCAGGGGACTCAAGACACTTCCCTGGTGTACACCTACTGTGATTTCGAATTCTTCGGTGACTCCAGCTGCGCATCTTAATTTAGTAACTGCTCCATCATACATGTCCATAATTATCCGCACATAGGTTTCTGGAACTCCTCGTTGCCTGAGGGCCACCCATATTAGATCTCGTGGTTGCCGATCGAATGCTTTTTCAAAATCAACCAATACGACATGCAAATCCTCCAAAGAATCCCGATGTTTTTCCATAATTATTCTTATACTCTGGATTGCATCTGTGGTTGACTTACCCCCGACAAACCCGCACTGGTCATCAGATAGCCTAATTATTTTTCGCAGTCGGCTACCTAAGACTCGCTCAACGATCTTCATGGTGTGTGACATCAGCTTAATCGAACGGTAATTATCACAGCTTCGAGTATCACCCTTTCCTTTATAAATTGGAAGAAGGTTGTCTTCCACAAGTAGTTGGCCTTGAGCATTGTTAATGAACTTTGGCGAACAAATCTCCTGGGCATTTCTTCTTCTTTGAGCGGCTATTTTGAAGATAGTTGCGCCCTTATTCGTGTTTTGCCGTAGCTCTGGAATAGCACCAGCTGTGTCGGGGTAGAAATTTCATCCAGCTCCCGATACAGGTTTTCTGTATTCTTTGCTTGAATTTGGGCGCACTTCTTCTTCGCTTCTTTCTTGCAGTTTCTATATTCCACTTCGAGGCGTGACTTTTGCTCTGTATCATTAGAGGGGCACTTCGACCAAGCCTTGAAAGCCATTTTCTTTTTACTTATAACTGATTTAGCTTCATCATTCCACCACCATGTTTCTTTGCCTTGTTGGTTGTGTCCTTTTGAAACCCCTAACAGTGTTTTGGCTTTTTCTTTGCAAGTTCTCTGTAGGAGATCCCACATGCTTTGTGCTGTACTCTCTTCATTTCGAACTATATCGGTGTTGTTATACAGAACGTTTTGCATATTCGAAATAAAAGCTTCGCCTTTTTCCTTATCCAGATTATACCATTTGATCTTCCCAAAAGTGTTTGTATGTTTGTTGTCGTTCACTGTCTCCATAAAAAATTCTGTCAGTAGGAGACGGTGTTGGTGGGCGATCGCTTCTCCTAGTATCACTTTGCAATCTTTTACCCGGGGTTTCATGAAACTAGATACCAAATGGTAATCAATCTGGGTTTCATTTCCACCACTGCTGTAAGTGACCAGGTGTCGGCTTTGTTTGACGAACATGGTATTTAGTACGATAAGACCGTATGTTTTGCACATGCTCAGGATGTCTTCACCAGGAGGGTTCCTGGTGCCGTATCCGAGGCCTCCATGGCAATCTTCATAGTCTTCGTTTGTCTTCCCGACATGAAAGCTGCAAGATAATCAAGACGAAAAAAGTTTTAAATTAGTCGAAATTTAGATGAAATATATAATTGAAGAGATTTAAAACAGCTTTTAAATCAACGACTTTTTTCAAACTCAATAACATTTAGGCCGGTTTTTTTCACTCGGAGTTGAACATAACTTGAGGATTTTTATTTTCAACTCGTGATTTTGTTTTCATTCACTCAAAGTTGACGTTTTCAACTCTCGATTTTCAACTCTAGAGTTGGTCAACTTTAGATTTTTTCAACTTCCGGAATAAGTAGAAGTTGATTGAGCAAACTTGGGAGTTGACATGAAAGATTGATTTTTTTTTTTTTCAAATAAAATGCATGCATTTCGTTTCGAAAGTTTGTTTGCTTCAATTTTCACGACAACAAATTGAAGAAACATTGGTACCTATAATGTTCCGCAGCAATAATTCAACTTCGTCAAGCAGTAAAAGTGAAGATAATGTAACTGAGCCATTGTTCTTTGAAAGAAGACAATACAAGAGGTTGCCGCTCATTGGAGTTGAAAAGAAGGATGACCGTGACTTCATCTACCGCTTTCGTCTTTTAAAACCAGACAGTAATGATGTTGCTAGACTTGATAAAGGATTCACTTCCTTTCGACAAGAGACGGTAATAGTCTTAAACTAGCCATGACCTTAAAACTTAAGTTACCCTTTTAAATATATCTGTTGAATTGTGGACAATCACAAAGTTATTCGTAGCACTACGATTTTATGCGCCAATGCAACGGGTGCGCGGGTCAATGCAACTGACTTTTCTTCAGTAGAGTAAGCATTTCCAGCGTGCATCACGTTCTGAAACGAGTTTCGAAAGCAATTGTAAATCTAGCACCACGGTTAATTCGAATGCCGGAAAAGCATGAGGAAAAGCTTGAAACATCCCGAGGCTTTTTCGCTAAAGCCAAGTTTCGTAGGACAATTAGTGCAATTGATTGTACAAATGCCCGAATGTAATCACCCAGGCAGAAACCTTAAGAAATCGCAAGGGATGATATCCTTCGCGAATTTAAAAATAAATTATACTGTAGATAGCTGGCAGGTTTTATTATATTTTTATTTATACAAATAATATATAAAACATTAAGTTTTAGCAAGTGCATTAATATGTTTATTACATTGGGCACAGCACATGACCAAAACATTTTTAACTTATCACGATTGAACAGTAGATTTGAAATATGTATGTAGGTGAATTTGCTCACTTGGGGACTCAAGCTATTCAAATACAAGTTATCCAGAAATACCCGGATTTGTTGATATGTGGCCGTGGGGGTGGCCGTGGCGCGATGGTTGTGTGCTCGCCTGTCAACCTCAGTATCACAGGTTCGATCCCTGCCGTCGTCTATGTCGTCTTTAATTCCATTAAAACCTTCTAAAAAATTGTCATCAATGGGTTGCTGGTTTACTCGAACATGTTGTTTAGGCATAACACTAACAACATGTGATTCAGTTAAACTAGTATGCCCAGCAAGGATGAAAAACGAATAAAATAATGTGAATTATAAGAGACATAGAAATAAGACACGGCAATTCTCCGCTTTAGTTCAGCCGCCATCCCTGGAGATAAAAAATCTGAGACAACCACCTTCAGTCTCAGAACATCGTGCCACACATCTTTCCTATCCTTCTTTCTCTTCCGTAACTTCACGCCCGCGCTGTGTTAAAACATTTAAAGGGTAATCATATTCCCTTGAGCGTGAGTTGATTATAAAAAAAAAAAAAAAAAAAAAAATGTAAGCTTTCACAAATGTACCATTAACAATTCCATACAATACAAAACGTTCCCGATTTTTAACAACTTATTTTCCCCCACGGTAGGTCGAAGAAAACATATTTCATTACAATAATCACACAAAAACCGAATTTTATTGAACGAATAAATTCAAATTTAATTTTGAAAATGACAGTTTGTATTTTATTTTAGCAAATATCCCAGGGATATTTTTCAAATCACAAGTTGAACAACTTTAGATTTTCAACTCGGGAGTTGAGAAAACAATTAGTGAAAAAAAAAGAAATTTCAACTTGCGTTTCAACTCTCAAGTTGAAGCCAACTCTCAAGTTGGTCAACTCGAGAGTGTTTACCTCAAGTTGAGCAATAGTGAAAAAAATGGCGCTTAGAGAGTTACACTATTGATGCTTAAATTACATTTGAAGAACTAAAGCAATAATGGAGCTGGGTTAAAAAGCACTTAAATTAATTGAATAACACCCGATTTTTTAAAATATGGTTCTGTGGAACTTAATAACAAAGAAATAATTTTGAGCAACAATATTTTTATGAGCATGTGATAACCCATAAGGAGTTCAAATAGGTTTTAATATTTGCAATTCAGAAAAAAGACAGTAAGATATATTTTTTTTCTTAATTCTTGATTTAAATATTAACGACCATTCTTCAGTCACGTTTTACAATTTGGGTGAACAAAACCAAACCTCTGGAAAAACTTCACGTTGCCATTAGATCTGATTACGCAATAATGGAGAATTTGTTCTTAAGTGTTTTGCAAAATCATTTTTATCAAAACTAAGTATAAGCGCTATGGGGGCAGGAGACTATAAGAAAGGTTCCGGAGTTCAACTATCTAGATTGCCAACTATCGATGTATTGCCAATAGAATTAATAAAACTCGAAGTGGGATTGAAATTTTTCGTCTTATGGCTGGACACAAAGCTGGAACTTTTCGAGTTAACCGAGTCGTTATACGCCTGTGAAATGTTAATAATAATTTGTCGACAGCTTTCCCAGATTTAGGGCTTCAAATCACATCACATACTGATTTGATAACCAGAAATGGTCACAGAAATAATTGTGAAAATGTCGTTAGATCGGTCAAAGACAAACGAAAACCTAGCAACAAGCATTACTTTGTCTAGAATACTTAAGCTGTATTGGAGGTTTACAGATTAAGAACAAAATGGAGATTAAATGCACTTAACGAAACCCGTTTTTAAATCTTTAGACGTTTACACAAGTAAGACACCACACTGAAAACTGAATGGATGCTAAAAATCTCCTTTTGGCCAGGAGTAGTGGAGTAGTGACTGCGATAATTGCAGTAACCACACATACATACTAACATAGATTTCGAGACATTGTCATGAAATACATGATTTAAATTAATCAATTTTTTAATGTGAAAATTGTGTATTGTATAATTTGGTGAAAGTCTCAAAATGAATATAATGAATGCAATCTTTTTTAATAAATCCAAAGAATGATTCTTAAAGATTGTATTCACAAATTATTGTGTTCTTGTACAATCCTTGTAAATGTTAAAAATAATATTGCATTCTTAAATTTTACAACAAACAGTCTTTTTATTAGTGAAAAATTTTAAGAAGATAATTTCTCGTAAAAATACGATGTTACTAACCCTATTACCATATCTCTTCAATGCTTGGCCATAATATACCTAACTTCGTTCACAATAGCAAATTTGTATGATCTAGACGTTTAATTTTTTTCTCTTATATTTATTTATAATATAAGCTGATTAATGGGAGCGGTTTCTTCATGTAAAATAGGTTTTAATTATTATAGTCTACGTTTTTCAGTCTAATAAGCTTATTTTTAATAATTGACGCGTAGTCAACGAGACAACACAGTACGAGCATTAGGGAAAATAAAAAGAATTGAAAAGAAGGAACCTATTCTTATTGGTTTTGAATTTCTGTATATCACAATGAGAGGAAAAAACAGAGCTATGTAGAACATTCCATATTCTTGTAGCCCGATTACCGTACCTTACACCACTTTCAAAGTTGGGCTTGAGAGAAAGTTGATCGACATTCCTATAAGATCGAGTATTACGTTTGATTTTTTTTAAGGGATTTTTTTAATATAGTATGTATAACAGCCAGATCAGAAGTGGAGACTATCTAATTTCCGACGAAGCAAAAACTATCTATTGATAGTAAATAGTTATAATCTATGTTTTTTAGGCTATAAGCTCATAGTCTGGAATGTATATCGCCACTTTATGAACATATAGCTGCAGTTAAATAATAGTAGTGAACTTTTTGACACAACAAAAACTAAAATTAATTAATTTACTAATTTGAAAGAAATAAATAGTCATCTGATTTTCAAATTAATTTTTTTTAGACTTTTAATTTCCGAAAAAAATCATTTTCAAATTCAATAAATTAGTTGGTAATTTTAAATATATCCTATAGTCATACAGAAAAGCAGCGGTCAAAAAATTAATAAGATTTTCACATCTTTCTATAGGTATTGACCTCCAAGACTGTTATATAGCTTATTATGTTAGTAGTTGGCTTACAACATATTCTTGACCAAAGATTGTGTATAGGGTTGAGGTCTGGGGACAGTGAAGGCCACTCCACGACATTAATCTTCTTTTCTTGGAACCACTGCTTCGCAAGTTTACTTATATGCTTCGAGCCGTTTTCTTGTTGAAAGACTCATTTCAGTGGCATTTTATCTTCAGCTTATGGGAACATAACTTCCTCCATGATCTTCACATACAGATGCTGATCCATTATGCCTTTAATCCTTTATATGGGACCAACACCCTAGAAGGAAAAACATGCTCAAACCATTATGCTGGATCCTCTATGTTTTATTGTCTTGGCTGTGAAGCGTGGATTATATTCTGTGTTTAGAGGCCTTCTTACATATTGACGAGATCTCGTTCCACCAAAAAACACAGTGTTGGACTCGTCTGACCACGGAATATTCCTCCACAAAAACATGAAAATTCAGAGACTTACCAATGATTCTATTTACTATGAAGTCAATGTTGACTTACCCGATTTCAGTTAGGCCTTTCACAAAATTTCAAATAGCTTAAAACTGCCCATCCTTCGATTTGAACCATTATACTTGGGATAGATTTCTTCTTAGCTCAAAAATTGTTACCACAAAGTTTATTTCAGATTTACTTTGATTTCTTTACTACTTCTGGGGTGCCACAAGGTAGCCACTTAGGTTCTTTCCTTTTTATTCTTCCAATTAACGATATTTTGACTGTCATCAATATATCGTATCTCACTCTAGAGCAACGATACCAATTTTTGTCAAGACCATTTATTCGAGACAGTTTCTCTGTTGTTCTTAAACAAAATTCTCAGACTTAAATATTGCCAAACGTCATCGGATGTCACTTTTAAATTTATCTTCTCCGTTACCAATTCATATCAACAATTGAGCATAATTAAGACTTTGGTGTTTAATGCGATAGAGAGTTTAACTTTCTTGCACAATATTGAAGAGGTTATTGTAAAAGTATACTCAGCACATGTCATTGTGAAACGGTGGTCCAAAGAATTCTCTGACCCATACATGACGTTTACATAACCTTTGTCCACTCCATTTTTTGAATACGCCTATCAACTATGGTTCTCTTATCAACGTTGTTTCCTACGGTTTGCCATTCATGGTCTGTCTTGAAAAACTCGCGGATTATAAATGATTATCAAGACCGACTTCAATTAATTGACTTGAATATGCTGGAAGAAATCGACTACTTTCCGGATCTGTTGACTGCACAATCATTTACAGCTTCATCTTTTTTAAACACTAATTCCCGTAATTTGAAGACGCTTGGCCTCTTCTATCTCCCCCCTTACCGTACCTCTTATGGTTCCAGCGAACTGACATATTACTTGCATGCTACGGCGGATTAACTGTAACAATAGCTGTTACGACTTTAACCTCACCCTGCTTAAAATTCCGCCTTTCTTATCCTTCAAATCCACCCCAATCCTAGTTTCTTAGTTTTAAGATATAATAAAAGCTATAATAAAGTAAAATTAAGAATAGGTTTTTATTAAACCGAATAAATGGAAGTTTTGCCCCCACCAAACTTATAGTTTTGTTGTATTTTATCTGCAAAATATAAATGCTAAGAGCATTCAAGCAACATCAAAATTAAAGAGCCTTGATCGTTTCATTCTTAAGCTTCATTCATTCATTATTTGTTATATCAGGTGAAAAATATACGGAAGAACATCAAGAAACGTTGTCAAGAAGACATCCAAAAATTCAATGACAACCTCTTAAAGACAGTGATCGAAGAAACGAGATCAATAAAAAAGGCAAAGAATGCAATCCAAGATTATAAAGAGTGGATAACAGCAATGGCGGATAATGGTAAAAGAATTCACGAAAGGAAGAATATTAACCAAATAGCTACAAAGTTCTACATTGATCTATACAAAACACGCAAAGTAGACACTAATGATACATTTCTAGAACGACAAAACCAGGAAGAAGATTTTCCACCATTTCTTAAAAGTGAAATAGAGCGAGCAATAAATAGTTTAAAGAATGAAAAAAGCAAAGGAAACGATGGGATATTAGCTGAATACCTAAAGTTCGGCAACTTTTCACTGGCCAACTGGTTGACTACTATTTTCAATCAGGTTTTGGTCACCGAGGAAGTCCCAGACCAATGGACGAAATCGGAAATAATTCTCATACATAAAAAAGGGAACAGGGACGATATCAACAATTATCGCCCGATAAGCATAATATCATCGATATACAAGGTTTTTGCGAAGTGTTTATTTGAGAGAATGAAAACCACTCTTAATTTAAATCAACCTTTTGAACAAGCCGGTTTTAGATCAGGGTTTTCGACAATAGATCATCTACAAACCGTTAATCAAATAATAGAAAAATGCAAAGAGTATAACATCACAATATACTTTGCCTTCATCGATTTTGCAAAAGCGTTTGACACAGTAGAGCAGAGATCTATTTGGAAGGCGCTTCTCAATCAAGGTGTAGACGAAAAAATAGTTCGAATCCTAAAGAAAATGTATGACAGGAGCACATCCCACATAAAAACAGAATGCGTCGGACCAGATTTTAAAATATCGCAAGGTGTAAGGCAAGGAGATCCAATTTCACCAGCACTCTTTTCCGCAGCCTTAGAAGGAGTATTTAGAAAGCTAGACTGGGAAGACAAAGGATTGAAGATAAATGGCAAATGTCTCTCAAACCTCCGATTTGCCGATGACATTATAATTATCGCAAACAACAGTGAAGAACGATGCTGAACAAACTGTGCTCGGAATGCGGAAATATTGGGTTGTCAACAAATCAACAGAAAACTAAAATTATGACAAATGGTGCTTCAGACCCAGTTAGTGTTAATAACAATATATTAGAATACGTTGAAGACTACACATACCTTGGTCAGATTATCTCATTCAAAGACAAAGAAAAAAAGGATATAGAGCAGCGAATGACGAACGCTTGGAGGCAGTTCTGGAACGTTAAGCATCTTCTTACATTGAATATTTCGAATAAAACAAGGAAATATATGTTTGACTCAACAGTTCTTCCAGTCCTCACCTATGGGTGCCAAACTTGGCAAGTCACGAAAAACACTGAAATGAAACTCCAATCATGTCAGAGAGCAATGGAGAGAGCTATTATGAACGTTCATATTGCCCAGCAAATTAACCATCAGAATATAAGAAGTCAAACTAATTTTGAAGACGTTAGACACAGGCTTAAGAAACTCAAATGGGAATGGGCAGGACATGTAATACGTACACCTGATAATCGATGGACAAAATTAGTAACCGAATGGATACCCTTAGAAAACAAAAGAAGCGTAGGTGGACAACATAAACGCTGGAAGGATGACATCCGAAAAATATGCCCACTTTATTGGAGAGAAGCACTAGATAGAAGAAGATGGAGAAGTCTGGGGTAGGCTTATGCTCAGATAACCTAAAATTACACCTCTCTTTTTTCAAATAATGTATATATTTAAATTAGTTTAAAACCTTGATTGAATTATTTGTTTCTTGTAATTTAATTAATTTTACGTACACATACTTGTTTAAATGTAATGTAAATATATTCAATCAAATGTTATTATAAAATTATGTAAATTTTAAAGTATCAATGAGTGAATAAAGCTTGGAATAATAATAATAATATCAGGTGATGAAGTTCAGATACAAATTTAGACACACCATTTTTAGTATATAGACTTTACGACTTTGCACAAATGTATTTTAATTTGTTTTGATTTTATATTTCAAATCACTGAAACTTTTTTGATTATAATCTGTTGGTAAGATTTTACCCAAAAAGATTCAAATTGAAGGACCACAACTTCGTACTCTTTTCGCATTTACTTGAATTAAAATGCATTTAGGTAAACTAAATGCCATTTAATTTCAGTTTAAAATTTAAAAAAAAAGATCTACATATATGTACTTTTGCTTTTAAACAAAATCCGGTTCTAGAGCCAACAACTTCTTGAAGCAACATTGTATTAAAAAAATAAAAATACCCGTTTACCTACATCAAATAGATACAGATAATTAACTTTTATAAATTATACTATAAGCCAGTGGAGGAATTTTAAATGTTTATTTTTCTTGTTTCGCTTACACCAGCCTTACCATCCAGCCAATCCAAAACTGGAATACCATTAGACGCTTGGTAAGGTGACAAGTTTTCAAGAATGTTTAATCACATTCTACCGTTATGAGTTACTTAATCTAAATCTGCATCAGAAAAGTATCATTTTTCTGTAATTGCCTAATTTACATTAAGATATACATATCTTTTTTACCTTTTTTTTGTTGTGATTTTGGCCGACTCGACTGAGCTGTCGATTTTGAAATTCAAAGAACCAAGCTTAAGTGCTGTTGAAATGAACGCACGCCATGAGCATGGTGAGCACGATAGTGATACTGGGATCAGGTTGCAAGTTTCAAAATTCCCACTTTACGCAAATGCAAGAGGTGTAACGCATATAAAATTTAACAGATCAACGCTCATTGAATTAACTTGAAGCAACCACCACAATGTATAACACGAGGGTTGTGTACCACCTCCACCGCATCAGCCATTCTTGTTTCATCAGTTCTGCCACTGAGACTGAGGCTAAGGCACCCCATCAAAGTCAGAAGGTGCGCGCGTCAAATCAAACTTCTTAAAAGTCCGACTTGTCATGTTACCTGTAGCTGTCATACTGAGGCGTCGTCGTTGTCGGTTATAAACAAATGACAATCAAATCAAGAAACGCCATGTTGTTGCTGGCTTTAGTTTCTGGTCGGGTCGGATCGCATGCAGACCGATTAAGCCAGTCGACTATCACTCTGGTTGCTGCTGCTGCAATCCCAAATAAAAAAATCGAATTCGAGTTCGTGTTGCTGGCCTCAGTGGTATGCCATTGGTATGGTTCTGGTGCAGTGGGAGCTGCTGGGCCCCAGCTCAGGCAGCTTCAGAGTCTATGGCAATCGCGCATTCAATTTTGAAAGCACGACATGCCTCTCTATGTCTATATGCATGCGCCTAACTGGTAAGATTGGTTTTTTGTTTCAAGGACTTTCGGTGGACATTCACTTTTTGGTCTGCTATTAAAAATACAACCTGAGCTATGAAGCAAAAAAAAAAATAGAAAGAGAGAATAAAAAGCAGAATAGATTGCATAAAGTTGCTTTGGAACTATCGCTTTGCGTTTGTGCATCAGAAACACCACCAGCACCAGCACCAGCACCAGCAAGCGATTGTAGTTTTCAAAGACAGCTGATTCTTTGGATGAAGCCTTTTGGATTATAGATACTTCGATGCACTTTTGTATTATGTTTGCATTTGAAGCTTGTTTGCCTCTGCTGGTGTGGACGCGCCACACCGCGTCGTTGTCATCTGGAGTGAATGTATCTTTTTTTCATTTTTCATTGCAGATATCTGCCTATGTGCACCACTTGTTGCAAGCAACAAGACATTTTCGTATTTTAGTAGGCACTTCTACAAAAGGCTTTAAGAAGAATCAGAGTGGTGTTATCTATTGGGTGGGGTGTCTTTTTTTTTTTTTTTGTTTTTTTTTTCTTCAGCTACAAGGCTCTTCTTTGTCAGCATCAAACTAGTCTTTTTAAACAACACACAAACAGATGGGTATAGATTTTTTATTATGACTACATTTATCCAGAGTGTTTTTTGTTTTTCTTTTTTTTACCATGGTAACTTGCATTGCTGTTAATTGATCAGATGAAATGATTTGATCGCCGTTGGCCTTAAAGTTCTTGTTTGGACGGCATCGACATGCCAATTCAAATCGTAATAATATGAGTATAGCTTTAATCGGCTTACTGAGGTGGAGAATTGTAATGCGTTTTAAATTATGTGTAATAACGTTTAAAATATTATCGAAACTATTTCAAAAGAGGACTCTTCACAAATTTGTCAATGTATAAAGTCTTAAACTGTTGCAATACCCATCTGACTTCTTTAAGTTCTTATTTTAAAGAAGTTTGCACTGCGACACAGCTTAATCACCCTTAAACCAAGTCTTTGTAGAAGTTGAAGGCCTTTGAATCTGGAAAATATAATCAAAATTCTGACAATTGAAATATTCAAGGAAAATACAACTGGTGTTTGGGTATACATAAGTGTGACAGCGCTAAACAATTTGCTAACTTATATAGGCAGTTTACTAAGTTTTTCTTAACTTTAAACATTTTCTGACTAGTATGGTGCTAGGGCTGTTTTCTTAGTAAATTGCTGTTGAACACACATAAAGCTGAATAAAAGTGTGTACAAAAACCTATAAGTAAGCAGTTCTTTTTGTCATCTGGAAGTGTCAAAGAGTCTAATGAAGTTTGGATGTATTTTATTTGAATAAAATAGTTATTCGACGATTTTAACTTTAATAAATTTTTAGATATAGCATAATGCTGAATCCGATTTAAATTTGAAAAAAAAACGTCTTTTACTTGTGACTTATAGGTGCTATAAGGCAAGATGTGCATTCGTAAAAAAAAATCGAACTCGAGATTTTGATCAAAGTTGACATTACGAAGACTACAAAAGTGGGTCTCGCAATTCCATCTGTCTGTTCGACTAGTGCCTAAACGGCTCAGCTGATTTTCGGCAAACTTGGTAGATATGGGTTTTAATTTTTTACCCCCGGATGTTTTTTGATTTGATTTTTTAAGACCAAAAATAACGGTACCTGCCATACGATTTTTTTCGAAATTTTATAAACATTTTTTTTTTCTCAAAAACTGTTCGACAGATTGTAAAAATAAAAACACAAAAAAAATTCATTTAATTAAAGCTAGATATTGGATTAAAAAAATTGTATTTATATAAAAGCTTTTTTTTTTAAGAAACCACTACAACGACTTTTAATTTTTGTTCTTTCATAAATTCATATTTGAAAAGCATTCTGTTTTTGTCTCTTACTACTAAAAGAATTTCAAAATTCATTTTATGCTTATGAACAGCTTTTCTCTAATAACATTCGTTTTTAAAATTCCTAGTCTATTACATAGGAGCAAGTTCGTGCGACCCAGTCGTGCATTTTATTTCTTAAAACATATGGCATCCTGTGTTTAGCTCCAACTGCTAAAGGAGTTATTTAAAAATGATTTTTTTTTCTTAAGAACAGTTTTCTCTAATATCATTCATTTTTGAAATTCTTAGTAGTTTACATGGGAGCAAGTTCATGCAACTCAGTCGTGCATTTTATTTTAGCTAGTATCATAATAAAAAAGTTAACATCAAAGTAATTCGACTAAAATCTACTTTAAAATTTTAATATTTTTTTTTATAAAAAAATCATTTTGGCCAGCTCAGAGAAAATTATAGTGAAGAATTGACCTCGAGAACTGGGATGCCAACTAACTTCAAATGTAGTAGATCTACCTACTTAATTTATTTATAGTTTACTAATACCTAACAATTTATTTCTACTTCGTTTGACTACGATCGAGATTTCATTGTGTTGTATTGATTAATTTTTGCAAATCGAAAAAGTCACTTGCTTGATCTGAATGCACTCATCGCAAACATCTGCTGCAATTATTTATCTTCTGTTTTCCAAACATCTCCTTCGTATCATGAGGAAAAGGAATAGATATATTTTCTTCTGTTCAAACGCATAAATTTATCGCTGGCTGTGAAATAAATGTTTGTCAATTGTTAAGAACAGCAAAAATAAAGATATGTATGTATGTATATCTGATCTGTTCAATTTCCGCCAAACCCTTTTCTAAATCTACTTAGTTTTTATTGGGCGGTTTGCTTCACTTTCTGGGCTCAGCATTAACATCTCTGGCCGTGAACAATTGTATTGTCTTATAATAATTTAAATTTCAAGAGTGGATCACACAAACCTCTTACCTCAAACCTTGTTAATAAATAGGATATTTTAAAAATGACGTTTGTTGAAGATTGGAGAAGTGGTTATTTGTGCATTTAATGATTTCTGTTAGTACTTTCAGACAGCACTGTATTGTTGTAGTAGGAACCTAGCCCAAATTACTTTAGCTTACTCCTCGCAAAAAATTTCGTATTTAATCATTAATGTAATTGCTCTCAAGAGGCAGTATAACCCGGATAAACATTTTTTGTTAAATTTTAGGTGTCAGCCTCTGGTCTGCGAATACAGACCTGCAGCGTGACATTGATATGGAATTATTCAAAAAGTAAATAATAGAGTAATTCTTGCTCTGCAGTAAACCTTTCCTGCAGTTTCCTCAAATGTGGCTCTTACCTGAGGCATTTGAACACTTCATTTGTATTATTACATAAATGTATAGAATAAAACTTAAAGCTGCTAGCTAAAGTTTAAAGTTAGTTAAAGGTTTCAAACTGATGAATGAAGGTTTTTTTTTTAACTATTCGAATATTTGTATTAAATAAACTAATAAATTTTCTTAACTGATCTTTATAGTTATTTAAAACGAAATCACAGTGGTTCAAAGCTACTAATTAATTGTTAAAAGTGAAATTTACTACAGACATAACGATATACAATATAAATACAATTGTGATACAAAAGTCCCAAATCTGTTTCGGAACTTAACAGAAAACAAACAACACGGAGCAACAAATGTTGAAATTGCGTTTGTTTTTAAATTTGTAAATTTTAAAGCTACATATGCTAAGATATAATGTATTTGAATAGGAATTTTAAAATGTTAACAGGGAAAAAATTCATAAACAAAAAATTCGTTTCTTTTAAATGTTATTAAATTTATTTTTACTTGTGACTTATAAGCACTATAAGGTAAGTTATGAATTCGTAGAAAAAATCGAACTCGAGATTTTGATCAAAGTTGACATTACGATGATAACAACGACGAAAAAATTGGGTCTCGCAATTCTGTCTGTCTGTTCGACTAAAGCCATACCGGATTGGTCTATTTTCTTTAAACTTGGTAGATATAATTTTTAAATGTTTACCCCTACACCAAAAATAATGGTACCTGCCACACGAATTTTTTTCGGAATTTTATAAGTCATTGTAACGGTACAACCAATTTCGATCATTTTTTACTTGCTATATACATAGGTACCAGTGGCGTGGCGTCCATATAACACGATTCCTATCGTCTTCCCTTTTAGAAAATCCATAAATAACACAATCTACCAAATAAACATCGAATACGTTTAAGTTTTCCATTCTGCTTCTCGTTTGTATCTTATACTTTATCCAAACACATTCCACAATCCACAACCAACATTAACCAAGAGAGTCACAAAAATACTCTGACATAAACTTTTCAATCACCGTCTTATTTATTTGTTTTATATCCCTTTCTTCCCCAAGCATTGTGTTTCGGATCCTCTTTGTTTAACATCCGCAAAAAATAAGACGCTACATTCCGTCTTATAAAATTTATCGATGTATACCAGTAGGAGTTAGAATTATTTGTATTTTATTATCCCTTTAGCAATTAGCATTGCATTTCAGTAGGAAGATAATACATTGCAGGAGTTCAGGTGCTCGCCTTTTTTCAACCTTGTGTAAGTAAGAAATAAGACGGTGTTCTTCGACTTATTTGTTTTTTTTTTCTTTAATATGTCATATAAATATAAATATGGCATGTGTGTATTGTTTATTCTTGATTTTGAATTTGATTTTGATTTACATGCTAATGTAAAATGCTTTCATTTTTCTCTCTCGTGATAGTTTGTAATATACACGATTGATATTTTTGCAAATTTACTGTGATAATTTTAAATTATGAAATAAATCATGGTAGAATATATGGCAATTTGTCAGCAGTGTAAATTTAGCATATCGCTGAAGAACACTTCTGGTCAAATAAAATGCATTTTTTTTTAATAGGAATTTAAATTTAGATTCAACTGGGTTGCACAGGTTCAATAACTTCAAATCAATTGAAAAGCCAATTTGAACTTAATTAAAAATAGTGAAAAGTTAGATGTTAAAGTGAAGATTTAATTCCTTTTATTATCCATTATATTGATAAAAAAAAATTGGCTTCTTAATTTTAGTGCAGTTCTAGATTTTATTTTTTGTCTTTGATAAATGTAGATTGCTGTTTAACAGATTACCTATCGGAGAAACCAAATAATTTTAGTAAAGATAGTTGATAGTTTATATTTTATCCTTTTTTCCTTTACACAACAGGGATTTCGATCCCAGATCGAATTTTTTTGTTGTGTGCGTGTTTCATGAATACATGTAAGTCCCTCTTGATACATAGTATCGCGGCTGTTATTAAATCTGAAATTATATTAGAAATCATAGAAGCTCGGTTCGTGTCGATTATGATCGACGAAACATCAGATTTGAGTCATAGGGGACAACTGAGTGTCATATTTCTGTTCTTGTCAGAGAATGGAATGCAAGAAAGATATCTTGTATTTTTTGACGTTAGGGCGAGTCTTAATGCAGATGAGTTGTCCCATCATATATCTACATATTTAATATTCTTGACACATATGATTGCAAGGAAAAATTAATAGAAAATTCCTAGGAAGGTGCCGCAGTTATGTCCGGCGAAAGGGGTGGTGTCTAAAAGGAGGTCCTTTTTCATTATGTTTTAAGCTCATTGTTGATTGAAATATTAATGTCTTGAAGTATAAAAAATATAGCTACACATTTTTTGCTAAGTCAATGTGGAATGCATTTGTAGATACCATATCCCTACTAGAAATGTTGTTTTTAAGGTTCTAAGATTTTTTTTTCATGTTTACAGGTGACAAAGTTTTAAACGTCTTCCCATTTAAAATTATCCACGCCACGCCACTGATAGGTACTATAGGGCAAGTTCCGCATTTGCAAAAAAAAATCGAACTCGAGATTTTAATCAAAGTTGACATTATGATGATAGCGAAGAAGAAAAAAGTGGGTCTGGCAATTCCGTTTGTCGGTTTGTATGTTTGTATGTCTGTACCTCGAACTACAGCCTAAACTACTGGAGTTATTTTCTTCAAACTCGGTACTTAAGAGTCTTCGGTGATTTCCTAGAGGGGAAATTGAAATCAAACAGTACCGCCATACACCCATAATGCATAATCTTATTTATCTCGAAAACGGCTCAAACGATTTTGATAAAAAAATTAAGTGTGATATATGATGAACATGGACTACATTTTGCTTAAAACAAATTTGGGGCAAAATGTTATTAACGGTATACCTGTCATAGGACGGTTTTTTTGATTTTCGAATTTCTCATCAACGGCTCTAACGATCTTAACCCAAAATTTTTACCAGGAGCCTCCTTCAGTTTAAAATAATATTGTGTATAATAATATTCGAAAAATATTGTTTTTGTTTAAAAAAAAAATCCAATTTATTTTTTGAAAAACCAATATCTTGAAAACTTGTGAACGATTATTTTTTGAAATTATTTCCTAAAATCTAAATTACTAAGCACTTAAAATTGGCATCCCAAATTTTGTTCTAAAAATTTTTTAGAGAAATTCGTTATATAAGAAATTACTTTAATAAAACGATTTTTAAACTTTATTTGCGCAAATTCATACTTTTCCGGAAATCAGACCGCAATTCCATGCATTTGAACATTTTTATCTCATTATAATCCATGTTTTATATTTTAAATTCCAAAGTACTTTTATATAAGAACAAGTTCGTGTGATCCAGTCTGGCATTTTATTTATTCTAAGGTTCCCCAAAATTTTAAACATTATTGTGTATTCAAATTTTCAAAAAAGAAGGAAAGTGCTTTAGTACGATACTAGTTAGACAATGTTTAGAATTATGAATGAGTTAGTAAACTACTTTAAAGTTAGCAAATTGTTAAGTAGTATTTTTATCGAATTTTTGAAAAAAATGTTTTTTTTTCGCCATTTAATTTTTATTTGTACAGCAATAAAAACTAACTTGGCGTACCGAATTTTTTTTTTAAATATTTTAAAAACTTTGTATATAAAAGATTATTATTAATTTTTGTTAGTGCATAAGCTGAGATTTGCTTGAATCACTGTTTTCAGCTCCAACTACTAAGGGAGTTGTTTTAGTTATTAAGAAAATTAATTTTACGTTTACTTTCTAATGACATTCATATTTAAAATTCTAAATCTTTTACATAAGAGCAAGTTCGTGCGACTAAGTCGGGATTTTTATTTTAATAGCTAGGGCAACCTCTTTAGTTAGAGCTTAGACAGATTTCTTATTTAAATGTGAATTTATTATAAATTGTTTTAATATTTTTTTTTTTTTAATAAACTTGCAAATCAATTTTATAATTTTTAAGGAACATTTTTGGTACACCAAATTTTAAATTTGTATTGTTGTTCAAATAAAAATTAAATTTGAACCGATTTTTGAGATATCGAATTTTCAAAGAAAAAATACAAAAATATATATTTTTAAGATGTTTAGATATGCAACGTTTTTTAAACTGTTAAGAAACTTCTTTTTAAAAACTAAATGGTTCCATGCAAGGTTCCAACAGTCAATTTGTAACTTCAAGTTCTTAATTTAATTATTGATAATATATTATTTTATTGTAGATTATAAATTAATCGAAAAAGACAAAATTTTATAAAAATTCTAGATGTCGCTTTTGAAAAAAGTGCAATTTTCGTAAACAATTTTATAACATTTCTATGGTGGGCAGTGGTACCGTTATCTTAGGATCGAATCAAATTATTTTCCACATCTTGCAGATAGCATTCAAAAAATGTATATTGCTAAGTTTTAAAAATATCTATGATGTGGTTTTCAAAATATAGAGTTAAAAAAATCAAATTCTTAAGAAGCGTTATAGTAAAATTTTTTTTTATCAAAATCAGTTGAACCGTTTTGAAAAATGGAAACCCAAATAAAAAATTCGTAAAATTTTTGAAATTTTTTTTTGAACCATTAACTAGGTATTACTAAATGAAATTTTTAATTTTTGTAACACTTTTTGAAAAAGGAAAATTTTTTCTCAAATTTAGTAAATTATTTGTATTGCAGGTACAGTTATATTTGGTCTTAAAAACAAGTGTGGGGGCATAATTAAAAAATGCTATCTAAGGAAAATCGGCCTAGCCGCTTAAGCTGTAATCGAACAAATTGACAGTATTGGGAGGGTTCTTTTTTCCGTCTTCCCTATCATCGTACTTATTGTCAAGTGTGATGAGAATCTCGAGATCGAGACTTGAAAAGAAATACAAGTTGAGCGCTCTGTGCGCTCCGAGTTAAGAAAGTATCATAGTTCTTTTTTGACAGCTCGGGGCTAAAAAACAAAAACGCATTATGTCTATTATTCTTGCTTTGTGATAACCGATATCGACTGTTACCTCTGTTTAAAATATTTTACGTTCGTAGAACAAAAATAATCAAACGTTATATTTTTTACACAATTTCTGGAAAAATTGAACTCAAAATCAAAAACTCGATATAATATATCTATATATTATGAAGTTAGTGTCCAGTGAAATGAGGAGGTACACTATCTACGAAAAATAGCCGCAATGACACCATTAATGGGGCCAGAGTCCTACTACGAAATAGGAGGTAAGAGGATTAAAAATGAAATAAAAACAGAGGAGGAGGCAAAAAGATCAAAAAATTGAAACGAACTATTTAAGTTGAAGCAGGCTAACCTATTACTTGGGAACTTTAACCAATATCATTTTATGAGCTTTATAAGCTTATGTACTCGTAAGTAGGAACAATCTTAGAATAGTATTGGGTTTCCTAATGAGCCATTGTAAGCTAAGAAGACACTTAAGTATTTTTGCCTTGGAAAGAGGTCTCATGTGCAGATTTTACGGTGCTCATGAAACGCCGAACCACCTATTAGATTGATGTGAAGCACTTATGCATCGAAGAAATTAGTATCTGGGACGCTACCAGGTAGAAGAGAGGGACGTATCCTCTCTGAAGGTACTCCAAATAATCAATTTTCCTAAAGAGATAAACATGAAGGAATGTGTAGGGTACGCAATTCATCTAGCTCAGGTCGCAGTGAAATAAACCCCCCAATTTGCATTTACTAATTTAAAAAAAACTACTCTACCGTTCTAAAATCCACTTTCTGGCAGTAACCGTAGACTGATTTTGTCGATATTGTGAATATTATGTCAAGCCATATTAGATACATACTTGCATTGCCTGAATTTCAATACAACTAGGAACTGTTCTTTTATAGTAACATTCATTCTGTCCACCTTTCAAGAACAAAATCGACTTAAAATGAAAGTTCCCATTCAAATTAAATAAGTCGTAAAAGTCTTATAAGCAAAACTATTATAATATCAATCCATTAAGGTTATACTCAGAGCTGAAAAAAAAAAAGAGTACCATTGGTGAGTACTTCTTGCAACAGGCATGATACTCGTAAATAATGAAAGGTTGCCTAGTTAATACAATACACTCGTATATCGAATAGAATATGATACAGAAAGCCGGTCTTGAAAGGCAATAGTCCATATAAGTTAATCCGATTAAATTCAATTCTAACCATTAAGCCATGGTTATGCAAGTGGCTATTGGCCATTGGTCTGCTTTCAAAAATGCGCTCAATGTCTTGTTGCAGTGCCGCACCCAAAGTGTCTCTTATACTCGTATGTTCTGTCCGTTCTTTTCCATTTTGCTAAATTTGACTTTTTGTTGCCTTCAATACCACGCACCTGACGATTTTATAGGTATGTGGAACCACTTTTGATCTTGCAAGGATCGAATCTTTCAGAAATATAGGTACAAATAAATTGACAACGCCCTGATCATAAATTAAATAAAAAAAAAAAAACGTAAACTAAATTATTTAATACCCTAATGGCTACCACATTTCAATAATTTAGCTGCGCTTACAAGTCTGTACTAACGTCTTCTAATTTGCAGTTAATTCCAAAGCACATGGAAACAGTGTGATTTTGGCTTTGGGAAGTTTTGACTTACAACTAAAATCAAATTAGTTCATCGGTGATGTGTCGAAAGTGAACAAAACAATACGCATGCGCAATAGGTTCGGTGAGTTGGATGGAAAAGCTTAAACGTAAACCGATCGCTTAGCAATTTCTTAACAAGGTAATTAATACAATAACCGCCTCTGGGTTACTAGGCAAGTAAGTGCTGCACGCGTCCGTCCACATCCACATCCGCAACAGCAGCAGCAACAGTGCAGCACCGCATACCGCGGACTTAGTGACTGAGACCACGCGCGCGAAAATGTTGTTTTATTTCTGTTTTAGGTTTAAGCCCATACTAACGTCTCGATAAAAATAAGTTTTATATAATATACGAGTACAGGGTGGCTACGTGCTTAGAGTGCAGTGTGTTGTGTACACACGACTACCACGCCTTTTATGAAAGACTCACCTATGGCGGGGGATATGGAACTAGCTGACCATCAAGAACAAGCGTTAGCAGCAGCTGCAGTTTGCTGAAAGGGATGTTGGATTTGAAAATTATTGAAAGTGTTGTACGGGTCTGACGGCCTTGCCGAAGGCAGTCTTTAAGCTCCATTTAATGGAACAGTGATATGCGGGCACATACAACTTAATGGTAGAAGAAGTTGATGCGAGTGTGTGACGGTGTGCACTTGTTTCATTACACCTAGCTGGCCATAAAGAACCTGTGTGGTTTTGTGGTATGTTATTGGGCTAGAAGCAGAGTAATAGTCATTTCAAAACCTTGTTAAATCAATCATTATGCTGATAGGTTTACGTATTCTTGATGTTTTTTTTGAGAATTTCGAAATGAATAATTTGGGGACCAAGGCTTTTGTGTAAGAATTTTCAAATAAAATGTCTTCGCGCACTTACTAGAAAATAATTTTGGAGGAAAAATATTTTGTTTTTTAATATCTGCTCTGGAGAGCCAATGTAATATCGGTATAAGTTGATTGGTCTAAGAATCCGCAGAAGATATGCGATAGTGGAGAAAATCCCTAAATGGATCAATTTTGTAAATAAATCTGTCCGAAAAGAACAATGACAAAAGAAAGAAGAATAAAGTATTCCCTTAGCTGTGAGATCCAAGGCAACAAGAATATTGCCTGAATACTAGGCTTTATTGCTTAGTGCTCAATATGGAGAATAACTCCCCATACTATGAATCTTCCCGGTTTTGAAAACATAGGTACAATATCTATGTTTTTCGTTAAGGCGTTATTTTGAAATAATTGGAAAATGTTAATACAAAATTCCCAAAAAATGTATAAATTGCTGTCAAAGCTCAGAATCTAACCAAAATGATGAAATGTCACATAAAGCGGACAAGTTCACAATCATTTTTATGTTTTATAATTTTCGTAAAAATATTTTGTTTCTTTTGGTCAAGTGCTTCAGTAAAGTGCATTGAAATTAGCGGACTTATTTTAAGAGGAATTATTAATTTTAATTTTTACTTGCGACTTATATGTACTATAAGGCAAGTTATGCATTCGAAAAAAAAATCGAACTCGAGATTTTGTTCAAAGCTTACATTACGATAATAGCGAACACCAAAAAAGTGGGTCTCGCAATTTTGTCTGTCTGTCCGTCTGTCTGTTCAACTACAGCCAAAATGGCTCGGCGGATTTTCGTCAAACTTGGTAGATATCGTTTTAAATTTTTTCCCGCACACGTTTTTTTTTCAAGACCAAAAATAACGGTACCTGCCTTACGATTTTTTTCAATATTTTAAAAATATTTTCTTTCTCAAAAACTGTTCCAGATTTTTTTGAAAAAAAATTCAAAAAATTTCATTTAGTTAAGGCTAGGTTATGATTGAAAAAAGAAATTACAAAAAATGGTTATTTTTGGTACCCCCTCGGAACCATTTTTTTGGTTTTTGATTTTTTCGAAAGCGGTACCACCGAATTTGACCATTTTTTTATGTTAAGGCTTCCCAGCAGTTTCAAAATTTTTGTGTACTCAAATTCTCAAAGAAATTTTTTTTTGATTTTTTTTTTTTTGAAAACTCAATATTTCGAAAAAATGGTTTTCGAAAATCGAATTTTTTTCGATTACTGTCCCGAGAATTTTTCTAAATAATTTTGTCTTTCGATTAATTCTAACGGTCTATGATTTAATAAAAAAAAAAAACGAAAAAAAATTGAAAACAAGATATTACTGACTGTACCTACCATAGAACCATTTTTTCGAATCTTGAATTTCTTATCATTGGCATAACCGATTTTAATGAAATTTTTTATAGAGAAGCTTCTTAAAAGTTTAAAAAAAGATTGCATTTCAAAACTTTAAAAAAATATTTTTTTTTGAATTTTGAAAAAAAAATCTATTTTTTTTGGAAAATTCAATATCTCAAAATTCAAAACAAACGAGTAGTATGATTAATATTATTGAAATACTTACTTTTGTATATACATACATAGATAAAGCCAATCGCTTTGTTATTTCAGATCATTGAACAAATAAGTATGTACTGTACATATGTACTTGTACATACTTAGATAGTGAGTATACAAAATAAAACACCAATATCAAACGGCCATTAGTACATACCTGAAAATAAAAAAAAATATTTAGAATCTAACATTTGTTCTTATTTTATAAAATAATTTTGAGATAAATTTATAAATAAATATCATATAAACGACCATTAAGAACGAATTCTTTAAATTCTGCAATTCTTTAAATTTTTCAAATAAGTTTTTTTTTTGTGTTTCGGTTTCTAAATACCTAATTCATTATGCTTTGTTCAGAAAAAAATAAAATGCACGACTGGATCGCACGAACTTGCTCTTATGTAAAAGTACTTTGGAATTTAAGATACATTTTATAAATATAAAACATGGATTTAATGAGATAATAATGTTCAAATGCATTAAATTGCCGTCTGGTTTCCGGAAAAGTATGAATTTATGCAAATAAACTTTAAAAAATCGTTTTATTATTAAATAAATTTTTTATATAAGAAATTTCTCTAAAATTTTTCAAGAAAAAAATGTGAGATGCGAATTTTAAGTATTAAATAATATTGATTTTAGGAAATAATTTCAAAAAATAATCGTTCATAGGTTTTGAAGATATTGATATACATTTTTTTTTTTTTTAAAAAACCCAATAAATATTTTTTCGAATATTTTTATATACAATATTATTTTAAACTTAAGGGGACTCCTGCTAAAAATTTTGGGTTAAAATCCTAAGAGCCGTTAATGAGAAAGTCGAAAATCAAAAAAAAACGGGTCTATGGCAGGTACCCCTAATAACATTTTGCCCCCAAATTTTTTTTTACCAAAATGTAGTCCATGTCCATAATATCACACTTAATTTTTTTTATCAAAATCGTTAGAGCCGTTTTCGAGATAAATAAGATTTTGCATTACGGGTGTATGGGGGGTACCCTTAGTTTTGGAGCTAAAAAAAAAATTTCAATTTTTCCTCTAGGGAATCACCGAAGACTCTTAACTACCGAGTTTGAAGAAAATACCTCCGGTAGTTTAGGCTGTAGTTCGAGGTACAGACATACAGACATACAGACATACAGACAGACGGACGGAATTGTCGGACCCACTTTTTTCGTCTTCGCTATCATCGTTTTGTCAACTTTGATCAAAATCTCGAGTTCGATTTTTTTTCCAAATGCAGAACTTGCCCTATAGTACCTATATCGCAAGTAAAAATTACTTTGAAATCAATAAAAAAGGGGTTATCTTTCTTTGGATCTTCTTTTTTTGCAAATTTCTGAACAAGGCGTCTTGGTGGAGACGTTTAAGTACTCTAATATCTGTAAGACTTATATTTTCATTTTCCGTCAAATGCAAAGATTTATTGAAAATGTTGATTGCTTAACTAGGCTCGATTCTGCTATTACACGATGAATCTAGATGCGCGCGCCTTCTTCAAATTCTTCTTTGATATTTCGTCCACTCATTCAAGCGATATTACACGTTGAAACCAGATTCATGAATCCGATTTGACAGTTCTCTTTATTTTTGATTTCGGTGTTGATCAGTGTGTGTGCTCTTTAAAATAAAAAGCAATCAGAAAGAAGTAAAGGGTTTTCCAATAAGAGGTGTTATTTTGAATAGCCCGCTATTTCGGTAGCTGTCACTTTTGAAGCTGTCATTTTTTGACATTTGACAAGTAGAAACTACGCTATTAATAAAAATGGAACGATACACGCTTCAACAACGCATTGAAATTATTAAAATTGGGTCCTTGAAATGCATGAAAATGAACCGGAATTTCATCGAAAAATCATCTTGACTGATGAGGCCCATTTCCACCTCGGAGGCTACGTCAACAAGCAAAACTGTCGCATCTGGGGCTCGGAAAACCCAAGAGTTATTGTTGAAAAGCCTCTCCATCCTCAACGCGTGACTGTTTGGTGCGGTTTATGGTCCCGCGGGGTCATTGGACCTTACTTTTTCGAAAATGAGGCTGGAGCAACAGTTACGGTCAATGGATTGCGCTATCGAGAGATGATTAATGATTTTTTATGGCCTGAATTGGATGGTATTGATCTGGACAACGTTTACTTTCAACAAGACGGCGCTACGTGCCACACAAGCAATGAAACCATCGATCTTTTACGGGAAAAGTTTCCGGACCGTGTTATCTCTCGAAGAGGTGATCACAATTGGCCACCGAGATCTTGTGATTTAACACCTTCCTCGGAGCAAAACTCTCGAATATAGAGCCTACGTCCATGAGATAGAGCATGTACATACAATATGAATATGAAGAACTGATTCTACCTCTTCCACGTCCATATGCTCTGGCATCCAACTGAGGTGAATATTAAACTGCTGTACCATTTCCGTAAAAGATGAACGGGAGTTAAGGGCTGTTATAGAGTTAGTAGAGATCTAGTGATTTAATAGACGCTTGACTATCCGATTTCTTTTAACCAAGACAATATTTCTTTAATGGCCATAAGTTCCACCTTGAACACGTATCTTTGATTAGGAGGTCCGAAAAAGAGACATCATTGTAGTCTGTACACACCGTCACAAACTCCATCATCAGTTTTTGAATCATCTTCCAAGAAGCTCCATATCCTCTTAAAAACATCTTGAAGGAATGGTGACTTGAAGTTTTTGGCAAACTGTAGTTTTGGGATATTGGTGATTCCATCCAGAATGATGGAATGACCATTTTCGTTATTGATCCATTGTGAAGAAGCTTTAAGTCGGAAGGCTGTGCTCAACGCCGTCTGTTTCCTGAAAATATCTTCGCATGAAAAGAGCGACATCGTGGCCTATTTGGCTCTTTCTTGTATATAAGGTTTCCAGCTTAAGTTTTTGTCTTGAATAATACCCAAGTATTCTGCTTAGCCTGAAAAATCTATTTTATTATCTTTAGTAGAAGGAGGATATACATGCCGAATTTTATATTTTCTAGACAAGTTTCGTTTTATGACGGTTAACTCTTAGCCCACACTGCTCGCCTTAGTTTGTTAGCTTGCGTAGGATAGCGTTTTGTAGGAGTTCTTTTAAGATTTAAGAATATCCCGGTTGGAAAACAGCTTTTTTCTTCTCGAAAATGATGCCGTTTTTGCTTCAAATCGCCTTCGAATCTATTCAGCTGCGTAATATGCGCCAATAATCATTTTATCCTTTCCAATGTAACTGATGCGAATAACACCTCGCGCATCCCAAAAATCTGTTACCATGACCTTGTTTGCTAGCAAACCCACATTGACCTTCTTCGGCGTCGATTCACCAGGAGAAGTCCATTGTTTCGACTGTTATTTGATCTCTGGTATCTTGTGGTGACTCGAAGTTTTATCCACGGTTTCGAAACGGCGGCAAAAACTTGGTCGAATTTTTCTTGAACATCGCCAAACATTTTATTGAAGTTGGCAAGCGATTGTGAACAAAGGCTACACATATCTTGCAGGAAGCCTTTTCATATCAAAATATTTATGTTAAGTCGAAACCACGTTGTGCTGGCTTCGGCCACTTCAAGCTAGCACAACTTCACTTACCGGTCGTCCATTTTGAAACCATGGATATTATCGAGCGTTTCTGGTGTGGGGACCTGAATTGCGTGTCCAGAACGTTTAGCGTCACTTGTGCTAGAACGATCGCACCGAAATTCGGTAAACTAATGGCTAATGGTTCTAATCCAAACTTCGACTTGATTTCAGTGGCAGAAATCGAATTTATTGACCCTAGGCTAGCAATGGAAAAGGTGATATCAACTTGTAGTATTGCCATCATTGAGACTTTTTTAACAGCTTTCGCCACTGCCTGGACCTCGACTTGAAAGACACTGCTGTTATCAGGAAGCCTGAATGAACTGGCTAGTCCAAGTGTTTCTGAAAAGAACCCTGCACCAACATCAGTTTCCATTTTAGAACCATCGGGTATATATTGCTAAAGGGTTTTCCAATAAGAGGTGTTATTTTGATATTCAAAGAAAAATGGCATTTTTGGAGATAAATGATCGGATGTTTATTTCATTATAAAGAGGAAGGTATGCCGTTAATAATGGAACACAACATCAGCCAAATGGCCGCCAAGACCACGCTTACAGGACCATATCCTTTTCATGAAATTTTCCATAACCAAATCGCAAAGTGGCTGCCCTATGTCCTCGATAGCCTCACGAATTTCATCTTTGAGGTCTTGAATCGACGCTGGGCTGTTGGCGTAGACCTTATCTTTCACGTGGCCCCAAAGGAAGAAGTCGCAAGGTGTTAAATCACAAGATCTCGGTGGCCAATTGTGATCACCTCTTCGAGAGATAACACGGTCCGGAAACTTTTCCCGTAAAAGATCGATGGTTTCATTGCTTGTGTGGCACGTAGCGCCGTCTTGTTGAAAGTAAACGTTGTCCAGATCAATACCATCCAATTCAGGCCATAAAAAATCATTAATCATCTCTCGATAGCGCAATCCATTGACCGTAACTGTTGCTCCAGCCTCATTTTCGAAAAAGTAAGGTCCAATGACCCCGCGGGACCATAAACCGCACCAAACAGTCACGCGTTGAGGATGGAGAGGCTTTTCAACAATAACTCTTGGGTTTTCCGAGCCCCAGATGCGACAGTTTTGCTTGTTGACGTAGCCTCCGAGGTGGAAATGGGCCTCATCAGTCAAGATGATTTTTCGATGAAATTCCGGATCATTTTCATGCATTTCAAGGACCCAATCAGCAAAGACACACACACGGCCATTTGGCTGATGTTGTGTTCCATTATTAACGGCATACATTCCTCTTTATAATGAAATAAACATCCGATCATTTATCTCCAAAAATGCCATTTTTCTTTGAATATCAAAATAACACCTCTTATTGGAAAACCCTTTATATTTAAATAATTTTGGCATTGTGCACATCTATGCAAAAAATGCTTTCGTTTAATATGTAATTTATGCCCCTTTGGATTTTGTGGGCCGCGTAAAGTGTACCACAAAAAACATGTTTGCCGTTTTATTATATGATGATATACTACACAGAAATTGTTTAAGACAATAAATAAAAATTGCAAAAAAATGCCCGAAAAACAAAAACAATTAGAAATGTCAAATCGACTGGCACATAAAATGTCAAATCCAGAATATGAAAACTGAAAGCATTCAGCGAAAACCCAAAACCCAAAGCCAGAACCCGAAACATTAAGGTTGGTTCACAGTGGTGTTCACATTCCACAAATCCGCCAACACGACAGAAGTTGATGAACATGTTGTTTTTGTTGAATGTTAACCTCCCTAAATGAAGAAATATTATCAATATAAATATTAGACATGTGTTTGTTTAGTATTCGAGCTCTTATAATAAAATTTTGAAACATTAAGCGTTAACTACAATCGGCACTTTTTGCAAAAAGTGAAAAAGAATACACACATACACTAGCCACATCTGTTGCTGAAAAGAGCGTATAATTTACACCATACAATTTTAGTTCAGACATCTATCGGTGATTTTCAGAAAAACTGTATTCCATGTAAGTGTTTTTAAAAAGTGAAAAAGTAAAAAGGTAGAACCACTTAAACCATCAAGCGTTAACTACAATTGGCAATTTTTGCAAAAAGTACAATAAGTGAAAAAATGAAAAAGAATATACACATACTCTAGCGACATCTGTTGCTTTCAGTTTGGCGACATCTATCGGTCATTTTCTGAAGCAATTTATTCAATGTATTAGTGTTTTCAAAAAGTGAAACATTTACTTTTTGGTTTTTTGAGATGGGAGATAAAATTTTAAATTGAGTTGGAAAAGTAAAGCAGACTTTTTTTAACATTTTCACTTTTCAAGTTCATTGCAGTAATGGCTTTACAATAAAAGGGGTGTTCATGCAAAAGTGTAAGCTCTGCGTATTTGTATAAGTCAATTATTTTCAAAACTTATTTACATTTGTCTGCATTTGAATTTTAAATATTTGCGAAAAAAGAGAATGCAAAATACTCGAAATGTATTTGTCAGGAAAAGAGAGAAGATAGAAAATGCAGACGTGAGACGTCGCCATTTGATTATATTAAAAAAAGATGTGTAATCGTGAGTAACTACCCTTTTATTGATGCCCTTTAAATTCTATATAGGATTTAGATAACTGTTTTGAGCAGGATTGTTATCTCGCTGAAATACCCGTCACGTTTGGCTTACATTTCGCGATCCATTTGGTTTCTTATATGCACCTATGTCAAAAAGGATCCACGTTGCTAAGCCTAGTAAGTGTGCTATCTTCAACAAAAGTGGTTGGCATTTTCCTTGACGAATTCTCTAAAGTTTTCGGAAAAGCACACCCAGATTATTTTACTTTTAGATGGAGTGGAGCTCATATTTTTCATATTTTTTTCAAATATTTAATACTTCAGTAAAAATAAGTGCAGATAATTTAACAAATTTTCGTAGAAAAGTGGCACCGAGAATCAAACTACCAGCGATGAAATACAAAATTTATATATAAAGATTCAAAAACTTCCAAACTGATTTCACTGAAATTTTCATTGTTTCTGTCAGTAAGTTCGAGTTTTCCCAATTTTTTGTGAAATTTCCTCCTGCATTTCATTTACTATAAAATGGCTTGACTTTACCTGGTTTATCGGTTTCGAAAGACATTGGCGCAAAATTTTAAACAGCCTATTATTAAGGTATTGGTGTGATACTAATTAACAATTTGCTAACTTTATAGTAATTTTAAACATTTTCTAACTAGTATCGTACTAAGAGAATTTTCTTAATAAATTGCTACGGAACACACCTAAAACAACGACATTTCGTGGAAAAAGTAAGTACACGAACCTTTTTTTGATGTTTGCAAATGTCAAGAGTCATATTATGAAGCTAGCACGATACCTACTAAAAAAATATAGTAGGTATTCGATGATTTCAACTTTAATAAAAAGTTAGTGAAAGTATGATGCTATATTCGATTAAAATTTGCAAATTCTTTGTTTTACCCTAGTATCATACTAAAACAACTTTAGCATCGTACTAATTCAATTCAAATTTTGCGCCATTATTAAATAATTAGAGTTTTAATAGATAATTAAAAACACATTTCCTCCGTGTTTTTTTTAACAATATTTTAGCCGGTCTTACATTTACATTTGTGTTACCAAAAAATGACTTAAGTATCTCTGTGTTGATATGACCAATTTAAATAAAATAATTAAAACAATTGTTATAATTTGCCATCAGCAAAACCATTTTAAGCATTCCATTGTCGACTGCCTTGAATATAAAAAACAAAATTAAATGAAACAAAAGAACAACAATTATAAAAGTCAATATAATTTTTTTTATGATTTAGACTGAAGCGTGCCGAAATGAATATTTTAATGGTAATACATACACATTCTATGTGTATGCCTTTTTCTTATTCAACAGAAGCTGAAGGTCTTTCAAGACAATTATCAAGGACTGGAAAATAAGATTAGTTTTTCGCACCTTAGAGAATGTAAGCAAATAAAGCCATGGTCAAGCCACCAATCAAGCTGCAAGCTGCATGCAGCTTGCAGAAAGCGTAACCAATTTTATGTGACTCTTGGTACCCTGCACTACAATCAGCATCTGATTTGAAACGCCTTTTGATAAGACACAAAACACAATCTACATAAATGGGCTCACCGTATAAGTTGGAGCTATTAAATTTGCACTATCTGCATCAGCCCGCAAAGAGTTATATTTATATGACATTCGCCCAGTAGCGGGCGTCGATGGTGTAAACAACATTTTATTCTTTTACTCAAATCACTAAACGATAAAAAGCCAGAATGTTCAAACACAGGAGTGTAATGGTGGTTACTAGGCCGAGAGTTGATACACGCCCACAATGTAAACACAAATGCAATTATTATTATTGTTTGTCCAACGCTATCGCTTCGTGAGGCCTCATTTTTATTACTTTAGATCCAGGATCAATGGAACAGAAAAAAATATGAATTGAATTAAATATTTTTGCAAACCAGTCGATGGTGTTTACTTGTTGCACTTAAACCATTTAAAAAGGTCAAGGCCGACTATCGAGGGCAGTTATTGGTTTCATAAAAAACTAAAATTTTGAACGTTCCTAATGGTGGAAAGTTTCAATAAATTTCAAATTGCATATGTCGATGCACAGCCAATCATATCATGTGAAGTCAAATGACATCAGATCTGTCAAACCGGAAGCCTAAATTCAAAATGTCTGGAGAGTTACACAAAGTTCTTTTGTCCGTACAAAAAAATATGTAATTATTCAGTATTTTTTTTTTATAGAAAACGTTTCAAATCAACAATTTTGTCAAGCAACCTCGAATGTCATTTTAGGGAGTTGGTTTGTTCACCATGCCGTGTATTTCAATACAAAAAATTCCAATTTAAAAAAAAATATTTTACTTTTTTCATAGCATCTTTTACAAAACAAAAAATACATAAGCTATTAACGAATAAATTTTCGCGCACTTCTTCCATTTTATGGTCAGTTTAACGGACCTACTGAAACAGCTATTCGGGCTATAGTGACTAAATTTCGCCCCAAATTTACATTATTGGACATTAAACCACCAACACGCTTATGCAGAGTGCGAACTGAGGAAAATACCGCAGCTGTATAGGCCAGTGTTAGTGATGAATGTGAATTATCATTCAGCGCCGCGCCCGTTCGCAGCAATTGGGCCTCTGTGAACAAGCAAAACTGCCATTTTTGAAGTGAAGAGCAGCCAGAAGCATTGCAAGAGTTACCAATACATCCAGAAAAAGTCACTGTTTGGTGTGGATTATGGGCTGGCGTATTTCTTAAAAGATGTATAAGAATAATTATGGAAAAACATCGGGATTCTTTGGAGGATTTGCATGTCGTATTGGTTGATTTTAAAAAAGCATTCGATCGGCAACCACGAGATCTAATATGGGTAGCCCTCAGGCAACGAGGAGTTCCAGAAACCTATGTGCGGATAATTATGGACATGTATGATGGAGCAGTTACTAAAGTAAGATGCGCAGCTGGAGTCACCGAAGAATTCGAAATCACAGTAGGTGTACACCAGGGAAGTGTCTTGAGTTCCCTGCTCTTTATTACAGTTCTTGATTACCTGCTTGAAGGCAAAGTGACGGATCCAAAAGTACATCAGTTATTCTTTGCTGACGATGGAGCCATCATAAGTGAAGACCCGATATCCCTACAACGAGCACTTGACGTATGGGTGGATGTTCTAGAAGGAAGTGGGTACCGCATAAGCGCGTAAAAGACAGAATACCTATGCTGCCCATTTTCTGATCCACACAAGCCTATTCCAGACATTTATTTGAATGGAGTAGTGCTTCCCAAGTGTGAAAAGTTTAAATATCTGGGGTCTATGATAAATAACGAAGCTACTTGTGATGACGATATCAATCATCGCGTAAGCGTAGGGTGGATGAAGTGGCGGGAAAATTCTGCTATCTTCTGTGACCGAAAAATGCCCCATAAGCTGAAGGGAAAGCTCTACACTTCAGTTGTGCGTCCAGCACTCACATACGGTTCACAATCTTGGACAATGTACAAAAAGTATGAGAGTAAGCTAACGGCAGCTGAGATGAAGATGCTTCGTATGACAGCAGGAGTTACAAAGCTTGATCGAATTAGAAGTACGAAGATCCGAGGAAGCCTTCATGTTAAGAATACCATTTCCCAAAAAATTGAACACGACCGACTCAGTTGGTATTGCCATGTTCAAAGGAGAGATCCTGAGAACCCCGTCAAAAAGGCAATATCATACAACGTTCCAATTCGGAATAAAAAGAAAGGTAGGCCTAAACACTCCTGGTACAAACAAATGCAAAAACACCAGCATTCAGTTGGCCTCAGAAATGGAACAATACAAAACCGGGAGGCTTGCCGCCGATTTCTATGGTCAACCCGGCGAACCCCACAGGCGGATCACTAGTGTGAAGCAGATACGTGGGAGAGTTATGATCCCCTCGACATCGAGATCATGACAGCGCCGAAGCAAAGGAAGAAGAAGAAGAAGTATTTCTTAAAAGATGATGCGAATCGCAACATTACTGTGAGAATGGTGAGCGCTACCGTGCGATGATAACAAAGTTTTTTTTTGCGCAAAATGGAAAAGCTTGACTTGCATGACATGTGGTTTCAACAAGACGGTGCCACATGCCACACAGCACGCGCAACATTGGACCATTTGAGAGGCGAGTTCGGTGGACAGTTTATTTGACATTTGGGGCCGTGCGATTTAACACCTCTAGACTATTTTTTGTGGCACTATGTTAAGACTCATGTCTATAGCGACAAGCCCGCTTCGATTGACGCACTGGAAGCCAACATTGAAGCATTTATTCGAGAGATAATTTCTACACTTGTGATAGATATTTTTTTTGTAAAAGAAGTGTCAACCCTAGAACCATTCATTAGATTAACAGAGCCATAATAGATTTGGCAACCATTCGATAAAACAAAAAAATGGAGGCCCTAGAACCTTTCCTTTCCTTGGTGACCGAAACGAATATGCATTAAGACTTAAGCAGTGTAATAATTCGAAAAGAGGACACTATTACTATAGGAAACATAGTCATTTATACAGACTATGTTCCACCACTACACATAGATTTACACACCCATTTGCAGTAACAGATATTCTTACTTAAATATATTTATTAAATTTTTTCAAAAATCTTTCTAATGTAACGACTTTCAGGGAAATTAATTTGAAGTTGTTGTTGGCATTTAAAATTGGAACGGTATGAAACCTATTTCTGAAATAAACATCAACATAGTCTAAGAGCGAAATGAAAGTTGGAGAACTATAAATTGGTAACACTGTTTGACAGTTCTCGGTTATTTTGTGGTAATTTGGGTTTGACAAATCATAATGAATTCTCTCACACGCTACCATCGATACAACGTTTGAAAATTGTTAAAAAAGAGGGCTAACAATTACTCGGAAATGGTGTTTATCTGTAAGACTATCAATAATTCTCTCCAAGACGGCAATCATACTATTTACCAGCATAAGACTTTTGCCACACGTGAAACATATCCAGGTAGCTTGCGAAGTTATGGAAACGCAGAGAGAGGTCAAAAAATATCTAGGAACTACACTAGATAATAAACTCCACGAAAGCCCTAATGATTTGGATAGACATGTAGGCAAGCCGTGGGGATGCAAACCAAACATCTTCAGGTGCACTTTATATGTATGTATACTAGACTGGGCCAAAAAAATTGACTATTTTTTTTTTTGAAAGATATATCGAGAATATCATTCAGAATGACAAAAAAAAATTTTCGTAAAAGTTTGAGCCCTTAATATCAATTTTAAGAGGTCTATCATCGCTAATTTTGATTTTTAGTCATAATTTTATGTTTTGCGTCAGAACTGACAAAACATTGAAGTAAAAAAAATTCATTTTGACTTACTTTTATATAAAATTAAATTCCCTACAAAAAAGGTCTAATTGAAAATTTTCGTCAGACAAGCCGTTTTTGAGTAATTAAGCTTAATAAATTGTTATTTTTCTTCGATTTTACTTTTTTAATTTGGAATTTTGTAACTAACGAATCAATGAATATCTCAAAATGATCACAATGGATTTTTAAAGGAAATTTAATGCTCTACAAAAAAGGTCTCATAATATTTTTGTCTAAATTTAATTCTTCAAAAGTTTTTCACAATTAAAATTGAAAAAAAATTGAAATTTCAAGTTTTTCTTTCTTAACTCAATTTTTTTTTACTTAAAGGAACAAATTGACTTTTTTGAACATTATTAATCATCATTCATCGAAAATTTCTTAATATTCACGATTATTCTAACAATATTATTACAAAAATATATAAATTTAACAATAAATATGAATTTATTTTTGCCTAATTGATCATTTCTCAACAAAAACATGGTACTACTATCTTAAAGAAATTTTTGAGTAAACAATTATTTAATTTCGCTGTTGAAAATTATTTATTTATAATATTTCATACATTTGTGAATTTTTATGTTATTAATATACACGAATTTACATCGATAAATAACATTTCCTCCCTTAACCCTCGATTTTGATTTGCTTTTCATCAACTTATTAAGCACTATACCGAATAAACGTATCCCCTCTTCTTTTAGTAACCACATTGTCTACTATGAGACCCAAACGAAAGAAAATGACCAATGGTCCAACATTGATAGTTTTCAGGAATGTAAACGATTTTTCAATCATTTAGCCGTCGTAAATGATGTAGCTGAACGTGGCGAAGCGTTGATTGAACAATATAATAAGTGTCTTACGAAAAACGAAGAGCAACTTCAGTACTTACTACTAGTCATTAGTGAGTACCGAAAAAAATACCCTAATTGCAACAAAAAAACCTTAATGTAATAAAATGTTATAACTAGTAGTTAATTATGGTTGTAAAACTATAAAATCCTATAGATTTCTTATAAAATATGAGTTATAATTGTGTTAAAAATAAATTTTTTACCATCTGTTATTGTTATTATTAATTAAGTAGCCATAATCTGTTTTTTTTCCTATATAAATGTATGAAATATTATAAATAAATAATTTTCAATAGCGAAATTAAATAATTGTTTACTCAAAAATTTCTTTAAGATAGTAGAACCATGTTTTTGTTGAGAAATGATCAATTAGGCAAAAATAAATTCATATTTATTGTTAAATTTATATATTTTTGTAATAATATTGTTAGAATAATGGTGAATATTAAGAGATTTTCGATGAATGATGATTAATAATGTTCAAAAAAGTCAATTTGTTCCTTTAAGTAAAAAAAATTGAGTTAAGAAAGAAAAACTTGAAATTTCAATTTTTTTTTCAATTTTAATTGTGAATAACTTTTGAAGAATTAAATTTAGACAAAAATATTATGAGACCTTTTTTGTAGAGCATTAAATTTCCTTTAAAAATCCATTGTGATCATTTTGAGATATTCATTGATTCGTTAGTTACAAAATTCCAAATTAAAAAAGTAAAATCGAAGAAAAATAACAATTTATTAAGCTTAATTACTCAAAAACGGCTTGTCTGACGAAAATTTTCAATTAGACCTTTTTTGTAGGGAATTTAATTTTATATAAAAGTAAGTCAAAATGATTTTTTTTTACTTCAATGTTTTGTCAGCTCTGACGCAAAACATGAAATTATGACTAAAAATCAAAATTAGCGATGATAGACCTCTTAAAATTGATATTAAGGGCTCAAACTTTTACGAAAATTTTTTTTTGTCATTCTGAATGATATTCTCGATATATCTTTCAAAAAAAAAAAATAGTCAATTTTTTTGGCCCAGTCTAATGTACATATACTATGATGGTTAGACTAGGGTTGCCATCCGTCCGTATTTTCCCGGACATGTACTCTTTTTTCACTGTGTGGGGGAGGTCCGGGATAGTTTTTGATAATTGTCCGGGATTGTACTCCTTTTAAATGGTTATTCAAAAATGAACCGAGGCCCATTAAAATTAAGTGAACGAACAGATCCAATATACGAGAAAAGAAATTATAAAACAACTGCCCAACTTATTGTTAAAGCTCTTACACAAAATAACTTATTATCAAAAGTAAGTGGATTTTGCGCTGACAATTATTGCAATACCAATTTTGGTGGAAGACAAAGGAAAGGTTCGAACAATGTCTATTCGAAGTTAAAATCTTTAGTTAACCAAAACATGATAGGTATAGGATGTCCACCACATTAGTCAATGCGATCTACCATGGATGTGATACTTTACCAGTTGACGCCGATATCATAATTGTAAAAATATACAACTATTTCTCTATCTACACAGTCGAGATTTTTCTGAATTTCTTGAAAATGAATATAAGCCTTTCTTATACCATTCGAAAACCAGATGGCTTTCTCTCTATCTTGCTGTTGAACGTCTTTTAATTATTGACGAGCATCCGCCTAAAATATTGCAAACATTTTTTTAAGACGACTTAAGCGAGGCGTATTTATTTTTGGTTCATTCTCTCATGTCAACATTCAACGTCAATATTCAAAAATTTGAAAAACAAGACATTTCTATTATTGAAACCGTTAAAATTTTACAAAATATTGTCAATAATATTTACGAGCGAATCGATAACGATTTTGTTTGTCCGGGAAAGTCCGGGTTTTTGAAACTCCAGTACTAGTTTCATCTAAACATATCTGGCTACCCTAGGTTAGACCCATCATTACCTATAGTGGGGTTGCATGGCACAAAAAAAACTGAACTATCACCATTACCACTGGGAAAACACTAGAAAAAGTCCAAGGACTCACGTGTATTTGTAAAAATTTACTAGGTATGCTCTTCGGAAGTTTAACTGGAATAATAAAATTTTACCTTCTTATCAGGAAAGATGTTGTTTAATTGACTTAAGTAATCTTCAATCACGTAGAAAATATTATCTATTTATGCTCGCTAGAGACATTATGGAAAATCATATAGACTGTTCATATTTGCTAGCACTATATTTTTTGAAATGCATGGAATTGCCTCATTTCCGGAAAAGTATAAATTTGCGCAAATAAAGTTTAAAAATCGTTTTATTAAAGTAATTTTTAATATAACAAATTTCTTTCAAATTTTTCTGGGATGCCAATTTTAAGTACTTAGTAATATAGATTTTAGGAAATAATTTCAAAAAACAACCATTCACACGTTTTCAAGATATTGAGTTTTTAAAATAAATTGGATTTTTTTTTCCAAAAAACAAAAAAAAATCTTGTTTTCGAATATTTTTATATACAATATTATTTTAAACTTAAGGGGGTTCTTGATGAAAATTTTTGGTTAAAATCGTTAGAGCCGTTAATGAGAAAGTCGAAAATAAAAAAAAACGATTCTAGCATTAATAACATTTTGCCCCAAATTTTTTTTACAAAAATGTAGTCCATGTCCATAATCACACATGATTTTTTTTATCAAAATCGTTAGAGCCGTTTTCGAGATAAATAAGATTTTGCAATACGGGTGTTTTGGAGCTAAAAAAAAAATTCAATTTCCCCTTTAGGGAATCACCGAAGACCCTTAAGTACCGAGTTTGATGAAAATAGGTCCAGTGGTTTACGCTCTAGATCGAGGTACATACATACAGGCAAATAGACGGAATTGTCGGACCCGGAATTGTCGTCTTGGCTATCATCGCAATGTCAACTTTGATCAAAATCTCGAGTTCGATTTTTTTTCCAAAAGCTCTATAGTACCTATGTATATCGCAAGTAAAAACTAATATACATATTATTTTTGAATGGCAACACCTGGGAATTGAATCTAGACGTCCGACATGACAGTTGGGATAGAATTCCGTTTGCTCATTGTTTTTATTGCGAGCCACTAAATGCGACCCAGCGGGGTATTTTATTATTGCTCGTAAAAAGCACATGATGCTGAGGCATAAATTTATGGTTGTTTGTCTTATTACATTTTTAAGAACATTCCAGAATGCAAATGTATGTCTTTAAAATTATATTAAAATTGTTGTATCTTCTGTGCTTACACACACGAGTATTTATATCTCTCAGTCGTTGGAATAAGCAAGTTAATCGAGTTTGATTTACTTAACTTGATTTCATGACTCAAATGTTTGAAGTTATTTTTTTTTTTGTTTCCATTAATTCAAAACTAATTTATTTGTTCAAATGTATTTTCGAAATAAAATCAGATTTGGTCAGATTTTCTTAGCTTGAATGAAAAATTTCATTTGGACAATGTTCTTCAAAATTAACGTGTACTTAGTTGTTTGAAGAAAGCCTCGAAAGATATTCACAGAAGGCTACGTTAAGTTTTTGGCAAAAGATTCTTCTTGCTACAGCCACAGGCAGTAAGTTAAAATGTAAATGATAAAGCGATAAAATGTTGAATACCTACAGTGGAACTTGATGATATAAACTGGATCTTGACAAGTTCAAAATATTTGAACCTGTTTTGAAGTTGAGTTGATGAAACTTGAAATAACAAATGCACAGTGTAATTTATTGAAAAAATATCTGGATTATAATTCTAAAACAGTTTGATTATACGTAAGAGTACATTAGCCTTCCTTATCGTTGAATGCTCGTTTATTTAACGTTTTTTTATTGTTACTGTTGTTGTAATCAAGCTATCTGATGATATGGTTTGAGATCAATGAATTTTCATTTCCGCTGCATAATGTTACCAAGTGAAGAAATTTTATAATTTTTTTTTTGTGTTCAAAACTGGTAAGAATGTAAATTCATGAAGTTCCTAAAGTTAAATATGGGAAGCGGGAGGAGAGATTATAAATCGAGGAAGGTAAAGGTTTTCATAATTTATAGTTCGACAAGAAATAATTGGCCGAGGTTCAAGGGTTAATTGACGAGAATGGTGAGTCTAGAATTTATTTTATTTATGTAACTAGTTATTTTATTGGACCACTGCTTATAGAAAATTTAACTCACGACTGTATCACACAAATTTACATTTGTAGTTCGAAGCATGTTAAGTATATGAGAAGATGCAAATTGAAAGTGTAAAATAATGCCTAAAAATTGTTATGATATTGTTAACTAGTGCTTTTTTTATTGCTTCTATTTTCGTGGACAAGGTTTTATACCAGAACTTTTAATGACGCGCCCTAGGTACTATACCTCGGTTTTGAAAAATTGACACTTTTCTGTATTGACTTTAGCATTATATTTTTGAAGGCTGCTAAAGCAAGCTTCAAATTTTCAGCATAATCTTTAAAAGATTTCCCTTTGATAAAAACGTCATCAATATAACACAAAACATTGGTACCACACAAGATCTTGTCCATAGTCTTTTGAAATATACTACATGGCACTCTTTTCAGCCCATACGTAAGGCTATTATACTACATCAATCCTGAGAAAGCTGAAGGCTCCAGGAAGATCAAGCACACAGAACACTGTGCCTCCTTCCAGAGATGCTAACTTATCATCCACGTTTGGAATTGGATAGTGTTCCATATCAGTCACTTTGTTAAGGGATACCTTAAAATCTTCTCAAAGCCTAATACTACCGTTCTTTTTGACTTCCACAACAAGCGGACTAGCCCATTTGCTAAATTTGGTTGAACTGAGAATACCATTATTTTGGAGACGAAGAAGTTCACGATCGACCTTTTCTCTAAGAGAATAAACAACAGGATATGCCTTGCAATGCAACCTCCTGCAGTGTTACCGATTATAGTAGTGGACTCCTTTGAAAATACTGACGAAAAAGTATTTCGTAAATTATCTATGACTTTGATGACTAAAACTGGCGGCTCTTGAATTCGGTCTACATGTGAGAATGACTGAATAAAAAATTCTCTCCAATTCGAAAAAACTCATTCAACCAGTTTCTTCCAATTAAAGTGATGAATGAATTTTGACTATCGACTATGACTCCAAGAATGTCTGATAAGAACTTAGCCTACAAAAGAAAAACAAAAATGTTTGAAAAGTTTCGATTTATTTCGTTACATAGACTCCTTTTAGCTCGATAAACTTGATCCAGAGATGCTCCACTTGTGCCTCAAAAGAACTTTACTTCCTCCCCTTGATGGTACAACAAAGAAATTCGCTCTTTAAGGAATAAAAGGAATGAACTTTGAAAAAAATATTTGAGATCGAGGTCTAATCAAGGCTTTTTCAATTATGTCTCTATTCGCAATTACTTCTCCAATATGTGTGAATCTCTCTACTCCAGTCACCTTATTCAAACCCAAGACGAACTTATTTCGAATACCAAACATTTCTTTCAATTTATTATTTCAAAAAAGAAATCTGATGGTTAATGGTTATCCTTCCAAATTGAAATACCTGAATTCCTCATCAACAGATCCAAATATTATTTGTTTCTAATAACACTGAAGTAGTAAAAAATTACATTAGTTTTATATGCAACTACACTCAAACTTCCTTATCTTCTATTAACATATCATATTCTTCAGTAGTAACCAAGATCAGCCTACTTAAGATTGACTTTTCTTCTGGGCCCGATGGGATTTCTCCTATAGTCTATAGTCCTTAAGAAATGTGTCTCTAAACTTTTCTAACCTCTCCCAGCTCTTTTTCAATTATCTATCTCTTTTGGGGTGTTTCTTATACAATGGAAGGACTCGTTCATCATCCCTGTACACAAATTAGGATGTAAGAATGATATTAGATAATAACTATAGGTCCATTGCCAAACTCTCCTGTAAACCTACACTTTTTAAGAGAATAATTCATGACACAATGCTTCGTCATTGTGTACAACTATTTTCTCCGAGACAACACGGCTTTCTTAAAGGTAGATCTAAGATCACAAATCTTACAGAATTTGTTTCCAAAACTTTATGTGCTCTGGAATCTGGCCATGAAGTGGATGCAATTGCAACGGATTTCAGCAAAGCATTTGATAAAATCTCCCATAACATTATCATTTTTAAACTTAAAGCTTACGGGTTTCCTCTACTTTTTGTATCCTTGATACAGTCCTGCCTCAACAACCGTCAGTATAAAGTTTTTCTTAGGTCATGCACTTCAAACCCTATATGCTCAAATTCATTTGTCCTGCAAGGAAGTCACCTTGGGCCCCTGATTTTCCTATTAACTATCAATGATGTGGAACTTATTCTTACAGGATCTGACCTTGAGATCTATACGCTGATGATATGCGCATCTCAAAACAAATTTTATCCGTTTCAGGTACGCAATCGGTACAACTAGACCTTAATAATTTCTTTACATGGTGTCAAGCCATTACTTACTCTCGTAAGCGGACGCCATTGCCACAACGTCAATACCTGATTAATAATCAACCAATTTCCATCGTCACATCCATTCGTGACCTAGATGTTATTTGCGACTGTCAACTTAACTTTCGTGAACATATTAGACGGTGTTCACATTGGACTCACTCCGCCGACTTATTTTGATGTCTCTGTGTTTTTTCTCGTTCGCACTTCATGGTAAGAAAGAGACGGCAAAGTGAGGCAGGATTTTTAAAACAAATTGAAAATTAATGGATTTTTTTTGACGTTTGTCTTGGTGACATAATATGACACACGAAGATACAGTGTATCACAAAAGTAAGTAAGCACACATTAAAAAAAAATATAATCAAACACTATTTGGAAAATAAATCTAAGTGCGAGAATGGTGAAATTGTTAACAAAAGTCCATCTACTATACACAAAATAATAACCAAATAAAATAACATTGGAAGTTTGCAAAATGATTCTCGATCAATGACAATGACAAGCAGGAATGCCGTATTATTGTTAGGAAAGTGAAGAGGAATCCCAAAGTAAGCCCATCAAAGATATCAGCAGAAATAACCAAATAAAACAAGTAAGTCATGTAACCCTCAAACTATTCGACGAGTGCTCTACCAATCCGGTTATCATGTATCGGTTAGAAAGAAACCTTACATAAGTAAAATAAATCGCCTAAAGCGGCTCTTCTTTGAAAAAACCCATGAATCTAAACAAGCAGAATTTTAGAACACAGTTGTTTTATTTGAAATATTACTTTTTAGTTCGAAGTACATATTAATTATAGACAAAAATATAAAGTTTTTTTTTTTAACATTACTATCGATTGTTTGAAGGAAATGATCTTTAAACTAAGAGGTGTTTACTTACTTTTGTAATTCACTGTATATTTGTAGTGGCATGGCAAATGGCCAACAATTATGACAACTACAAGACGTCAAAGTGATTCTGGAGTGTTCACACTACTTTTGTGTCTGAACACGACAGGGTGGCCTTACGTCAAAATAAATCGGTTGAGTAAGTCCAATGTGAACAGCGTGTTAGCATTATTATTAACAGAGCTAATTCCACACTTGGGTTCGTTAAACGCTGGTCCAAAGAATTTTCAAATCCCTACGTCACCAAATCCCTTTATATCATCTTTGTTCTAGAATATGCCTTCCAGGTCTGGTCACCGCACCATACATTCATATTCAACGTATTGAAGCGGTTCAGCGTAGATTTTATCGATTTGCATTACGTGGCCTTAGTTGGGATGACCCATTGTACTTACCTACATACGAAAATCGTCTTAAACTTATAAATCTGCATACCTTATACGTATCTACCGACGTTGTGATAATGCAGAAATTATTTTTATACGCCAGCTCTTGACTAGTGGCATTGATTGTCAAGCTCTTTATAAACACAATAAATTCAACGTAAGCCAACGTCATTTAAGAACCATACAACTCCTATGTATTCCCTTCCATCGAATTGAATACGGCCATAATGAGTCGATGACTAGAATTCTTCGGAAAGCTAACAGTTCAACCATTTTCGATCTTAATCTCTCTAAATCCTCCCTTCTACGCACTCTCCTAACTTAATACTTAGTTTCGTTTGTCCTTATTTTCTGGCTCCTTAGTTTTTAATTTAGTCTTAAGATTTCAATTGTTATTTTAGTTTTAAGTATGTTTGATTGCTTGTATTAAGCTTATAATAATAATCAAATAATTAAACATGGCTCCAACTTCTTTAACCCATCCGAAAAATGGTTTTTTTCGAGGTCTACAAGGAAGGCGGTAACTACCAACTCCAGGGAGTGATTTTTTTCAAGTTTGCAAATTAGGCCAAATCTGGAGAATATAGTGGATGGGGCAGTAGCTCGTTGTGCCATTCGACAGCTTCGAACACTGCTCTGGAGTGGTCTCACTGTTTGTTATTCGGAGTGAGCAAACGTGGCACACATCGCACTGATAGCTTTCTCATGCCCAAAATTTCATGGAGGATAAGACCAACGCGGCCTTTTGAGATTCCTACTATCAGCTATCTCACGCACAATCCGACGTTTGCCAATACGAGATCGTAGATTTTTGACACGTTATCCTCCGTGGTAGCCATTTTCAGGGCACCTAGGCGGGGCTTATCAAAAACCGATGTGCGACCACGTTGAAACTCGTTATACCAATTTTTGACGGTCGCCATCGAAAGAAAAGAGTCACCGTACACAGCATCCAAGCACTCTTTGATTTCGCTGCGTGATTTTCCTTCCAAAAACAAGAATTGAATCACCGTCACCGACCGATATTGCTCGTTTTCCATTTTTCTAAAATTCCACGTATCCAGACACAACTACGAGTCCGATTCGGCTGAAATTTTGACAGTAGCCGTTTAAGAGAATGTACTAGACGATAGTAGATCTCTCTTGCAATACAAAACACGTCCAGTGTTATTCAGGCCAAGTTGATGGATTGTGTTGACGACCACACCACACTCTTGGTTTCTACTGTTAAAATTCGATTTTAAGGAAGTTTTTTTTCATAATTTGTATTTGAATTATACTTAGCTTTAGATTGTGACTTTCCAGAATATTTAACAGTTGAAACGGCATCATCTAACTGTTTCAATTGATTTATACATATATTAATTTATATAATTGTTTCCAATGTCTTCCAGCCTCTCTTATTAAACTTAAATCTTTATAAAATAACTGTACGCTTCGGATTAAAATAATTTTGTAATAACGACTTGCATGCAGTTTATGATTTTTCAATAGGAGAACCAGGGATGCAAAAAGTTGTTAAGACACTATAACGGCAATTTTTTTCGTTCCCAATCACATTAACCCCAAGTAATCGTTCAATATGTATTGAAATCGTTTTTTGATTGATATCAAGAAAAACACAAAAATATGAAAATATTCTCAAAAACTCAAAAATCCTAATTTCTTTCTTACGATTTGTTTCCATCATAATTACAGCAATTTTTGAAAGCAGAGAGCTACAGAGTGATTGCCTATCCGAACGATGATGCGCTATAGCGGTATCAGGAAAGTATCCTAACATCTCAAAAGAACTCCTACGAAACAAGCTTACAAACTGGGCAGAGTGGTGTGGCCTAGAAGTCAACCTTCATAAAACGGATATTCTCTGGTAATATAAAATTCCACAGGTACATATGTAGGTACTTCTTCTATCTAAAGTATTCCACTACCATTTCCAGACAAAGCAAATTATTTGGATCATATTCTAAATAAAAAAAATTAAGCTAGAAACCTTATATATGTACAAAAAGAAGTCAAAAGGGTCACATTAGTAGTCTTCTTATGGGGCCTACAACCCCGCATAACTCACTGCTTATATACTTTGGTAATCAGACCGATCTTAACCTATAGTGTGGCAGCATGGTGGACTGCTCTAGAAAAGGTTGTTAGTTGTGACAAGCTTGGCTAAGTCCAACCATCATCTTGCCTGGTTCCAAAGAAAGGTGCTTTCACCCTAATATCCAGCTTCAGGCCGATAACAATTCTCAAGAACATCAGCAAATTACTGGAAAAAGTAATCCTTTTAAGAGTAAAGAAATTCTGCAGTGAAAATTAAATCATCTCTGAGATGCAATTCGGCTTTCAAGAAAAACATTCAAACTTGCTTCGACAGACAAAATGCAAACTCCACCATAGTCCTCAACAGTCAGTCATCGTGTCGCCGTCGGATGCTTTATAGATGTAGATGTCGATAGCGTGTGAATAGATACCCTTATTTACAAACTTCATCTTACGCAAGTACCTCCGCCACTAATAAAAATTCTCTTTTCTTTCAGGAATTTTTTCGTTCAACTAGATGACTTCAAGTCGAAAAGAAGACCATTAGAGCTGGAATCGCCCAAGGCTCAAAACTAGACCCCTTACTCTACAACTTTATGACTTTCTCCAATTCGATGCGAGAATCTTCTGTATGCTGATGACTCGTTTACCAACGCCACATCAATGGCACAATTATTCGCTGTCCCGAAAGTAGAAACCAACATAAACAGACTCTTTCGATTCCACTAGAAATGGGGCATTCGGATCAACACTTCCAAATCAGAACTTGTCTGCTTCAGGAGACCTTCAACTGGAAGAGACATTTTCACTGCAACAATTTGCAGAAATCTGTTCCTGAGACTTCCTGGCGGATCCACCTGAGCGGCAAAGCCGAACATCAGGTACCTGGGAGTGCGTTTCAACGAGTTCCTGAGGTTTAAACTGCAATCAAGAAATGTTCTGAAAAAGGTCAACTGGGGCTTTAGCCGTTTGGACCCATTGCTGAAAAGAAGATCAGGTCTTATCCAACCGACAAAGATACTAATCTACAAGCAGCTAGTGCGACAAGTGATCAGTTATTACTTCCCAGTCTGGTTTTCAATCTCGGAGACAGCTATGAAAGAACTTCAACTATTCGAAAGGAAGATACTGAGGATCTGTACTGGACTCTACTTCGACCGTCAACGACAGAGAAACACTACAGGAACGAGCATCTCTACAAAGAAGCGAATCTAATCCCACTGGACAAATATCTAGTTCATTTAACGAACAAACCAATACGGAACATCATTAACCGAACCAGCTTATGAGAAGGATGACCACGCTAGAAGAATGAACAGAACTATCGGACATTTTCTTCATTGATCGACTGATTTCAGGATCTACTGAGCACAAAATTCATTACATCTTCATGGCTTTTAACACTATTTCCCGTATTTTAAGGACTCCTCGTACCTTCTATTTGTCTACCAACCGTCTCGGTGCAGCCAGGCCGTGCATTGTGTTTCCTTGCACAAAGGAACATTAAATTGGATTTTATTGGATATGCAAATAAATATGAATTTGATGTTGGTAATTAAAATAATTTATGATGTACCTACTTAAATGCACACTGTCAAGCTTAAGTCATATAAGACTAAACCTATAACCTGAAGATCTTCTAACGGAATTTGCTATAGGTCATCAACAAACCACTTTACAAATCGAATTCATCAAAAGACGCTCGCAATCATTTTGCATGGATATTTTCATTTTCACTTCAAGCGTTTCGTCGCGTCGCGTCGCTCCGCGTCAGTGTCGTCTCGTCGTGTGTGATGCATTTTTTTTTAGTTGTTGCTTCTTTCAACCGATCGTGTCGCCCCATACTAACCAAACTATCGAATTTTCTGGTTTTTCCTTTCTCTTTTCTTATTGTGTACCTTCCACTCCCCTCCCCCACCTCGACAACCACTTCGTCGCAAGCTCATTGCATTCAATCATTTCATTCTTCGCGGCAAAAAATAATGATAATACCTTAATAAACTTTAAATATAATTTATTAAAAGGTGAAACTCTTATTTCTGTATTTTTAATTTGTTTTATAACATCGAATATCTTTTGCATTTTTATGGTTTTGATTTATCAAAGTCGAAGTCGAGGTGTGCTGAACTTTTCGAGGTGAGGCGAAATAGTTTTGAAGACCGATATCTTGTTCTTTGGAAGGAAATGTTGTGTCACACCGCCCGCCACCTCCGCAGCAGCTCAGTAGATATTGGCGTTGCAAATATTATTCTTTTGATGTTTGTTGGAATTGCTGCAGTATCGATCTTAAAGCGAAACTTGTGAAAGGAATCGCATAAATTAAGAGACGATTGTGATGTACAAGAGGTACAAGATGCACATTTGATTAAAACACAAGTATTGCACCAGAATTTAAATTGGGTCACTGCGTTCATCTTCTCTGTGCTCGTAAATAAAGTTTAAACTCGATACGCATTGGAAGGTCATCACGAAAAACTTTTAAGACCCGTTTGTTAAAATGTGTTTTTAAGAAGTCGGCAATTGTTAATAGAGGCATTTTATAACAACGCGACAAATATAATTACACTTATGGGAGAGGGGAAATACACTTGTTTTTTCACTATAAAAAAAGTCAGAAGTTCAAGGTTCAGATTTTTCACTTTGAAAACTAAGCGAATCAACACAATAACCATAAGGGTTTACTGTCAATGTTGCTTGTAAGATCTATGCTTAAGATATAAAAAGGGAAGAACGGACAAATATTGAAATAAGAATCTTATGCCGGTCCAAAGTGATTTTATGGATTTTTGAGTTCCAACTACCTAATAATCTCTTTGGTTGGCGCTATTTCCGAAACCGAGCCTTGTAAGAGGCTCGGGTTTTCAATATTCCTGGTTAAATTTTCCACAGCTATTTACAGGTGAAAACTAAAAGCTTCTGCAAGGTCTGGTTCTCGAAATATTTCCAAGCAAAGTGATTTTACTGAATTTTTGAGAATTTTGGAAAAGTCATGGACTAACCATTTGTCTAAAAAAATCACCAAATTTTCAAAGTTCTCCAAATGCATCGAGACATATGTACATCAAATGAAAGGTCTATTCAATTCCTATATACAAATCCCAACGAAAAGATTCTGAGTGGTCTGGATATCGAAATACGAGTATGCCGGTCCAAAATGATTTTATGGATTTTTTAGCTCCAACTACCTAATAATGTCTTTGGTCGGCGCTTTTTCCAAAACCTGAGCCTTGTAAGAGGCTCGGGTCTTCAAAATTCCTGGTTAAATTTTATACAGCTATCCACAGGTGAAAACCAGAAGCTTCTGCGAGGTCTGGTTCTCGAAATATTTTCAAGCAAAGTGATTTTACTGAATTTTTGAGAATTTTGAAAAAATCATGGACTAACCTTGTCTAAAAAAATCACCAAATTTTCAAAGTTCTCCAAATGCATCGAGACATACATCAAATGAAAGGTCTATTCAATTCCTATATACAAATCCCAACGAAAAGATTCTGAGTGGTCTGGTTATCGAAATATGCCGGTCCAAAGTGATTTTGTGGATTTTTGAGCTCCAACTACCTAATAATGTCCTTGGTCAGCGCTATTTCCAAAACCCGAGCCTTGTAAGAGGCTCGAGTCTTCAAAATTCTTGGTTAAATTTTCCACAGCTATCCACAGGTGAAAACCAGGAGCTTCTGCGAGGTCTGGTTCTCGAAATATTTTCAAGCAAAGTGATTTTACTGAATTTTTGAGAATTTTGAAAAAATCATGGACACTTGTCTAAAAAAATCACCAAATTTTCAAAATTCTCCAAATGCATCGAGACATACATCAAATGAAAGGTCTATTCAATTCCTATATACAAATCCCAACGAAAAGATTCTGAGTGGTCTGGTTATCGAAATTCGCCGGTCCAAAGTGATTTTGTGGATTTTTGAGCTCCAACTACCTAATAATGTCTTTGGTCGGCGCTATTTCCAAAACCCGAGCCTTGTAAGAGGCTCGGGTCTTCAAAATTCCTGGTTAAATTTTCCACAGCTATCCACAGGTGAAAACCAGAAGCTTTTGCGAGGTCTGGTTCTCGAAATATTTTCAAGCAAAGTGATTTTACTGAATTTTTGAGAATTTTGAAAAAATCATGGACTAACCTTGTCTAAAAAAATCACCAAATTTTCAAAGTTCTCCAAATGCATCGAGACATACATCAAATGAAAGGTCTATTCAATTCCTATATACAAATCCCAACGAAAAGATTCTGAGTGGTCTGGTTATCGAAATATGCCGGTCCAAAGTGATTTTGTGGATTTTTGAGCTCCAACCCTCCAACTACCTAATAATGTCCTTGGTCGGCGCTATTTCCAAAACCCGAGCCTTGTACGGCTTTTCAGAGGTTCGATCTTAACAACGAGGTTCAGTATTGTTTTAATTCTGTAGATTTCCTCTAGTTTTTCTGTCTTATCGAACGTGAGTATAAATAGTGGGAGACCACGCTTTACCACGACAGTTTCTCTATCTTTTTGTTGTTTTTCTTTTTTTACGATGTTCTCAGCATTTAAGATCTTGTAATTTTTTTCTTTAAGATCACGGATTACATCGTTTTTTTGACATGAGGAATGTAAGCCTCTTGCAACGACTCGTAAAGGTCTTTCTGATTTGTTTTCGTAGGTATACCATTCTACATTTGCTTCGTTAAGTCTTCGCGAAAGCAGACGATAGCTATCGGAGTCTTTTACACAAACTTTCCACTTGTTGTTATTAAGCGAGATAACTTTAAAATTCGCTGGGGTTAACGCCTCAAGGATTATTTTAAGCTTATTGTATTCCGCAATCCCGATGACATTAATCGGTGGCGGTGGTCTTATTTTAGTAGTTTTTTCTTTCTTATTCGTATCTTTTGGTACATTTACTTTTATTATTTCGGAAGACGAGGTTCCCTCTGGCGAGGAGAATGCTTTACGTTTTTTGCTAGGTCTTTTTGAAGACGTTTCTCTTTCTAGCTCTTCTTCGTCTGTTTTATATTCGCAAACACCAAGCAAAGTGATTTTACTGAATTTTTGAGAATTTTGAAAAAATCATGGACTAACCACTTGTCTAAAAAAATCACCAAATTTTCAAAGTACTCCAAATGCATCGAGACATACATCAAATGAAAGGTCTATTCAATTCCTATATACAAATCCCAACGAAAAGATTCTGAGTGGTCTGGTTATCGAAATATGCCGGTCCAAAGTGATTTTGTGGATTTTTGAGCTCCAACTACCTAATAATGTCTTCGTTTGGCACTATTTCCAACCCCAAGCCTTGTAAGAGGCTCCGGCTTTTAAAATCAGTGGTTGAATTTTCCACAGCTTTGCACAGGTGAAAACCAGAGGCTTCTGCGAGGTCTGGTTCTCGAAATATTTTCAAGCAAAGTGATTTTACTGAATTTTTGAGAATTTTGAAAAAATCATGGACTAACAACTTGTCTAAAAAAATCACCAAATTTTCAAAGTTCTCCAAATGCATCGAGACATACATCAAATGAAAGGTCTATTCAATTCCTATATACAAATCCCAACGAAAAGATTCTGAGTGGTCTGGTTATCGAAATATGCCGGTCCAAAGTGATTTTGTGGATTTTTGAGCTCCAACTACCTAATAATGTCCTTGGTCGGCGCTATTTCCAAAACCCGAGCCTTTTAAGAGGCTCGGGTCTTCAAAATTCCTGGTTAAATTTTCCACAGCTATCCACAGGTGAAAACCAGAAGCTTCTGCGAGGTCTGGTTCTCGAAATATTTTCAAGCAAAGTGATTTTACTGAATTTTTGAGAATTTTGAAAAAATCATGGACTAACCACTTGTCTAAAAAAATCACCAAATTTTCAAAGTTCTCCAAATGCATCGAGACATACATACATCAAATAAAAGGTCTATTCAATTCCTATATACAAATCCCAACGAAAAGATTCTGAGTGGTCTGGTTATCGAAATATGCTGGTCCAAAGTGATTTTGTGGATTTTTGAGCTCCAACTACCTAATAATGTCCTTGGTCAGCGCTATTTCCAAAACACGAGCCTTGTAAGAGGCTCGAGTCTTCAAAATTCCTGGTTAAATTTTCCACAGCTATCCACAGGTGAAAACCAGAAGCTTCTGCGAGGTCTGGTTCTCGAAATATTTTCAAGCAAAGTGATTTTACTGAATTTTTGAGAATTTTGAAAAAATCATGGACTAACCACTTGTCTAAAAAAATCACCAAATTTTCAAAGTTCTCCAAATGCATCGAGACATACATCAAATGAAAGGTCTATTCAATTCCTATATACAAATCCCAACGAAAAGATTCTGAGTGGTCTGGTTATCGAAATATGCCGGTCCAAAGTGATTTTGTGGATTTTTGAGCTCCAACTACCTAATAATGTCCTTGGTCAGCGCTATTTCCAAAACCCGAGCCTTGTAAGAGGCTCGGGTCTTCAAAATTCCTGGTTAAATTTTCCACAGCTATCCACAGGTGAAAACCAGAAGCTTTTGCGAGGTCTGGTTCTCGAAATATTTTCGAGCAAAGTGATTTTACTGAAGTTTTGAGAATTTTGAAAAAATCATGGACTAACCACTTGTCTAAAAAAATCACCAAATTTTCAAAGTTCTCCAAATGCATCGAGACATACATCAAATGAAAGGTCTATTCAATTCCTATATACAAATCCCAACGAAAAGATTCTGAGTGGTCTGGTTATCGAAATATGCCGGTCCAAAGTGATTTTGTGGATTTTTGAGCTTCAACTACCTAATAATGTCTTCGTTTGGCACTATTTCCAACCACAAGGCTTGTAAGAGGCTCCGGCTTTTAAAATCAGTGGTTGAGTTTTCCACAGCTTTGCACAGGTGAAAACCAGAGGCTTCTGCGAGGTCTGGTTCTCGAAATATTTTCAAGCAAAGTGATTTTACTGAATTTTTGAGAATTTTGAAAAAATCATGGACTAACAACTTGTCTAAAAAAATCACCAAATTTTCAAAGTTCTCCAAATGCATCGAGACATACATCAAATGAAAGGTCTATTCAATTCCTATATACAAATCCCAACGAAAAGATTCTGAGTGGTCTGGTTATCGAAATATGCCGGTCCAAAGTGATTTTGTGGATTTTTGAGCTCCAACTACCTAATAATGTCTTCGTTTGGCACTATTTCCAACCCCAAGCCTTGTAAGAGGCTCCGGCTTTTAAAATCAGTGGTTGAGTTTTCCACAGCTTTGCACAGGTGAAAACCAGAGGCTTCTGCGAGGTCTAGTTTTCGAAATATTTTCAAGCAAAGTGATTTTACTGAATTTTTGAGAATTTTGAAAAAATCATGGACTAACCACTTGTCTAAAAAAATCACCAAATTTTCAAAGTTCTCCAAATGCATCGAGACATACATCAAATGAAAGGTCTATTCAATTCCTATATACAAATCCCAACGAAAAGATTCTGAGTGGTCTGGTTATCGAAATATGCCGGTCCAAAGTGATTTTGTGGATTTTTGAGCTCCAACTACCTAATAATGTCCTTGGTCAGCGCTATTTCCAAAACCCGAGCCTTGTAAGAGGCTCGGGTCTTCAAAATTCCTGGTTAAATTTTCCACAGCTATCCACAGGTGAAAACCAGAAGCTTTTGCGAGGTCTGGTTCTCGAAATATTTTCGAGCAAAGTGATTTTACTGAAGTTTTGAGAATTTTGAAAAAATCATGGACTAACCACTTGTCTAAAAAAATCACCAAATTTTCAAAGTTCTCCAAATGCATCGAGACATACATCAAATGAAAGGTCTATTCAATTCCTATATACAAATCCCAACGAAAAGATTCTGAGTGGTCTGGTTATCGAAATATGCCGGTCCAAAGTGATTTTGTGGATTTTTGAGCTTCAACTACCTAATAATGTCTTCGTTTGGCACTATTTCCAACCACAAGGCTTGTAAGAGGCTCCGGCTTTTAAAATCAGTGGTTGAGTTTTCCACAGCTTTGCACAGGTGAAAACCAGAGGCTTCTGCGAGGTCTGGTTCTCGAAATATTTTCAAGCAAAATGATTTTACTGAATTTTTGAGAATTTTGAAAAAATCATGGACTAACCACTTGTCTAAAAAAATCACCAAATTTTCAAAGTTCTCCAAATGCATCGAGACATACATCAAATGAAAGGTCTATTCAATTCCTATATACAAATCCCAACGAAAAGATTCTGAGTGGTCTGGTTATCGAAATATGCCGGTCCAAAGTGATTTTGTGGATTTTTGAGCTCCAACTACCTAATAATGTCCTTGGTCAGCGGTATTTCCAAAACCCGAGCCTTGTAAGAGGCTCGGGTCTTCAAAATTCCTGGTTAAATTTTCCACAGCTATCCACAGGTGAAAACCAGAAGCTTTTGCGAGGTCTGGTTCTCGAAATATTTTCGAGCAAAGTGATTTTACTGAATTTTTGAGAATTTTGAAAAAATCATGGACTAACCACTTGTCTAAAAAAATCACCAAATTTTCAAAGTTCTCCAAATGCATCGAGACATACATCAAATGAAAGGTCTATTCAATTCCTATATACAAATCCCAACGAAAAGATTCTGAGTGGTCTGGTTATCGAAATATGCCGGTCCAAAGTGATTTTGTGGATTTTTGAGCTCCAACTACCTAATAATGTCTTCGTTTGGCACTATTTCCAACCCCAAGCCTTGTAAGAGGCTCCGGCTTTTAAAATCAGTGGTTGAGTTTTCCACAGCTTTGCACAGGTGAAAACCAGAGGCTTCTGCGAGGTCTAGTTTTCGAAATATTTTCAAGCAAAGTGATTTTACTGAATTTTTGAGAATTTTGAAAAAATCATGGACTAACCACTTGTCTAAAAAAATCACCAAATTTTCAAAGTTCTCCAAATGCATCGAGACATACATCAAATGAAAGGTCTATTCAATTCCTATATACAAATCCCAACGAAAAGATTCTGAGTGGTCTGGTTATCGAAATATGCCGGTCCAAATTGATTTTGTGGATTTTTGACCTCCAACTACCTAATAATGTCCTTGGTCAGCGCTATTTCCAAAACCCGAGCCTTGTAAGAGGCTCGAGTCTTCAAAATTCCTGGTTAAATTTTCCACAGCTATCCACAGGTGAAAACCAGGAGCTTCTGCGAGGTCTGGTTCTCGAAATATTTTCAAGCAAAGTGATTTTACTGAATTTTTGAGAATTTTGAAAAAATCATGGACTAACCACTTGTCTAAAAAAATCACCAAATTTTCAAAGTTCTCCAAATGCATCGAGACATAAATCAAATGAAAGGTCTATTCAATTCCTATATACAAATCCCAACGAAAAGATTCTGAGTGGTCTGGTTATCGAAATATGCCGGTCCAAAGTGATTTTGTGGATTTTTGAGCTCCAACTACCTAATAATGTCCTTGGTCAGCGCTATTTCCAAAACCCGAGCCTTGTAAGAGCCTCGAGTCTTCAAAATTCCTGGTTAAATTTTCCACAGCTATCCACAGGTGAAAACCAGGAGCTTCTGCGAGGTCTGGTTCTCGAAATATTTTCAAGCAAAGTGATTTTACTGAATTTTTGAGAATTTTGAAAAAATCATGGACTAACCACTTGTCTAAAAAAATCACCAAATTTTCAAAGTTCTCCAAATGCATCGAGACATACATCAAATGAAAGGTCTACTCAATTCCTATATACAAATCCCAACGAAAAGATTCTGAGTGGTCTGGTTATCGAAATATGCCGGTCCAAAGTGATTTTGTGGATTTTTGAGCTCCAACTACCTAATAATGTCTTCGTTTGGCACTATTTCCAACCCCAAGCCTTGTAAGAGGCTCCGGCTTTTAAAATCAGTGGTTGAATTTTCCACAGCTTTGCACAGGTGAAAACCAGAGGCTTCTGCGAGGTCTGGTTCTCGAAATATTTTCAAGCAAAGTGATTTTACTGAATTTTTGAGAATTTTGAAAAAATCATGGACTAACAACTTGTCTAAAAAAATCACCAAATTTTCAAAGTTCTCCAAATGCATCGAGACATACATCAAATGAAAGGTCTATTCAATTCCTATATACAAATCCCAACGAAAAGATTCTGAGTGGTCTGGTTATCGAAATATGCCGGTCCAAAGTGATTTTGTGGATTTTTGAGCTCCAACTACCTAATAATGTCCTTGGTCGGCGCTATTTCCAAAACCCGAGCCTTGTAAGAGGCTCGGGTCTTCAAAATTCCTGGTTAAATTTTCCACAGCTATCCACAGGTGAAAACCAGAAGCTTCTGCGAGGTCTGGTTCTCGAAATATTTTCAAGCAAAGTGATTTTACTGAATTTTTGAGAATTTTGAAAAAATCATGGACTAACCACTTGTCTAAAAAAATCACCAAATTTTCAAAGTTCTCCAAATGCATCGAGACATACATACATCAAATAAAAGGTCTATTCAATTCCTATATACAAATCCCAACGAAAAGATTCTGAGTGGTCTGGTTATCGAAATATGCTGGTCCAAAGTGATTTTGTGGATTTTTGAGCTCCAACTACCTAATAATGTCCTTGGTCAGCGCTATTTCCAAAACACGAGCCTTGTAAGAGGCTCGAGTCTTCAAAATTCCTGGTTAAATTTTCCACAGCTATCCACAGGTGAAAACCAGAAGCTTTTGCGAGGTCTGGTTCTCGAAATATTTTCGAGCAAAGTGATTTTACTGAAGTTTTGAGAATTTTGAAAAAATCATGGACTAACCACTTGTCTAAAAAAATCACCAAATTTTCAAAGTTCTCCAAATGCATCGAGACATACATCAAATGAAAGGTCTATTCAATTCCTATATACAAATCCCAACGAAAAGATTCTGAGTGGTCTGGTTATCGAAATATGCCGGTCCAAAGTGATTTTGTGGATTTTTGAGCTTCAACTACCTAATAATGTCTTCGTTTGGCACTATTTCCAACCACAAGGCTTGTAAGAGGCTCCGGCTTTTAAAATCAGTGGTTGAGTTTTCCACAGCTTTGCACAGGTGAAAACCAGAGGCTTCTGCGAGGTCTGGTTCTCGAAATATTTTCAAGCAAAGTGATTTTACTGAATTTTTGAGAATTTTGAAAAAATCATGGACTAACAACTTGTCTAAAAAAATCACCAAATTTTCAAAGTTCTCCAAATGCATCGAGACATACATCAAATGAAAGGTCTATTCAATTCCTATATACAAATCCCAACGAAAAGATTCTGAGTGGTCTGGTTATCGAAATATGCCGGTCCAAAGTGATTTTGTGGATTTTTGAGCTCCAACTACCTAATAATGTCTTCGTTTGGCACTATTTCCAACCCCAAGCCTTGTAAGAGGCTCCGGCTTTTAAAATCAGTGGTTGAGTTTTCCACAGCTTTGCACAGGTGAAAACCAGAGGCTTCTGCGAGGTCTAGTTTTCGAAATATTTTCAAGCAAAGTGATTTTACTGAATTTTTGAGAATTTTGAAAAAATCATGGACTAACCACTTGTCTAAAAAAATCACCAAATTTTCAAAGTTCTCCAAATGCATCGAGACATACATCAAATGAAAGGTCTATTCAATTCCTATATACAAATCCCAACGAAAAGATTCTGAGTGGTCTGGTTATCGAAATATGCCGGTCCAAAGTGATTTTGTGGATTTTTGAGCTCCAACTACCTAATAATGTCCTTGGTCAGCGCTATTTCCAAAACCCGAGCCTTGTAAGAGGCTCGGGTCTTCAAAATTCCTGGTTAAATTTTCCACAGCTATCCACAGGTGAAAACCAGAAGCTTTTGCGAGGTCTGGTTCTCGAAATATTTTCGAGCAAAGTGATTTTACTGAAGTTTTGAGAATTTTGAAAAAATCATGGACTAACCACTTGTCTAAAAAAATCACCAAATTTTCAAAGTTCTCCAAATGCATCGAGACATACATCAAATGAAAGGTCTATTCAATTCCTATATACAAATCCCAACGAAAAGATTCTGAGTGGTCTGGTTATCGAAATATGCCGGTCCAAAGTGATTTTGTGGATTTTTGAGCTTCAACTACCTAATAATGTCTTCGTTTGGCACTATTTCCAACCACAAGGCTTGTAAGAGGCTCCGGCTTTTAAAATCAGTGGTTGAGTTTTCCACAGCTTTGCACAGGTGAAAACCAGAGGCTTCTGCGAGGTCTGGTTCTCGAAATATTTTCAAGCAAAATGATTTTACTGAATTTTTGAGAATTTTGAAAAAATCATGGACTAACCACTTGTCTAAAAAAATCACCAAATTTTCAAAGTTCTCCAAATGCATCGAGACATACATCAAATGAAAGGTCTATTCAATTCCTATATACAAATCCCAACGAAAAGATTCTGAGTGGTCTGGTTATCGAAATATGCCGGTCCAAAGTGATTTTGTGGATTTTTGAGCTCCAACTACCTAATAATGTCCTTGGTCAGCGGTATTTCCAAAACCCGAGCCTTGTAAGAGGCTCGGGTCTTCAAAATTCCTGGTTAAATTTTCCACAGCTATCCACAGGTGAAAACCAGAAGCTTTTGCGAGGTCTGGTTCTCGAAATATTTTCGAGCAAAGTGATTTTACTGAATTTTTGAGAATTTTGAAAAAATCATGGACTAACCACTTGTCTAAAAAAATCACCAAATTTTCAAAGTTCTCCAAATGCATCGAGACATACATCAAATGAAAGGTCTATTCAATTCCTATATACAAATCCCAACGAAAAGATTCTGAGTGGTCTGGTTATCGAAATATGCCGGTCCAAAGTGATTTTGTGGATTTTTGAGCTCCAACTACCTAATAATGTCTTCGTTTGGCACTATTTCCAACCCCAAGCCTTGTAAGAGGCTCCGGCTTTTAAAATCAGTGGTTGAGTTTTCCACAGCTTTGCACAGGTGAAAACCAGAGGCTTCTGCGAGGTCTAGTTTTCGAAATATTTTCAAGCAAAGTGATTTTACTGAATTTTTGAGAATTTTGAAAAAATCATGGACTAACCACTTGTCTAAAAAAATCACCAAATTTTCAAAGTTCTCCAAATGCATCGAGACATACATCAAATGAAAGGTCTATTCAATTCCTATATACAAATCCCAACGAAAAGATTCTGAGTGGTCTGGTTATCGAAATATGCCGGTCCAAATTGATTTTGTGGATTTTTGACCTCCAACTACCTAATAATGTCCTTGGTCAGCGCTATTTCCAAAACCCGAGCCTTGTAAGAGGCTCGAGTCTTCAAAATTCCTGGTTAAATTTTCCACAGCTATCCACAGGTGAAAACCAGGAGCTTCTGCGAGGTCTGGTTCTCGAAATATTTTCAAGCAAAGTGATTTTACTGAATTTTTGAGAATTTTGAAAAAATCATGGACTAACCACTTGTCTAAAAAAATCACCAAATTTTCAAAGTTCTCCAAATGCATCGAGACATAAATCAAATGAAAGGTCTATTCAATTCCTATATACAAATCCCAACGAAAAGATTCTGAGTGGTCTGGTTATCGAAATATGCCGGTCCAAAGTGATTTTGTGGATTTTTGAGCTCCAACTACCTAATAATGTCCTTGGTCAGCGCTATTTCCAAAACCCGAGCCTTGTAAGAGCCTCGAGTCTTCAAAATTCCTGGTTAAATTTTCCACAGCTATCCACAGGTGAAAACCAGGAGCTTCTGCGAGGTCTGGTTCTCGAAATATTTTCAAGCAAAGTGATTTTACTGAATTTTTGAGAATTTTGAAAAAATCATGGACTAACCACTTGTCTAAAAAAATCACCAAATTTTCAAAGTTCTCCAAATGCATCGAGACATACATACATCAAATGAAAGGTCTATTCAATTCCTATATACAAATCCCAACGAAAAGATTCTGAGTGGTCTGGTTATCGAAATATGCCGGTCCAAAGTGATTTTGTGGATTTTTGAGCTCCAACTACCTAATAATGTCCTTGGTCAGCGCTATTTCCAAAACCCGAGCCTTGTAAGAGGCTCGGGTCTTCAAAATTCCTGGTTAAATTTTCCACAGCTATCCACAGGTGAAAACCAGAAGCTTTTGCGAGGTCTGGTTCTCGAAATATTTTCGAGCAAAGTGATTTTACTGAAGTTTTGAGAATTTTGAAAAAATCATGGACTAACCACTTGTCTAAAAAAATCACCAAATTTTCAAAGTTCTCCAAATGCATCGAGACATACATCAAATGAAAGGTCTATTCAATTCCTATATACAAATCCCAACGAAAAGATTCTGAGTGGTCTGGTTATCGAAATATGCCGGTCCAAAGTGATTTTGTGGATTTTTGAGCTCCAACTACCTAATAATGTCCTTGGTCAGCGCTATTTCCAAAACCCGAGCCTTGTAAGAGCCTCGAGTCTTCAAAATTCCTGGTTAAATTTTCCACAGCTATCCACAGGTGAAAACCAGGAGCTTCTGCGAGGTCTGGTTCTCGAAATATTTTCAAGCAAAGTGATTTTACTGAATTTTTGAGAATTTTGAAAAAATCATGGACTCACTTGTCTAAAAAAATCACCAAATTTTCAAAGTTCTCCAAATGCATCGAGACATACATCAAATGAAAGGTCTATTCAATTCCTATATACAAATCCCAACGAAAAGATTCTGAGTGGTCTGGTTATCGAAATATGCCGGTCCAAAGTGATTTTGTGGATTTTTGAGCTCCAACTACCTAATAATGTCCTTGGTCAGCACTATTTCCAACCACAAGGCTTGTAAGAGGCTCCGGCTTTTAAAATCAGTGGTTGAGTTTTCCACAGCTTTGTACAGGTGAAAACCAGAGGCTTCTGCGAGGTCTGGTTCTCGAAATATTTTCAAGCAAAGTGATTTTACTGAATTTTTGAGAATTTTGAAAAAATCATGGACTAACCACTTGTCTAAAAAAATCACCAAATTTTCAAAGTTCTCCAAATGCATCGAGACATACATCAAATGAAAGGTCTATTCAATTCCTATATACAAATCCCAATGAAAAGATTCTGAGTGGTCTGGTTATCGAAATATGCCGGTCCAAAGTGATTTTGTGGATTTTTGAGCTCCAACTACCTAATAATGTCCTTGGTCAACGCTATTTCCAAAACCCGAGCCTTGTAAGAGGCTCGGGTCTTCAAAATTCCTGGTTAAATTTTCTACAGCTATCCACAGGTGAAAACCAGAAGCTTCTGCGAGGTCTGGTTCTCGAAATATTTTCAAGCAAAGTGATTTTACTGAATTTTTGAGAATTTTGAAAAAATCATGGACTAACCACTTGTCTAAAAAAATCACCAAATTTTCAAAGTTCTCCAAATGCATCGAGACATACATCAAATGAAAGGTCTATTCAATTCCTATATACAAATCCCAATGAAAAGATTCTGAGTGGTCTGGTTATCGAAATATGCCGGTCCAAAGTGATTTTGTGGATTTTTGAGCTCCAACTACCTAATAATGTCCTTGGTCGGCGCTATTTCCAAAACCCGAGCCTTGTAAGAGGCTCGGGTCTTCAAAATTCCTGGTTAAATTTTCTACAGCTATCCACAGGTGAAAACCAGAAGCTTCTGCGAGGTCTGGTTCTCGAAATATTTTCAAGCAAAGTGATTTTACTGAATTTTTGAGAATTTTGAAAAAATCATGGACTAACCACTTGTCTAAAAAAATCACCAAATTTTCAAAGTTCTCCAAATGCATCGAGACATACATCAAATGAAAGGTCTATTCAATTCCTATATACAAATCCCAACGAAAAGATTCTGAGTGGTCTGGTTATCGAAATATGCCGGTCCAAAGTGATTTTGTGGATTTTTGAGCTCCAACTACCTAATAATGTCCTTGGTCGGCGCTATTTCAACCCGAGCCTTGTAAGAGGCTCGGGTCTTCAAAATCCCTGGTTAAATTTTCTACAGCTATCCACAGGTGAAAACCAGAAGCTTCTGCGAGGTCTGGTTCTCGAAATATTTTCAAGCAAAGTGATTTTACTGAATTTTTGAGAATTTTGAAAAAATCATGGACTAACCACTTGTCTAAAAAAATCACCAAATTTTCAAAGTTCTCCAAATGCATCGAGACATACATCAAATGAAAGGTCTATTCAATTCCTATATACAAATCCCAATGAAAAGATTCTGAGTGGTCTGGTTATCGAAATATGCCGGTCCAAAGTGATTTTGTGGATTTTTGAGCTCCAACTACCTAACAATGTCTTTGGTCGGCGCTATTTCCAAAACCCGAGCCTTGCAAGAGGCTCAGGTATTCAAAATTCCTGGTTAAATTTTCTTCAGCTATCCACAGGTGAAAACCAGAAGCTTCTGCGAGGTCTGGTTCTCGAAATATTTTCAAGCAAAGTGATTTTACTGAATTTTTGAGAATTTTGAAAAAATCATGGACTAACCACTTGTCTAAAAAAATCACCAAATTTTCAAAGTTCTCCAAATGCATCGAGATATACATCAAATGAAAGGTCTATTCAATTCCTATATACAAATCCCAACGAAAAGATTCTGAGTGGTCTGGTTATCGAAATATGCCGGTCCAAAGCGATTTTGTGGATTTTTGAGCTCCAACTACCTAACAATGTCTTTGGTCGGCGCTATTTCCAAAACCCGAGCCTTGTAAGAGGCTCAGGTATTCAAAATTCCTGGTTAAATTTTCTACAGCTATCCACAGGTGAAAACCAGAAGCTTCTGCGAGGTCTGGTTCTCGAAATATTTTCAAGCAAAGTGATTTTACTGAATTTTTGAGAATTTTGAAAAAATCATGGACTAACCACTTGTCTAAAAAAATCACCAAATTTTCAAAGTTCTCCAAATGCATCGAGACATACATCAAATGAAAGGTCTATTCAATTCCTATATACAAATCCCAATGAAAAGATTCTGAGTGGTCTGGTTATCGAAATATGCCGGTCCAAAGTGATTTTGTGGATTTTTGAGCTCCAACTACCTAATAATGTCCTTGGTCGGCGCTATTTAGAAAACCCGAGCCTTGTAAGAGGCTCGGGTCTTCAAAATTCCTGGTTAAATTTTCTACAGCTATCCACAGGTGAAAACCAGAAGCTTCTGCGAGGTCTGGTTCTCGAAATATTTTCAAGCAAAGTGATTTTACTGAATTTTTGAGAATTTTGAAAAAATCATGGACTAACCACTTGTCTAAAAAAATCACCAAATTTTCAAAGTTCTCCAAATGCATCGAGACATACATCAAATGAAAGGTCTATTCAATTCCTATATACAAATCCCAATGAAAAGATTCTGAGTGGTCTGGTTATCGAAATATGCCGGTCCAAAGTGATTTTGTGGATTTTTGAGCTCCAACTACCTAATAATGTCCTTGGTCGGCGCTATTTCCAAAACCCGAGCCTTGTAAGAGGCTCGGGTCTTCAAAATTCCTGGTTAAATTTTCTACAGCTATCCACAGGTGAAAACCAGAAGCTTCTGCGAGGTCTGGTTCTCGAAATATTTTCAAGCAAAGTGATTTTACTGAATTTTTGAGAATTTTGAAAAAATCATGGACTAACCACTTGTCTAAAAAAATCACCAAATTTTCAAAGTTCTCCAAATGCATCGAGATATACATCAAATGAAAGGTCTATTCAATTCCTATATACAAATCCCAACGAAAAGATTCTGAGTGGTCTGGTTATCGAAATATGCCGGTCCAAAGCGATTTTGTGGATTTTTGAGCTCCAACTACCTAACAATGTCTTTGGTCGGCGCTATTTCCAAAACCCGAGCCTTGTAAGAGGCTCAGGTATTCAAAATTCCTGGTTAAATTTTCTACAGCTATCCACAGGTGAAAACCAGAAGCTTCTGCGAGGTCTGGTTCTCGAAATATTTTCAAGCAAAGTGATTTTACTGAATTTTTGAGAATTTTGAAAAAATCATGGACTCACTTGTCTAAAAAAATCACCAAATTTTCAAAGTTCTCCAAATGCATCGAGACATACATCAAATGAAAGGTCTATTCAAATCCTATATACAAATCCCAACGAAAAGATTCTGAGTGGTCTGGTTATCGAAATATGCCGGTCCAAAGTGATTTTGTGGATTTTTGAGCTCCAACTACCTAATAATGTCCTTGGTCAGCGCTATTTCCAAAAACCGAGCCTTGTAAGAGGCTCGGGTCTTCAAAATTCCTGGTTAAATTTTCCACAGCTGCTATCCACAGGTGAAAACCAGAAGCTTTTGCGAGGTCTGGTTCTCGAAATATTTTCAAGCAAAGTGATTTTACTGAATTTTTGAGAATTTTGAAAAAATCATGGACTAACCACTTGTCTAAAAAAATCACCAAATTTTCAAAGTTCTCCAAATGCATCGAGACATACATCAAATGAAAGGTCTATTCAATTCCTATATACAAATCCCAACGAAAAGATTCTGAGTGGTCTGATTATCGTAATATGCCGGTCCAAAGTGATTTTGTGGATTTTTGAGCTCCAACTACCTAATAATGTCTTTGGTCGGCGCTATTTCCAAAAACCGAGCCTTGTAAGAGGCTCGGGTCTTCAAAATTTCTGGTTAAATTTTCCACAGCTGCTATCCACAGGTGAAAACCAGAAGCTTCTGCGAGGTCTGGTTCTCGAAATATTTTCAAGCAAAGTGATTTTACTGAATTTTTGAGAATTTTGAAAAAATCATGGACTAACCACTTGTCTAAAAAAATCACCAAATTTTCAAAGTTCTCCAAATGCATCGAGACATAAATCAAATGAAAGGTCTATTCAATTCCTATATACAAATCCCAACGAAAAGATTCTGAGTGGTCTGGTTATCGAAATATGCCGGTCCAAAGCGATTTTGTGGATTTTTGAGCTCCAACTACCTAACAATGTCTTTGGTCGGCGCTATTTCCAAAACCCGAGCCTTGTAAGAGGCTCAGGTATTCAAAATTCCTGGTTAAATTTTCTACAGCTATCCACAGGTGAAAACCAGAAGCTTCTGCGAGGTCTGGTTCTCGAAATATTTTCAAGCAAAGTGATTTTACTGAATTTTTGAGAATTTTTGAGAATTTTGAAAAAATCATGGACTAACCACTTGTCTAAAAAAATCACCAAATTTTCAAAGTTCTCCAAATGCATCGAGACATACATCAAATGAAAGGTCTATTCAAATCCTATATACAAATCCCAACGAAAAGATTCTGAGTGGTCTGGTTATCGAAATATGCCGGTCCAAAGTGATTTTGTGGATTTTTGAGCTCCAACTACCTAATAATGTCCTTGGTCGGCGCTATTTCCAAAACCCTAGCCTTGTAAGAGGCTCGGGTCTCCAAAATTCCTGGTTAAATTTTCTACAGCTATCCACAGGTGAAAACCAGAAGCTTCTGCGAGGTCTGGTTCTCGAAATATTTTCAAGCAAAGTGATTTTACTGAATTTTTGAGAATTTTGAAAAAATCATGGACTAACCACTTGTCTAAAAAAATCACCAAATTTTCAAAGTTCTCCAAATGCATCGAGACATAAATCAAATGAAAGGTCTATTCAATTCCTATATACAAATCCCAACGAAAAGATTCTGAGTGGTCTGGTTATCGAAATATGCCGGTCCAAAGCGATTTTGTGGATTTTTGAGCTCCAACTACCTAACAATGTCTTTGGTCGGCGCTATTTCCAAAACCCGAGCCTTGTAAGAGGCTCAGGTATTCAAAATTCCTGGTTAAATTTTCTACAGCTATCCACAGGTGAAAACCAGAAGCTTCTGCGAGGTCTGGTTCTCGAAATATTTTCAAGCAAAGTGATTTTACTGAATTTTTGAGAATTTTGAAAAAAAATCATGGACTAACCACTTGTCTAAAAAAATCACCAAATTTTCAAAGTTCTCCAAATGCATCGAGACATACATCAAATGAAAGGTCTATTCAAATCCTATATACAAATCCCAACGAAAAGATTCTGAGTGGTCTGGTTATCCAAATATGCCGGTCCAAAGTGATTTTGTGGATTTTTGAGCTCCAACTACCTAATAATGTCCTTGGTCGGCGCTATTTCAACCCGAGCCTTGTAAGAGGCTCGGGTCTTCAAAATCCCTGGTTAAATTTTCTACAGCTATCCACAGGTGAAAACCAGAAGCTTTTGCGAGGTCTGGTTCTCGAAATATTTTCAAGCAAAGTGATTTTACTGAATTTTTGAGAATTTTGAGAAAATCATGGACTAACCACTTGTCTAAAAAAATCACCAAATTTTCAAAGTTCTCCAAATGCATCGAGACATACATCAAATGAAAGGTCTATTCAATTCCTATATACAAATCCCAACGAAAAGATTCTGAGTGGTCTGATTATCGAAATATGCCGGTCCAAAGCGATTTTGTGGATTTTTGAGCTCCAACTACCTAACAATGTCTTTGGTCGGCGCTATTTCCAAAACCCGAGCCTTGTAAGAGGCTCAGGTATTCAAAATTCCTGGTTAAATTTTCTACAGCTATCCACAGGTGAAAACCAGAAGCTTCTGCGAGGTCTGGTTCTCGAAATATTTTCAAGCAAAGTGATTTTACTGAATTTTTGAGAATTTTGAAAAAATCATGGACTAACCACTTGTCTAAAAAAATCACCAAATTTTCAAAGTTCTCCAAATGCATCGAGACATACATCAAATGAAAGGTCTATTCAATTCCTATATACAAATCCCAACGAAAAGTTTCTGAGTGGTCTGATTATCGTAATATGCCGGTCCAAAGTGATTTTGTGGATTTTTGAGCTCCAACTACCTAATAATGTCCTTGGTCGGCGCTATTTCAACCCGAGCCTTGTAAGAGGCTCGGGTCTTCAAAATCCCTGGTTAAATTTTCTACAGCTATCCACAGGTGAAAACCAGAAGCTTCTGCGAGGTCTGGTTCTCGAAATATTTTCAAGCAAAGTGATTTTACTGAATTTTTGAGAATTTTGAAATATCATGGACTAACCACTTGTCTAAAAAAATCACCAAATTTTCAAAGTTCTCCAAATGCATCGAGACATACATCAAATGAAAGGTCTATTCAAATCCTATATACAAATCCCAACGAAAAGTTTCTGAGTGGTCTGATTATCGTAATATGCCGGTCCAAAGTGATTTTGTGGATTTTTGAGCTCCAACTACCTAATAATGTCTTTGGTCGGCGCTATTTCCAAAACCCGAGCCTTATAAGAGGCTCGGGTCTTCAAAATTCCTGGTTAAATTTTCCACAGCTATCCACAGGTGAAAACCAGAAGCTCCTGCGAGGTCTGGTTCTCGAAATATTTTCAAGCAAAGTGATTTTACTGAATTTTTGAGAATTTTGAAAAAATCATGGACTAACCACTTGTCTAAAAAAATCACCAAATTTTCAAAGTTCTCCAAATGCATCGAGACTTACACCGAATGAAATTTATCCATTTAACACACATTTTGTTGGTATAAATGAAAAATTTTAATTGCATACCTTTGCCTAATTTGTCATATTAAATTAAAATATAAAAACCTTAAAGCTCATTACCTAGGTGATATGTGATATGGCTGACGGCTGCCTTTATTCATACGACTTTTTGAGGTCAAGTGCTACATGCTTATATACTGCACACATCTAAGGCTAATTTTAACACAAATGCTTCACTATCTACATGTAATTGCTTAAATTAATTGTAAGTACTTAAACAAGCTTGCTGCCCGTTGCAAGCTTATCGTTCATTAACCCCTGAGTAGCACGATTACCATAGAATAAGTGTTTTAAATAAAGCACGATTTGAAACATCGTGCACTTCGCTTGGATTGTTGAATTAAATTATGAGATGCACGAGCATACCGGTATCTACGTGAAAGCAATTAAAAAAGAACAAAAATAAAAATACAATATTTTCACAATGATAATTATTTTTTTCTTGATTGACAGCAAGCCATTTTGACAGCTATAAAAATTTAATCAGAACATCTAAGCAAATTAATTGCAGCATATTGTGTAGATACTCATGCATACGTATTTCACCGAGGACCTCAGATTGCCCCGTATTATCGGTTAGTTATTGAAATTCCAGAGATTTATTCAATTAAAATCTATCTTCTAACAATATTTTAAAAACGTTGTTGCTGCGTTAAATGCTCCATATTAAATTGTTATCGACCACTCTCTCTTCGGCTGTCAAATGCCAACTGACAAATTTCATTCATGCAAAAATGATAACCAAATATAAGCGATCTGGAACATAAAACACACCTTGTATACATATATATATATGAAAATGTATGTATGTTACATATTAATCCCAAAACGACTCTGGTTTAAAAAGAAAATCGTCGAAAAATTAACCCCAAACATTCTCAAAATAAACTTTTGTACACCGGAAATGGCAAAATTCTAATTGATCAACCATGAATGAGATTTTGTTCCCGCCGAACTTTTATGAAATGCAACTGAATATCCAAGCCGTTGGTTGCAAAGTATTCCCAAATCTAACAACCAACTATAAAAACATGTCAACAAGCTCAATGATCAAATTCAAACTGCCCGACGAAACAGTCAAATACCAATTGATCGACACAGTGATGGACGAAGAGCAAATCGTCAATAATCCCACTGATCTTTTGAATTCATTGCGAGTAAGCATACTCGTTGATCAATCCACACCACAATGCAGTGGCTGTGACGCCAAGGCCGTAGCCAAAACAGGTGGATACATTTCTCCCTTCTGCTTTCTTCGAGACGATGAATTATAGAAATTGCATTAATTTAGTCAGTACCCAAGTAAAATAATAAACTTTGAACTCGAATAAATTCCGATAAATATGTTTTTTTTTTAAGATAGAGATTTATATTGAGTCTTGAGCAGTAGCGTACGCAGGATTTATTTGGGGGGGGGGGGGGTTCTTAGTGATTAATAAAAATGTACCTTCTTACTATCAACCACCTTATATATGTATGAATAAGTTACGAGTATGAAATGAATTTTATTCATTTATTTCTTTGTAAACTTTTTTTTTATATATTTCATTTAAAAAACAGTTTTAAGTATGATAATTTGGTGACAAAATTTGATCCATTCTTCTTTTTTTTTATTTGCAAATGCATTCACCACATCTTTAGGTTTAACTTCGATTTCCTTGTGAATGTTCAACAAAGCTAATCCGTTGAGCCTGGTCTCAGTTGTTGTGGCCCTCAGCCACGTTTTAACCGTCTCAAATTTGAAAATGAACGTTCTGATTCAGCAGACGTCACTGTTTCATCCTTCCACATTTGTTTCCATATCTAAATAAATATTGAAATAAAACTACTTTTAAAAACTTTGCGTGTTATATAACCCCTTTCACCAATATTGTCTAAACATTTACAACAGCTGTTTTTTAAAGAATAAAACTTTATTTTTCAAGTTTTAATGACAAAAATCGAATTTTATCGAATTAATTGATTGATGATGACCAACGGTAATAAGGGTAGATATATGAAAATTTTATTCATATTTATATATATTTATATTTATAGAATTTCCTTTTTTCTGCGAGCTACAGTTATGTATGTATGTTATGTTTTATATTATAATTTAAAGTAGCACAAGCATTTGTAGCTAATACAATGAAAAAGACAAGTTAAAATTTTCAGAGGAAATTCTTTTAATAGGTACGAATTATTATTTGGGTGTTTTCATAGTGTTTGGCTAGGGTTGGTTACGAATGCCCGCATCACAAAAGCCCGCGTAACGAATGCCCATGTAACAAAAGCCCGTATAACAGAAGCCCGTATCACAAAAGCCCGCGTAACGTTTGCTCGCCATCTAATACTTTTGTATAATTTAGTATGACAGCGCTGTATTCAGTTTAAAATTCCCATAGTGATTTGGGGTATTCATCAATGAGAATCAACGGGAACGAAGTTTTGCTACTGTTTGGAAACGGCACTGGCCTGCTTCCTCGTTTCACAAGCCAACCAATGAGCATCATGTGTAGCCATGTTCGGTGTGCTGTTAAGTATACGGAAGACCTCATTGTAGTTTTAACATCAATACTTTTCATCAATTTACCAATGAGAAACACGGAGAACCGCACTGTACTCATCATCGCAAACTTCAAAGTGAGTAGCCAATCAGAATCAAGAACAAGGATAAAATCGTGAGAATCAACGAGAACGCACCTATACCCAAATAAGTTGGACAATAAAAAGTATAAAAGCAGGAGTGATTTCGGTTCGGAATATTTTTCAGTTTCGTTTAGAATTCCGAAAAGGTGATATCACGTCGGTCGTCGGAATAAATTGTGAAATATTAAAGATATTAAAGATGATTATTGAAAGGGGTATTATTCTTGTTTTGGTTGGTAGGGCAAAGACGCGACGCTTTAGTGAGTTTTAAGGGAAGGAATTTTTCTTCAACGCTTAAAAATCATTTTAAGCGATTGCAGACTCTAGGGAGATTTGTTGTTTAAGCAAAATTTATTTTTTTTTGTTTGAAATTCTAGGGGATTATTGAAGTTAGCTGAGTTCTTGAATTGAAAGAATAAAAATTTATTCTTAAAATAAAAAAAAATCCAATTTTTAAAAAAAATTGGAGAAAAAAATTTAAAAAAAATGAAAGGTGACACTCCCTAGATCACGAATATGCAATTTTTAAATCGCTAAGATGCCTAGTTTGGTCAAAAATCACGTTTAAAATGTCAACTTTGGGGGGTCTACGGGGGCGCCCGCAGCAACAGTTTTCTTGGACAACAGTATCTTGGGTGGACCGCTGCGCGGGTTTTCAGGATTTTAACTCTCTTTTTCGGAGACACATCCGCTCACGCAACTTCGTTGCTCCGCTTAGGGTATGTAAAGTCGCCAGGCAGACGCCTGTAGCAACAGTTTTCTTAATCAAAATACCTGTTGTTAAAGAAAATTATTTCTATTTACAATGTTCAATGTTTTTTATCTCTTAAAATAACTTTTTCTAGCTTAAAATCATTTGAGCAGCGTTTAAAGTTAATCGGGTAAGAATATCCCAACAAATATTCTTCGTATTCGTATTCATCGGCATTAAAATCAGGCCGCCCCTTGCGTCGTCATTACTGCACTGTTTTCATAATTAATTAAAACAATTTCTCATACATAAATCTTCGAATCAAGGAGAACGAATGGCCAAATAAGTTGAACAATAAAAAGTATAAATACGGGAGTGATTTGGAAATATTCTTCAGTGTTTATTCGGATACCCCACTTTTTGTAGTACTCGTAGAATTTGGAGACGTGGGCTTCCACTCTCCAAGCTGCAATGTTTGGCGCTATCGACGAGGAGTAGGTTAGCGAGTCGTCAGCGAATAGCAGGTTCTCGCAGTCAGTTGGCACGGGTTGATTCGACGTCATCAGGTTATATAGGAAGGGACCCAGCTTTGATCCTTGGGCGACTCCGGCTTTGATGGATTTGATAGAAGACTTGCAGCTGTCTAGCTGAATGAAGAATTTCCTAAAAGAGAGAAAAGAAAATAAAATCTTTATTAGTGGCGAAGGTAATCCAAGTACTCGAAGCTTATGAATAAGGGCTTCTATCCATACGCTGTCGAATGCTTTCTCGACATCCAGAAAACATCCTACGGTGGCTGTTGAGTGCTGAGGAGACGTCAGACTGGAACTTTATTAATGGATGTAGTGTTGAATACCCTTCCCGAAAGCCAAACTGCATGTCTGGGATGATGTTGTGTTCGTTGCAGTACTTCTTGAGCCTCCTAAGGATGACTTCTTCCAGTATTTTGCTGACATTGTTGAGGAAGGATATAGGCCTGTAGTTGGAAACCAGGTTTCTACCGCCTTTCTTCGGGATTGCCACGATATTTACCGTTTTCCACTTATTAGGGAAGTAGCAGTTGTTGACGCAGTTATTTATGATGATTGTGAGTAATATCAGCAATGCATGTGGAAGCCTTTTGATGATGTAGTTGGAGACTCCATCCGGACCTGTCGACTTTTTTGGTTTGTAGTTGACGATGATTTCCGCAATTTCCTCTGGTTGGCATAGTTGGGGGTTGTCCGTTGGGCAACTAGCTGGATAATGGTCGTCAAACTCCACTCCTTCTGAATATTGTTGCAAAGTCAGGTGGGCGGATGTCCTGATTTCACCCAGGAACACAGGGTCCATTGATGGGCTGGGTGTGAAGTTTTCCTCGAAGTGATTCGCGAAAACTTCCACTTTGTCTGCTGTTGTTGTCACCTCAAGCACCTCAAATCAGAGCTTGTGTGTTTCAGGAGACCCACCACCAATGGCAACCGATGTCGTTCAGCAGCTACTTGCAGAAACCTGACCGTGAAGCTCCCCGATGGTTCAACGATAGCAGCCAAAAGAAATGCTAAATACCTCGGAGTAAACTTCAACGAGCTGTTCAATTTCAACCCGCACTCTAGGCAGATTCTAAGGAAGGCCAACTTCGCGTTTCACCGTTTGCACCCGTTGCTAGCCAGAAGAACCGGACTAAGCCAGCCAGTGAAGCTATTGATATACAAACAGCTCATCAGACCCATCATCAGCTACAATTTTCCTGCATGGTACACCGTTTCGAAGACAGCAACGCTGAAGCTCCAAATCTTCGAAAGGAAAATACTAAGGATAAGCACCGGACTTATCTTCGATCGACAGCGAAGGAAGCACTTCAGCAATGAAAGACTCTATGAAGAAGCAAAAATCAAGCCACTGGACCAGTTTCTTGTGCAATTAGCGAAGAAGCTTATAGCTAGCACCTCCAACCACCCAAACCCGCTGATGAGAAGGATGACCACCCAGGAACGACATCCAGAGCCTAGATACCTTAGTGCTCTGGATATGATAGAAAGAATCCCAGCCGACAACGAACCAGCAGTTCATTTCTACGCTGACGCCGAGTCAGCATATCACCGTGGCTGAAAACATCAAAAACAACCCCCAACAACCCACCAACTGGACAACCGGGACTGAACAACCCTAATCAAAAACCAAGACAATTTATCATAATGCTAATTTTGAACCATGTACATTACAAATATTATAATTTTTAGAGTTTAAGTCATTTTATAAGTTAGGCCCCCAATGTGCCAACAAATTTCTACCCTATACATATTATCCTTAAGTTTCACAATATTAAAGTTCAATAAAAAACCTTGAAACCTTAAAAATATTCTTCAGTTCTTATCAGAACTCCATTGAGGTAACACCTCGAGATTAAACAATTATCCACAGGGATATTAGCTTGGTTCACTTTGGTTGGTTGGGCGACGCTGTAATTTTGAGCGTTTTGGAAGTTCTTAGATACGGACTTCTAAAAACGCTTAAAATGCAAATTAAGCATAAAATTCAAATTTTTTCGTACGATTTGAGGAGCTTTTTCTTTCAAAAATATTTATTTTTTTCACGCTTAAAATACATTTTGAGCGTTTTGGCAAAATTCTTTTTTTTCTAAGCGAAAAATATTTTTTTCAAGCTAAAAATTAATTTTCAGTGTCATTTGGACCAAAAATCCATTCACCAATGAAATTTTCAAAGAATAATATTCTATGAAGACATAAACTTATATATAATTAATTCCAAGCTACTACCAATCCAAACTACCAATATCTTTTATTAAGGAGCGTAAATCCTGTAAAACAGGAGCAGAAAAATCCTGCGGGCAAACGTTACCAGCGAAGTTTTCTGTTATTAAAAGATGCAACAAAACAAAATGTTAATCCGCGGGCAAACGTTACACGGGCTTGTGTGCTGCGGGCATTCGTTACGATCCCGTTTGGCTAAGCTCGTGTTTTACTTAACTACAGTTAAAATAAGATCAATTAATACAAAATATTCCAAACGTCAAAAATAGTGCATGACAAAAATTAAAATAAATGTTGGAAAATTCAAGTTTAAGTTTTCTTTTAACTAAGCAATAATTAAAAGGGACTATGAAATACGGCCCGTTGACTTTATAAAATAAGTATGAGAATATTGTCTACCTCTGTTTGAAGTTGAAGGCAGCTTTTCGAAATATCATGGTACTGAATTGACTCTACAACTTTTTCAATTTCATGTGTCGTAGCACTGAAAATATAGTTCGGCAAAAAGTCTGCAGTTGACAGATATTTAAAAACAGTGCTCCGAAACGTTCACTGAGCTCGAAGATACAGTGGTCAAGAAAAGGGATGTATAAATTCAATTTATAATACTGCTTTTAGGCTTTTAGTGTTTTATTTTAAATTAGTTGGTCACTTTAAAATGTAACAGAAAAAGAGACGATACTGAGAGAGTGCTTTACTTAGTATTATATTTATAAGTGTGGTACTCGTATATTCAGTATTAAGTTGTTTGAACGTATGTGGTATGCCCGATTGCATAGACATTTTTTTTTATAATCTATTTATTTATTTATTTATTTATTTATTCATCAATGGATTAATCTGCTGATTACATTTAAAACAATAAGCTAGCTTACAAGATAAACAATTATACTACATAACAATCGAATCTGTGAATACTGAGATTCGTTTGAAATGTCAAACAAAATCTATATTAAGGTTGGTATCAACTAATGATTTTATACATACCTACCTCCCTATAGTTTTTCTTTAAATTAAAATTGAAGAATATTGTTAAAGCTAAAATAAAACAAATATAAAATTTAAACGAAAAAATAATAAAAAAAATAATCTTCGATATTATACATATGAAAACTTAGTAAAGTATATCATTTTGCTTTTGAACCCCTTAAACCCTCCTCTACGTACGCCACTGGTCTTGAGCGTATCCTAAAAGTTCACTAAGTATTTTAATATATAAATAAAAGATTAAATCCTGAGTAAGTGAATAATATTTTTCACAACATAATTTCTTAGATTCATACAAATACATTTCGAGCCATATTCACATGTTATTGTAATCGTAATTGGTCTTGTTAATTTGTTTTTTTTTTTTTTTGTAAATTTCTTTTAAGCTTGTATCATATTTTTTTGCAGAGATAGCTATGCCAAGGCGAAAATTTTAGTTTAAAAAAAATTGTCGCATATTTTTTTAAGTACGTATGTTCAGAGAAAAAAGTTCAAACATAGATTTTGATTTTGATAACAAATAAAACAAAACAATTGGGTCGCACGATTTTCCTCTAATGTATAATAGACTTAGAACCTTAAAAATTAAAGTGATTAGAGAAAAATGTTAGCAAGAATCAAATTAATTTTACAAAGGCTAAAACAACTCTGTTAGTAGTTGTTGGAGGTAAAAACAGAAAATCATGTGATTTGCACGAAAAAAATTACAAATCGCTGTAGCGGTTAAAAAACAATATTTTAAGACATTTTAAAGAAAAATTTTAGTATGCCAAATCTAAGTTTTTATTGCTGTAAAAATAAAATTCAAATTTCAAAAAAAAAATCTAATATTTCGAGATAATGAATTTTCAAAAACAAATTTCAAAAAAAAAAAAAAAACAAAAAAATCTTTTTTACGTTTTGAACTTCTTCAAAATAAATTTCATTAAAATCCGTTGTGTTAAGGAGGTAAAAATTCGAAAACAGTAATGTCTTGATTTCTAATTTTTTCTTATCAAATTAAATATCGTAAAAACTAAGTGAAAGAAAAATTTGCCGTTTTTCAATAAAATACTTTTAAGAGTGCCAATAACTACATATATCAACTGACAGGTACAATTTTCAGTTTCAAAAAATGAAACGCAAAACACAGAAGTACAATGAAAATGATATTTAGAAAGTTCTTCTGCACATAAAAAGTGAGATTAAGTGAGATTCAAAGTAAACAAATTTTGCCGAAGTTGAGAATTTATACACTGAACGGAAAAAACTCTCAAATAAATTAGACATTTTAAAAGGGTCACTAAATGTTTCACCTTCGAAATGAACAAAGTTTGGAATACCGATCGAGGTCTTCTTTCCATTAATAGATTTCAAAAAACTTTTACTATTTTTTTAGATTACTTTCTATATTCACAACATATTGTTTAAGAAATCAAATTCCTTTTGTAATCGATGATGTCTGTCACAGAGAACTAAATCGTTACAAAGCTTTTATGAAAACTCAGACCACAAAATGATTCACAGATTAAGAGATTCATTAATTAATTAAATTAGAATTTGAAAACAAAAGAGAGCTTGACTTGACAGTACGAAGGTCGAAAACCTTAAAGTTGATAACAATGACGCAACATTTTAGTCAAATAAGTACTTTTTTAATATGATACTTTGCTAAAATGATGATTTTGCAAATTTTAATAGAGCTTACTATCATACTTAATTTAATGTATTATTAATGTTAAGATCATCAAATAGCTATTTAATTTTTTTAGTATCGTGCTACTAACTTCGACATTTACAAACGTCCAAAACTGTCTGTTTACTTTGTTTTTTTGACGAACTGACATTGTTTTAGGTGTGCTTAGAAGAAATTTATTATAGAATTAGCGTGATTCTAGTTACAAAATGTCTAAAATAATGAAAATGTTAGTAAAAAACTTTAAAGTTAGCTAATTTTAAAATGGTATCATAGTAATACCTTAACACTAGACTGTTTAAGATTTTGCGCCAATTTTTATAAAAGAAATAAAATGCACGAATTAAAATTCCAAAAATTAATGTTATCAAAGAAAAACTGTTCATAAGCATAAAATTCATTTTTTTAAATAACTAAAACAACTTCTTTAGTAGTTGGAAGTAAAAATAGGAGGCTATGTAATTCAAGCAAATATTGGTTTATGCAAAAACAAAAATTATAAGTCGTTGTAGTGGTTTCTTAAAAAATAAGCTTTTATATACCTACAAATATTTTAAAACATTTTTTAGAAAAAATTTTGGTACGCCAACTAAAAGTTTTAATTACTATACGAATAAGGACCAAATTTCCAAAAAAAATACTGAGCCGTTTTTGAGATATTGAATTTTACAAAAAAAAATATTTTTGTTTATCTTGAAATGCAATGTTTTTAAACTTTTAAGAAGCTTCTCTATAAAAAATTTCATTAAAATCCATTATGCCGTTAATGAGAAATTCAAAATACGAAAATAAATTTATCAAAATTCTTGGAACCGTTTTCGAGAAAAATACGAAAACCATTTTTTTACATTTGTATGGGGGGTTCCGTTATTTTTAGGTAAAATAATTTTTCTCACATCCTGAAGATTGTATTAAGAAACTTCTATTAATTAATTTTAAAAAAATCGAGCATACAAATTTTTGTTTTTTTTTTTGTTGTTTTAATTAAAATTTTTTTTTTAAATTTGAATACACAATAATATTCAAACTTTTGGAGGGTCTTAGTTTAAAAAAATAGTCGAAATTGGTTGTACCGTTAGAATTTGGAGACTAGGTTGCCAGATTTTTTTAACACCACGGGGTGGGCAAATGGTTAAGATAATGAAAAATCCCGGGATTTCAACATATTGCCCGGGACAAAATAAAAAATCATAATATGCGTGTAGATCAAAATAAATAAATTCTTTTATTAATTACTAATGACTTTTTTGTTGTTTGTCATTTGCAAATATTTTTCTTTGCCAATTTTAATGACAGATGTCAGTTTACAAAAATAAATTTTTCGTTAAGTTAGGTTTGTTTGACTGAAATTTTAAAAGCAATTTATTAAGGTTATATCACAATGCAGCGATTGTTCCTTATCATTGGCAGATATTATGGTACACTAGGCACTATTTTGTGAGTTTGAGTCCCAACCCGGAAAAAAAGCTGCCCTGGCGGGACAGATGAATTTATGTCTGAAATCCACGCAGGGTTGCGAATTTTTGAATAAAAAAAACCATAAGTCATAAGTCTGTAGATGATTTGAGATTTAAAAAAAATCTAATTCATAAGTTAGTTAGTGACTTATGATTTAAAAAAAAATTAATTCATAAGCTAGTTAGAAAATTGGAAATGCTTAAGCTTGTTTTGACTAAATAATTATTTAATTATTAACGAAAGTAAATTTCAAGCTTTTGTGTGTCATAAAATTATCATGCTAGCTTATAAATTTTCCAATTAATAATTTTTTAATCAGAATTTATCCACTAGCTTATGAATTAAATTTTTTTTAATTCATAAGTCACTAGGTAACTTTTGAATTAAATTTTTTTAAATTCTTAAGTCACTTACTTGCTCATGACTTAAATTTTTTTAATTCATAAGTCACTTGGTAGGTTGTGAATTATTTTTTTTTAATTCATAAGTCACTTATTTTCTCATGACTTAAATTTTTTTAATTCATAAGTCACTTAGTAGGTTCTGAATTAATTTTTTTTTAATTCATAAGTCACTAAGAAGCTTATAAATAAATTTTTTTTAATTCACAAGTGACCAACTGACTTATGAATTAAATTTTTTTAATTCATAAGTCAGTAACTAGCTGCTGAATTACATTTTTCTTAATTCATAAGTCACCCACTAGCTTGTGAATTGAAGCCAAGCTTAAGCTTAAAAGTGACTTAAGTTTTTGCAACCTTGAATCCACGCCTGGCAACGCTATTCGAGACCCACTTTTTTAGTCTTCACTACCATCGTTATGTCAACTTTGATCAAAATCTCGACTTCAATTTTTTTACGAATGCATAACTTGCCTTATAGTACCTATAACAAGTCACACGTAAAAAGGTAATTAACGTTAATTTTTGAAAAAAAAAGCAATTTTTAAATAATTTCTTGTTCCTTCTACCTAAGAGGGAGGAAAGAGATCCATCGCACTAACTGTTTAGTTCTTCCAGAGATCGCATTCTACATACATACTTATAACCAAATCTTTATAATATGAGAATAAGAAGACTGAAAAAATGTAAACATTATAATTTCTTAAAGCACAAAATAAAAACACATAAAGCTTCTATTTCCGTGTATAACTGTATAATACATAATAGATGGCAACCATACGCATTATCAAGTAGCCATAAGAATAATAATCCCTTAAGCATAAGATTATAAAATGCCGTGTTAAGCATTGGCTAAACCAGCTTATAAGCACATCACGTGATCCCCTCTCATGGAGTAAACACTTGAAAAGGTCATTTATTTTTTCATCACCGTCTACATACGTCTCGCCACAACTGGGAAATCTATATAAATACACATTGTCTGCTCATAAAATAACAATATAATCAAATTAAACATTTTGAGATTGAAACAAATTTGTTTATTATGACAAATACTCAGGGCTGGATTAATCAATCTACATTCATTAGAATTCAAAACGGACATTTTGTGAAATCGAAAATGTTATCCCACCTTATCGCTCCAAGTTCACGAGGGTAAAAATTATTTAGCTTGCAATTCGAAAGTTGTATGTATGATTAAAAAGCAAACACCACCATTTCTAAAAAAAACTGCCCTGTAACTTAGCTAGGAAGTTTCAGAAAATCATTCGCAAGGTGGCGCAAAATTAATCACCCAATCGGAATATGTAATAATTTTTGCAAATGGCGTCGTACGTCAATCATGTTTGACATTTGTCAACTAGACAGGTACACTATACGAACAGAAAATCAGTTGAGCGCTATCCTCCGCAAGACCGTGCAATAATTGTGTCGATGTTTTTGACCAATAATCGGTCGTTGGTGTTAGCGCAGCGTGAATTTTGACGTCGATTTCCTAATCGTGTTGCGCCAACTAGGAGAAATATTCCGGCATTAAGCTACTCGACCCGAATAAACTGCAATCACAGGAGACCATGCAGGGCGTGGCCGCTACCGGACTGAAATTCGGCGGAGAATATCGCGGCTGTGGCTGCCGATGTCGCTCAGAAAGAAGAAACATCAACCAGACAACAGGTCCTACAATCAATTTTGATGAAAGACTTACACATGTTCCCGTACAAAGTGCAAACAGTGCATCAGTTAATACCTGCTGACCGTCCGTCGCGTGTGAATTACTGTCAAGCCGTATCAATCTCAACAAGAAGAGGATGAGTTTGTGTTGAAAATCATTATGAATGACGAGGCGCATTTCCAATTAAGCGGTTACGTCAATGAACATGTGATTTCAACAAGATGGTGCAACCGCACACCCATCACGAGCCACAATGGATATTGTGAAGAAGGCATTTCCTGGTCGTGTAATCGTCCGTTTTGGGTGATTTGGCACGACCAGCAAGGTCACCCAATATAACCGTTTCTATACACTCAGCTGTAAGAACCAAATTGAAGATCCGGGCTATCAGCTTTGAATCCTCTTTACTCAAAAAAAAAAAAACCTAATCCCATATAACCCCCTAGCATTGACGCCTTAAACAGATTCCTACTTAAACTACATGAAAAATCGGCTGCGTGAATCTTAATCACAAGTACATCAACACTATCTACTGCGCCGGCTGACTTCACCCCACATAACATTAAGCACTCTCCGCCTAGCGGGTAGAATACTTATTTCGCAGTCGTCGTCAATCTTCAATACTGCAAGCAACAAGTTTATTCAAAAGAAAACAATGTGCGCGTTTCTAACGATCAAGGCGGAATTCGAGAACCAATTAAATCAGCTGTTGGCAGTCAGGAAGGAACGAACTTTGCTGATGACAGATGACCGTTACAATGAATTACTGCTGGAGACTAGAGAAGCTATCGAGAGGCGACGCTATGGCTTAGAATTGTCGGGGCTACACTATCGCCGACTGAAAAGGTTCGATATAATCACGATTGATGATTGTGATAAGTTGGTCCAGCGAAATGAAAATGGACAAGGATTAGCTAAAACTATACAATATTGTAAGGCCAGTGATATGTTTGAGGCCATTCATACGGCACATTTGAAAATTGGCCACAAGAAAGAGAAGGGAATGGAACTGGAGTTGAAGAAGATGTATTGCAATATCACGCGAGAGGTAATAGCTGTCTATTTGAAGCTTTGTCAAACGTGTGCACTCAAGAGGAAATATAAGGAAAAATCTACAAGTGCTAAGGTTGATGCTATACCTGATGACTTGAACTCACGTTGCCAGGTTGGTTTTTTAACATGTTTTTCCACTAAGCTTTTTTAATAATATAATTTGATTCGAAGATTGATGTTATTGACATGGAAGTAGAAACAGATGAGGGTTTCAGATTCGTGCTGAACTATGAAGACCATTTAACCAAATTTCTTATCCTTCGACCTTTAAGGACGAACACTTCAGAAGAAGTTGCTGATAATTTGTTCGATATATTTTGCTTGATCGGAGTACCTAACGTACTCCTGTGTTCCAATGAGTACGGGTTTTGTGAAAAGGTAAACTTTGTTCGATAATATTGTCGTCTTGTAGGGACTTAATTTATTTCTTCTAGGTTCTAAACAACATCTCACAAAACTGGAATATCAAGCTAGTTCGAGGAGAATTTAAGGAAAATACTATTCAACGAATTTCTCATGATATTCTTAGAACCATTGCAAGCTGGATATCACACAACAACTCCAACAATTGGATTTCTAGCCTTCGAATAGTGCAAAGCCTGAAAAATCGCTGCTTCAACCCGTCAATCAAACGTACACCATATGAGGCTCTGTTTGGTAATCGCCAATCGGTTTCTCTATTGGATAAGCAAATTGATTTCGATTTGCAAACTGAAGACGAACTGAGGCAAAAAATAGAAGTATTCAGGCAAAAACTTAACGAAGTCACTGAAATTCGAAAGGAGATTTGCAAGAGTCACGAAGAAGCCCTTCAGAGAAATGTCGATATAATAGAACAAATTCGGTGTCTAAATTGTGATAAGGTATTGACATCGGAAGTCTTTTGTTGGAAATGTAATGGACCTCTTCACTTTAACTGCGCTTTGACAAATGACAATTCGGAGAATCCATTTTGCAGCATGTGTGCAAGTAAGACTGCTGTGCATGTTCTTACGAGAGGACAGAAACGAAAGCTAGAGGAATTAGAAGGCAGCGAATTTGATCTATTGCAGCAAACGAGTCCTTCATTTCCATTGAATGGCTGTGTTAATGATAATAGTTTGGAGTTAAATGGAAAAAGTAGTAATGATGGAGTTGGAAATGCAAAACCAGATCCGGAAGGAAAAAAAATATTTTTCGCGTAGCGGTTAGTTCTAATTATATTTTACTACTAGATATGTAATTGTTCTAAATAAAAAATTGAAGGTGTAAGTAAGAATTTACAATATATGTAAACTATGCACACACAAAATATAATTTGTAAATGAAAAAAAAAAATACTTTTTGAAATACACGTTAATTAAGTTAAGGGGGTTGTAAGTATTTCAGGCGCATTTATTTCTTAATTTCTTTCACGAATGAGAATTAAAAATGGTTATTCGCTTTTTATTTAAATATTGGTCGATTTTCAAAAATTCTTTTTGAAAAAATTGAATTTTTAAACCAGCAATTTTGTAGCCTCCTTGGCCGCATCATGTTTTTCAAGCAATTTTGACAAGATTTTGACTAGAGGGTTTTAGAATATCAAGTACATTTTTTTTCGGGTCAAATTGCTTAGCAGACATATTGGAAACAAACTTTTTGAAATATGTTGTTTATTTTAATTTTTACAGTCGATCTAGCCAACATAAATATACTTTTTTGATTCAGAAACCAAAATGATCAAAGTCCTACCATAACAGGTTATTCATCATCATCGGCTCGACAACCGGGTTCCGGTCCTGGCCTCTTTCAACAAGTCTCTCTACCTATCCCGGTATAGCCGATGCGCACCCCAAGGCTTCGGGCGTCCTGGTCTACGCCACCTCTCCAGCGCAAGCATGGTCTACCACGCTGTCGTCTACCATAGAATGTACAACAAAGAACTTTCCGAACAGGTTTCTCTTCGCTCATGCGAGCTAGGTGCCCTACCCACCGGAGTCTACAGAGCTTAATTTTTGTCACGATATCTGCTTCAAGGTAGATTGCGTTATGGTGAGCTTTCTGTATTTGAAGATCTTCGACAGACTATAGTAGGCTCTGTTGGATTTGAGAAGCCGCCCGCGTATTTCTTCTTCTATATTGTTATCGGCTGCTACTTTTGACCCAAGTTATTTGAAGGATTGCACCACTTCAAATTCGTGCTCAGCTACCTTTATTGTTTGACCAACTGTTCCTCTAGCATTCGACGCCACCATGTACTTTGTTTTACCTTCACTAATGTGCAGCCCCAGATTTTGTGCCGCCTGCTCGATCTCGATGAAGGAACCGTGTACAGCTTGTTCGGTTCTTCCGATGATGTTGATCTCATCTGCGTAAGCCAGTAACTGGCTGGACCTGTTGACGATGATCCCTCTTGTTGCCGTGTCAGAGTCACGGATTGCTTTCTCCTATTAGCACAAGAAAATAAGACTTTCAGCTGAATTTTGGCGAAGAGCTTTATTTGCATGTTTTAAGCAATTTAGACCGGAGCTAAGGTATTTTTGCAGGTTGATAGGAAGGAATTTCAGTTTTTAGAAAATTTCTCGAAAACTATCGGTGCTAGTGAACTCGTCAAAAGTAGAACAATGATACCTTTATTACCAAATAAGACAAATATAGGTAATTGTTTTATGCTAAAACAAGATGCCATACGGAAAACAAACCTTAGGTGGAAGAATATCACCACCTGCTTGGCGACTAAACAGATTTGGCCAATGCAGGATCTGAAGCACTCCAAAGGTTTAATACTTTAAGTAGATCGCACATATGCTCCGTGATAGGTATTATAATAGGACATTGTTTGATAGGCAAGCACACATTGAGGCTTGAAATTTATTCTACAGAAGCTGTATGGACGAAGAAGAGGAGTAATGGATTCCTAACATTCTCTGTAAATATCGTGTATCACGTAGACTGCATTTGGGAGATTACTACTACAATAATCCTAGTGATCTGGAAAATATATTTAAAGCTTATCTCACTCGCTTCATAATAAGCTCCAATTGATTTAATGATTAGGGAAAAAGTCTCCAAGATTCAATGTGATATCACAATTGACCAACTCATTGTCTAAGTGTCTCGACTTTCCCCCTGACAGCCACGACCACGAGAAGAACATGCAGAAACATTAGGGTATAGGACACTTAGTCGAAAAAATGTAATAAATTTTCTTTTTTCGCTGGCTATATTTTGTTATAGTATTGCATCTCCTCATTATGATCGTGGTAAGGATTAGAAAAAGGGCACCATTTTGAAAAAGGCGGTGTTTTATTTTCATCGTAAAACCTTGCTGGATTTTCATTTTACAATAAAATGACCAAGTTAACACTTTAAGAATAAATTTGTTTGTTAAAAAATTAAGGTATTAATGAACTCTGTGAGTTGATTTGTCTTTAAGGTGAAGCAGGCCAAAGTTCGTCGATGGCACATCCAAAGCTTATGTTCGCCCATGGATTTTGGTTTTTTGAGATTTTTCGCTTAGTTGTGGATCTTTTCCATAATTTTAAAGAATTTATTTATAGATTAATCTCTTACCAAATACCACATACAATACAATCAATTGAGTATTTATTCTAATAAAATAGCGTATTACTTTAAGTGAATGGCTTGGATTCTACACCAAGAGGGTTACTGGAATACCAGCCCAAATATGGGAATCAGACTCAAGATTATGAATAATAAAGGCTTTATGGATAACAGTCAGATCAGACGAGGTGAAAAATCAGCGTTAAACCGCCTCTCGAATGAACTCAAATATGCTATCCGCGACTCAAAAAATCGGAAGATTTCTACCTTTCTTGAAGGTCTGACTGCAGTTAAAAATACGAACTATTCATTGTGGAAAGCTATAAAAGATGTCAAAAAGAAGCAAATACATTCAGCACCAATCAAGAAAAATAATGGTGGATGGGCTAAATCCGATAGAGAAAAAGCCGACATATTTGCTGAAAATCTATAGAGGAAGTTTTTTAAGCCTTTTGACGGTCAGGCGTTGATAAACGAACATGATTTTATCCAACGGCCATCTGAAAACTTTCTTATTCGAATATCACGTTATCAGAACTTTATCAAGCTATTAAAAATCTTGAAAACAATACAGCTCCTGGGTACGACCTAATAAATGCTCGCGTGCTTAAGGAGCTACACAGAAAAGCAGCAATTAAACTTCAGCACCTTATAAATGCGGCGTAAAGGCTTTCATACGTTCCACGCCAATGGAAGTTCGCAGAAGTTTTAATGGTTCCAAAACCGGGAAAGTCTCCGAACGAAAAGAAATCTTATAGGACGATTTCCCTCTTGCCACTGATCTCCAAGGTATATTTGATAAAATTGTATTAAAACGACTGCTTCCTATTATCGAAGAAAATCGGCTTATTCCTGACCATCAATTTGGTTTTCGGAAAAGTCACTCAACAATTGATCAGGTGTACAAAATAATCAATGAAATTGAGAAATCTAGACTCTCAAGCCTTTGACAAGGTCTGGCACGATGGCCTTAAGTTTAAACTGCGACAGGTCTTTCCGGATCAAATATATTACATCCTTGAGCCCTACCTTGCCATTCTAAGTATACACATCCGAAAGATAAGGACGTGAATCCGGAAGCAAATATAAGAAGCTGAAAGTACTGTCGTCAGCAAAACATGAATTAGGAGCTTAGACAAGAGATCATTGATGATTATGAGAAAGAGATTCGGGTACAAGACAGATCCCTGTGGCACACCAGCATTTATTTTATGAATTACAGACTTAACCCCGTGTAATACAACTCGTATTGAGCGGTTCGGAAGGTAGTTTCTACTCCAACGAAGAAGAGATTCATCTACACCAAATCCACGCATTTTCGATAAGAGATCTTGATGCCAAACTTTATCTAAGTGCCAATATTCTTACTTTCTCCAAGACAATTTAAAGATTTGTGCCACTGATCAATGAGATATACAATCAAATCAAAAGTGGACCTATTGCTTCGAGGAGCATTGCATTGAGAAGGTTTCTTTTTCAAGATATTTCTTGAGCTGATAATTTAGCAGCTTTAACACGACCTTGGAAAGAAGGAACGTAAGTGCAATTGGTCTATTTTAAGAGGGGGAAGAAGATGTTGTCTTAGTAATTTTGAAAATGTGTCCATCATATTTTTCAAAAATATATGAAGATATTGATACAACATATTGAAACAAATGAGTATGCCTCAAAATCACACATGCCTGAATATCTGCGAAATGTGGATTTTGTTAAAAAAAAATATTTCAATCACAGCCGTAAGATGATCAAATCGTTGTGATTACAGCCAGTAAAGCTGCAGTTAATTAACTTAACAATTGAATGCAAGTTAGTAATTTGACTAGGTAGTTTAACTTCAAGATAATATTGTGACATCTTTGTCAATAAAAACAGTTAATTGATTGAAAATTAATAAACTGAAGTACTTTTAACTGGTTTTGGTCTTATATTTTTTTTTTAATCACAGTGATTTTTTTAAATTATTTGTATCATCTGTGCTGAAATGTACCTTAGACTTGTAACAGGATGCAACAAAATAACTCCCGTTCTTGCAACGAAGTCATTCAGACTGTACGGTCGTAGCGAGGCGTATGTGGCCTCATTCCGTCAGGTGCAGTTCTAAAGTGTTGCTTCCTTCCAAGTCAGTCGAAATTGTGGATTCCAAAATTTAGTAAGGAGCATGCATGCTCCGATGAAGCAAAAGGCAAAGGCTTACTTTTTTGAAAAAAATATAGGTTTTGCTGGCGTATATTAGAAATATGAATAGATTAAAAAAAAATTGGCATCCATGTGGCAAGTGGCTTCACAAAAATGACTAAGATTCAAAAAAAAAAAAAAAATTATAACAAAACTGACTTTTTGATTTTATGTAGGTATTAATAATAATTTGTTAACTTTACCCCAATTTGAGCCACGGATATGGAGATTGTTGTATGACGCTTTTTGTAAATATCTGCATAACTTTGATCTTAACTTGCCACCTATAGGTACTATATGGCGAGTTATGCATTCGTAAGAAAAATCGAAATTAAGATTTTGATCAGAATTATATTACTAAGGGAAGACAAAAAAAGTGGGGCTTGCAATTCTATTTGCTTGTCTGTTTGACTACAGATATCGTTTGTGATTTCCCCCATTAATTAAAGGCGAAAATAACGGTACCCACCATACATTTTTTTTTATTTTCGAAAATATTTTTTTCTTAAATACGGTTCCACAGATTTAAAATAAAAATTTCATTTAGTAAAAGCTAAAAAGTGGTTGACAGAATTTTGCCAAAAAATGGTTATTAATTGTACCTCCTATAGAATCACTGTTTTGGTTTTCCATTTTCTCAAATTCTAAGGCTCCGAAAAAGTTTGAGTAGGTATTATTTTGTTTTTAATTTGTTCCAGAAATTTTTTTTCGTAAGACTCAATTGTTCGAAAACCATATATGTACATACTCGATAGTTTTGAAACTCGATGGTAACAGTTGTAAGGCTATCTTACAGATGTGTGGACAAAAATATTTATCTAAAAATAATAGCACCCACCGTACAAATGTAAGAAAATGGATTTCGAAAATCGTATTTGTATCGAAAACGGCTCTTTGATTTTCGATACAAAAATTCTGTTTCGCTTAATTTTTATGCTAGCTACACACGTGGCAACCGTTGCAGCAACACAGCCATGTTGAAGCAACCGTTGCTTCGTGTGTAGCTATGTTGCCAATTGATTTTGTGTTGCTGCAACCGTTGCCAGAAATATCAAAAAGTTTTGATATTTTCGGTCGGTTGCTCCAACAGTACTGTGGTACGGCAACAGTTGCCACGTGTGTAGTGAACAACCGAAATACGTTGCTGCAATACGTTGCTGCAACGGTTGCCTCGTGTGTAGCTAGCATTACGATCTATGTATATAATTCAATAAATAAAAATTTGAAATAAAGATATTACTGACAGTACCTACCTAAGTAGCATTTTTGCAGTTTTCGGATTTCTTTTTATCGACATAACGAATTTTAATGTTAAAAATATTGAAAAAACATTTAAACATATTAAAATAATTTTTTTTTTTAAATTCGATACCTCTAAGACGGGCCATTAATTATTTTTTGAAATTCTATCTTTATTTGCACAATAATAAAAACTTGAAATTTGCGTAGACAAATTTATTTGTTTTGTTTTAAAGATTTAGTTTTGTGCTTCTGAAAATGTTTCATTAGTAACATCCAATTTTAAAGTTCTAAATCTAAATATAAAGGCAGGTTCAATCGCACTACAGCTTAAGTTCTGCATTTGGAAAAAAAATCGAACTCGAGATTTTGATCAAAGTTGTAATGTCAATAATAGAGAAAAAGAATCTGTCTGTCTGTATGTCTGAACTGGAGAGTGGAGCTATATTATTCAAAATCTGTACTTAGGGGTCCTTATGGTAATTCTCTAGAAAAGAAATTGAATTTTGTTTAAGCTCCAAAACTAACGGTACCTGACATACACCCGTTATGCAAAATCTTATTTATCTCGAAAACAGCTCTAAGCTCTAACGATTTTGATAAAAAAAATGTGCTTTTATAGACATGGACTAGATTTTGGTCAAACTAAATTTTCGGAAAAAATAATCTATATTACTAAATACTTAAAATTGGCACCGACAATTTTTTTTTAAAGAAATTTTGAAAAAATTCTAAGAACTTTTCAAGAAATTGTAAGAAATTTATTATATAAAAAATTATTTTAATAATAAAAAGATTTTTAAACTTTGTTTGCAAAAATTCACACTTTTCTAGAAATCAGACAAAATTGAAGCTATAATTATTGACTTGACTTTAGTAACATCCTAAGAAAAGCTTACTTGAAACAAACTGGAAAAATAAGGACCACCCTTATGCTAAAAAAAATCCAACTCAAAAGCAATCAACAACACCTTATTTTAAAAATAAGACCTTGTAATATTTATAGAACTAATAATGAGAAGTATTCCAATATTTCGAAATTATACTGATAATACGGGCTTATCACAAAAGCTATTATACAATGATTCGAAAATTAAATAAAAAACAAAAATAAGGTTAGCTTACACAATTTTCTTTCATCTTTATATCGAAATGGCCTTACAACAATGCACACGAAATTAAATTCACTTCTGTTCACTAAAACATGTAGCCCAAATTGTATTTATTAAAATTTAATAACTATAGCTACTTGATTACAATCTTTAAAATCTCATTCGCCTATAAGATCGAATTTTAATTAAAACTTTCCATTATGTATTAATTACTTATGCTTATGAGCAATTAGCTGAAAATAATTATAATGTTTATCCAAAGAATTAAAAACTCTGTGAAATATATTAAACAAATTAATAACAACTTTACATACTGCATATCGAAAAGCAAATAAAAATTATAATTTTGTTTACATCTTATTTTAATACCGTGTCGTAAAAATTTTCATTCAGGTCTTTGAGAGTGATTAAAAAAACATGTTATAATGGGCGTTTGAAGGTCGTTGGCAAAGTAAAGCAGTTGAAGCTAACCATTGCAGCTGGTTGATGCTGGTTGGACAGTGGACACCTTGTAGTTGGTCGAGTTTTACTAGGGCAACACCTTGAAGTTCAGTCGAGCCTTCCAGAGTAAGGGGGCTCCTTGTTTATCTCGGAATTATTCTAATACTACCTTTTAGAAAAATACCTACTCGTATGTAGATTTAGTTTTAATGTCAAGACTATCTCCACAGCATATTTTATTAATTTGAATAAAAAAGCCGGAAGATGGATAAGTAAATCCAAAACGCGTCGCTACATAAAAAGTAATATTGTATGTTGTAATTAAACGTTTAAATTACAAATAAAAATAAATAAAATTTCGTTATTAAAATTAGTTTTTATTATAATATATAAAAATCAAATTAATAAATACAACATGGAGACTAAACCAAAAAGTAATATTTTATTAGTATTTCAAAAATGTAATAAGACATTGAAACTCAATTCTCATCAGATTTTTGTAAGACAAAGTTTTACAGTATCACCCAGGACTATATAGTAAAGCACCAAAAATTAAAAAAAAAACTTATCAATCTTATCCCCATTTTAATTTATTTTTGCTCTATTACTTAGCTCGCAGGTAAATTTACAGTAATTTTCAAAGAAAGAATTTTGTTACGCCAATTCTAAAAAAGGATGCAAAATCAAACATAAATTTTACTAGGTACAGAGTAATCCCTCTCTGCCGACACCTTCCTTAAGCGGACATTTCCTTCAGGAGGACTTAGTTTTTTATGCTGAAATTGATCCATAAACATTTATGTAAGTTGTATGGTTTTCAATTGGGCGGGAAAGGACAGAAATTTCGCATATAAATGATACAATATAATCTGTTCGACGGTCACCAAAGCAGGATTAAATATGGATTGATAATTGTTTTCAGAAGAAGTCTAGCTCTGAACAAAGTTTGATTTCTGTAAAAAATATTTGCACCCAGAAGAGTGATTTTTTATATGGTTTGGAACATTTATGCACCACAGCTGTCCGTCTACTCAAGAGATTCCATTCCATTGTGTATGTCCATAAAGGTGTGTCCACACCAAAGAAACATTTCAGGAAACATTGTTTAAAAAACGTTTCTGAAATGTTTCCCATTTGTTTAAAAAACATTTCAGAAATGTTTCTGATTTGTTTTTTTGGTGTGGACGCTTTGAGAAACATTTCTGAAATGTTTCTTTGTTTCCCATTGTTTCCAGATTGAGTTGTCTGTAAATTTTTTTATCGCCTGTGTTGTACTTTAAGCGCATGATTTTCTTTTCTACTTCATCTTTATCACAATTTATACCTTTTTTCGCAAATTTCAGATATATCATTGGCTTTTTTGATTTTATTTTTAAAATTTTCGTCAAGAGTGGATCCGAGCGTCCAGACCAAAGAAAACATTTCAGAAATGTTTCTCTGTTTCTGAAATTTTTCTTAAATGTTTCTGAAATGTTTCTTAAACGTTTCTGAAATGTTTAAAAAATGTTTCTTTGGTCTGGACACACCTTAAGAGTGAGAAGTACACCACGACCACACCATTATTTCTTAACAATGAGTTGTGTTCTTGGGGCTTTAAAGAAAAACTATAGCTACATGTCTGTAATCTAATATTTACAGATAGAAATTCCTCATTTGCCAAATTGTATATACTCGTACAATATTATTTTAAATTTGTCATTAAGTTTTACTTGCGACAGAAAGATACTCGTAAAATAAAACGAATTTGAGATTTTTATCAGACTTCACATAAAAGAAGATAAAGAATACGAAAAACGTGGGTCTCACAATTCTGTCTGTCCAAAACGGTTCGGCCGATTTTATTTAAACTTGATTGATAGAATTTTTAATTTTTTCTTTTTTTTTTAAGACCAAAACTTACGATAACTGTTATACTGGTATTTTCGAAATATTTTGAAAATATGTATGTTTCTTCACAAATATTAAAAAAAAATTCATTGAGTAAGGGCTAATTTATTCACACTCAATTAAAAACAGTATTTTGTCAAGTTAGCTAAATAAGCTTTAAGGTATTAGTGCAATTAAGTATTCTCCATTTAAATTTTCTATTTATTCACTCATCTTTAGTTAAATCCTTGTTTTTAATAAGACATTTAAATTTAAATGTTTGTTATAAAAAATCCCAGGGATTTTTACGTTTTTGTAAATAGACAACCGCCAACAGTTTGAATATTTATAGTAATTTGAAATTGATATATTATTAAAATGTCGACAAAACCCGAAAGGACTTAAAATTTTACAGAATTAAAAGAAAATATTCTCCTTGAATTCATCTTACGACGTTCTAAAGTAATAGAAAATAAAAAAACCGACGCATGCACCCTGAAAGAAAAACAGCGCGTTTGGGAGGAAATTGTATTTAGAACTTCTCGCTAGCTTTAGTAATTTCCAACATAGTTTCAGGCATCCGAATGAATGATCGATTTTTAGCGATTATCCTATTACTTTTGGGAATAAAATGCAAACGGAGGAGATGCTTACACCAGCGAAATCAGAAATAGAGATTTGCATTGATCCAAGTGCAAAAAAAACGTAATGTTATCAGCAGTTGTGCGATTGCAGAAGTATCCCGTGACATAAAACAAATTTAACTGAAATGCTATCTTAATTTAACATTTTTAACATTGTCCACCTTTGAAGAGAGTACTCCACATTGGTCAAGTAATTTCAAGTACCTTAAGCACTGTTTGGTTTGTAAGAAGAAACCTTTGGAAGAAATATTCATCATCCCATTTTCCCATGTTAATTCTATCAGACAAAAAACATAAATGTTAAAAAAGAGCCAAGTTCTTTTATACAACAACCTTTGTGTAACAAAGTCAGTCGTGAAAAGTACTGAGATCTAAAAGTATGCCAAGTTCTTACTTCATGAAACAGCTACAATGTAATAGAGAAATTTTATTATTTAATGATTACTGACTAAAATTTGATGGGCTTACTTGGCAAGTTTTTTTTTATGCCCAATTCAAAAGGTTTTAAAAATTTGACCAGTAAGCCCATCAAATTTTAGTCAGTAATCATTAAATAATAAAATTTCTCTATCACATTGTAGCTGTTTCAATATCATTCTACTTTAAATATTCGGTATTAAACCTTCATGAAGTAAGAGCTTGGCATACTTTTAGATCTCAGTACTTTTCACGGCTGACTTGTTACACAAAGGTTTTTGCATAAAGAAAATTGGCTCTTTTTTAACATTTATGTTTTTTGTCTGATCTCACTCCTTTTTGCAAAGGTTTTAATATTTTTCCATGTCAAAATCTCGAAAGATATGGAAAGATAGAAGGGTGGACTCTACCTACTAAAATCAACTTACATAGTTTATAGTTTCCTATTTCTTTTAATATATTTTATTTTTGTTATTGGTTGTTTTGACTTGCGCTTCAATCATTTCTTCTTGTCCTGGCAAGATACCTAACACTAGCATACGAGTACCTACCTTAATTACTGCAATCGGAAGTGCTTCATATAAATTAAACATTTTCTTAGAAAGTGGGTGGATACCACGCCCCTGAATGGAAAACCCCAATTTTTATTTTTGGTCCTTTATATGCATTTTGAGCCCTACCGTTCTACCAAATTTCATTGTTCTACTGCAATCGGAAGTGTGCCATATATAATTTAAATCAGTTATGAGAAAGTGGGCGGACACCACGCCCCTGAATAGAAAACTTCAAATTTTATATTTGTTTCTTTGTATGCAATTTAAGTCCTACCACTTTACCAAATTTCATCGTTTTACAGCAGTCTGAAGTGCTCCATTCAACCAACACCAATTCGGAGAAAGTGGGCGGATACCACGCCCCCTGAATGGAAAACCTCAAATTTTCGATTTTTTCCTTTACTTGTATAACAAGACCTACCGTTGTGCGAAATTACAAGATTCTACGATGTCGGGAAGTGCTCCATAATGTTGATGATCTGTCAGTCAGTCCAGTCAGTTACGGTTTTTGTGATTTTTGAGGCCTTATATCTCAGGAACCGCTTATGCTAGAAAATTGAAATTTGGTGAGGCGCTTGTGCCTGACTAGCTTAGCAATTCGGAATTTTAAGTTTCTGACTTCATTAGTACTGAAGATAGGGAGGGGTCAAAAATCGCCTGAGTTTGTTCCATGTAAAAAGGGTGTAGTGCCAGAACTTGGCTGGGCACTACCGTGCCCTTTGATCAGTTATTCTATACTGCCATCGTTCGGGTGCAAGCAAATTTTCATCGTTCTCATCACTTATATCCAGCAAATATTCTAGATTATTATCCATTTTGCAATTGTTTTAATTAAACAACGATGACAATTTATTTTTGCATAAGATAAACAAAACCTGATTGTCAGAGCTAATTGAGAATGAATAAATAGAAACACTTCAGTTAAATCCTATTAGCGCTCAAAATCGCTCTTAAAAGGTGTATTTTGTCGTTTTAGTAAAACGCGTATTCAGATTAAATTTATAATTAGTTAATGAAGGAAACGTCAATTTAAATCGTTAAATGCGGGTGAATAAATTATATTTTTTTAAATCGATAAATTTCCCATTGTTAATGATAGAATTAAATTTAATTGAGGTTCAATAAATTGGCCCTAAGAGATGGATGATTGAATTTTTTTTTAATTTGAATTTTCTGAAAAAAAAAAGAAAGTTTCAAAATTTTCGTTTCACAATTTTTAACCCTATCTTGATATATTTGAAACTGTACAATTAACAGTTTTGAAGATGTAGAAAAAAAGTTGTTGTTTTGTCTAAAAATAACCATACCCACGATACAAAATTTAAAAAAAATTATTCGATTGTATTTTTCTCGAAATAGACGCCTATAATTTTGATACAATTTTTCGCTTTATTTTTACGATCTATATTGCAATAAAATAAAATGCACGACTGGGTCGCACGAACTTGCTCCTATGTTATAGACTAGGAATTTTCAAAAAGAAACTTATTAGAGAAAACTGTTCATAAGGATCAAATTAATTTTTTAAATTCTTTTAATAGTAAGAGACGAAAACAAAATGCTATGCAAATATGAATTTATGCAAGAACAAACATAATAAGTCGTTTTAGTGGTTTCTTAAAAAAAGATTTTATATACAAAATTTTTAAATGATTTTTAAGAAAAAATGTTGGTACGCCAATTTAAATTTTTTATTATTGTTCAAAAAAAAAATTAAATTTAAAAAAAAAAATATTGTGCCGTTTCTGAGATATCGAATTTTCAAAAAAAGAAAAAAATAGATTTTTTTTTTCAAAAATTCAAAAAATATTTATTTTAAAGTTTTGAAATGCAATGTGTTTTAGACTTTTTAGAAGCTTCTCTATAAAAAATTTCATTAAGAACCGTTATGTGGATAATGAGAAATTCAAAATTCGAAAAAAATGGTTCTATGTTAGGTACAAGCTGTAATATCTTAATTTCAAAATTTGTTTTATTAAATTAAAGATCATAAAAATTAATTGAAAGAAAAAAAATGTTATCAAAATTCTAGGTGCCGTTTTCGAGAAAAATACGATTTTTGAAAACCATTTTTTTTAATTTTTTAACATTTGTATGGTGGGGTGGGTACCTTTATTTTAAGGTAAAATGAAATTTTTTTTTCTCACATCTTGTAGATTATATGAAGAAACTTTTATTTATCAAGTTTAAAAAAATCTAGCATGGGATTTTCAAAATATTGAGTTTTGAAAAAAAAAATTTGAAGTTTTTTTTAAAAATCCAAAAAAAATTTTTTTGAAAATTTGAATAAACAATTCTATTTTTGAAGAGCCTTCGCAAAAAAAAATGATCAAGATCGGTGGTATTGTTTTTGAGAAAATCAAAAACAAAAAAAATGGTTCCATGGGGGGTACCCTCAATACCTAGTAAAAATTGGAATTAAGACATTACTGGTTGTACCTAGCATAGAAAGAATTTTGACTTATTTATAATCGGCATAATGTTTTTTTACTTGCGACTTATAGGTACTATAAGGCAAGTTATGCATTCGTAAAAAAAATCGAACTCGAGATTTTGATCAAAGTTGACATTACGATGATAGCGAAGACTAAAAATGTGGGTCTCGCAATTCTGTCTGTCTGTCTGTATATAAATATATATACAATGCTGACATTTGGGAATAGAAAGAGAATTGAACACATTCAGTGGAACGATTGTGTTAAAGAAACGAAAAATCATCTGTTCATTGAAATTGATTTCATTATCAGTAAAATAATAAACTTGGATTTAAAAGAAAATTTAAATTGTATTTTATAGAGTAAAAAATTCTACTACTCATAAGCTTCATTTTGATACCAATTAAAGTCTGTACAGTTTGGTTAGTCGTCTTTAAAATGGAAATGCAAATTTTCAATAATGCAGCGCCCTAAGGCGTTTTGCTTTTTACGCTCGGAGGAGGGAACTGAGCTGTCAAAAAAAGATCTGTGTTTCTTTTTAGCTCCGATACATCAGAGCGCTCAGGTTGTGTTTCTTTTTTCAATCAGATGAAGTAAAAAGCTGAGCGCGGATAACTTTAATTTTTTTGTGTGATATGACAGACGCCGATAAAAAAGCAAACAAACAATTTAAAATGAAGATCGACGTTTTTGACAGTTCAGTGCTCTAGTGTATTTTATAAATAAATCGAAAAGCTCTGATCAAACTCTGCTCAGAGCGTACTTAACATGCTCAAGCTTTGCTCAGAGTTAAAAAAGAAAACGCCTACTATATGCAACCAGGGCTGTCACTCATTATACCACAATTTTGATAGATATATCACTTGTGTCTAAGATTTTCATAAGCTACCACTTCTATATCGAAAGAGAAACATTCTTCTACTTTTTGGCACTGATAACGGATTCTGTGATGTAAAAAAGCGTTGAAGGTGTAAAAACCAGAAAATCAATGCAGCGAGGCGTAAATTTTCCGAAAAAGTTGGATTAGCAATATTCATTTTAAATAGAAAAATTAATAAATTTTGTTATCAATGGAATGAACAAATTGCCAAAATCGGCATTTTGATAGATTTTTAACTAAAAAAATTGATTTATCATACCAATGGAAAACAACCTGTTAGCTTTAAACCACTATCACGAAACAGTATTCAATTTTATTCTTTTTCTCAACCTTTTTCCGGTTCGTTATAACTGACGCCTTAATTTCATTTTACCAGATCTGTAAAGCCTCTCGGGTTGACTTTTGTTTTAAATAAAATATTGAGAAGTAGAATTCCTTGAAGATCCATCGATGTGGTCTTGATTACCAACAGAAAATGACACGAGTCTAAGACTTTAAATGGAAGAATGGTAGGTATAGGTCACACTAACTTCGTGATTAGAAAATCGCTAGTAGGTACCATTAAAAACCATTTTACTTTTTTTGCATTTTAAATGCAGAAAGGCGCTTAATCATCTTACTACGCCACTGCAGCTACTATTACTGTTGCACCATTCTAGACAATATCAAATGATACCGAAACCTTGATGCCGTATGCTGAAAGCCATAACCGATAGTTTATTTAAGTTTGTCAGGGTAGCAATTGAGCGGGTATGTAGAATAGTATTCTGTATTCTTGTAAATAACTACATCCGAAGTTGGCCCAAAAGAGAAAGGCCTTTTGCATGGTATTCTAGAAACTGTACTAAACCAAGGTCACTTAAAAAAAAATATATATACATATGTAGATTGTAGATACAACTAAAATTATGTAGATAAATATTTTTGTTTTTGAATGTCTTTAATGCGTTAATTGACTGTGGATGGTTACGGAACAGGTTTGTTTGTTTTTTTTTTTAATTTATATTGAAATGTGCCCATATCTGTCAAGCTTAACACATGCAACACTTTTATTGGCTCAAAATAATTTTGAAATTTGTGTTAAATTAAACAGCATCGAAGATAAAATTCATGAGTAATCAAGCGATAATTTATTTTCGGTTTTAAAGATGAAAATTGCATACATTTCTTCAGTATATCTATAAATAATATAGAAGAAATAAATTCATTTTGAACTAAATAAATTTTACAAATCCAATCTAAAAATTCCTTAAGCTATGTAGGAAAATACTTATTGTAAAATTATGTACCAATATTCTAGGGAGTTCTTGATAGCTGTGTAAAAGAGCTAATTGCAAGAAAAGAAAGTAAAAGTTTGTTTAAGATGTGAAACTAAGAATCTGTTAGGTTAATAAGAAAAGTCAAAACAGATATCGCATTCATCCTCAAAGTTAGCTTTGATTCCATTTTTAACGGAGATTTGTGAGTCAATATTTTTACTTATTTTTTCATACAGTAAAATTAATATACATACATAAATAAAATAAACGTGATTAACAAAAAAATAGTAAAAACTACTAAAAATGGGTTTTTTCTTTAGTTTAAAAAATTCTCACACATTTTTTAAAATAAATATTACTTGAATAGCTTAAAACTAGTAATAGTTATCATTTGTAAATAAGGTTAAATGATAAATAGAATGTATCTTATGAGAAAATAGTTATGTATGTTAATAAAAATGCTCTAAGTTATTTGACGCAAGCAAATTCTATTATTAAAGCTCTAGCTCGATGTTTAACAGTACGAAGCAAAACAGGGTCTACATGAAGCTTTTGTATAATTTTAATCAATTAATGTAAGCAAAGTTAAAAAATCGTTTTATTAAAATTAAAATTTCTTTAAAATTCCTCAATAAAAAAAATTGGGAGCCCAATTCAAAGTATTTAATGATACAGATTTTAGAAAATAATTTCTAAAACTAATCGTTTTATTTACAAAATTCCTGTCGGTTTCCCTTCAAGGGTATGTCCGCCCAAGAGAAATTAAAAACCATATGAAGGAATTTCCGTACACAAAAATATGTCTGCCTAAAGGAAGTGTCCGCAGAAGGAGATTTCACACAGATCCCATCGCAACCTATATAAGGAACAAAATCCAAATAAATACAAAATTAAAATGCACGAATGGGTTTCACGAACTTGATCCTGTGTAAAAGTCTAAGAATTTTAAAAAATGAATGCTATTAAAAAAAACTCTTCATAAGCATAAAATTCATTTATTTAACTTTTTTAGTAGTGAAAGACTAAAACAGAATGTCATGTGATTTCTTAAGCAAATATAAATTTATGCAAAAACAAAAATTATAAATTGTTGTAGTGGTTTCTTATAAAAATAAGCTTTTATATACAAAAGATAAGATATTTTAAATATAAAATTTTGCTACGTCAACTTAAAGTTTTTATTATTATACGAATAAAACTTAAATTTCAAAGCAAAGTATTGATTCATTTTTGAGATATCGAATTTAAAAAAAAAATGATTTTTTTTTTTTCAAAAATTCGAAAAATATTTTTTTTTAAGTTTTTAAACGCAATATTTTTTAAACTTCTTAGGAGCTTCTCTTTATAAAATTTCATTAAAATCCGATAAGATAATAAAGAGAAATTCAAAATTCTAAAATATGGTTCTATGGTAGGTACATACGATTTTCGAAACTTATTTTTTAACTTTTTTAACATTTGTATGGTGGTTACCGTTATTTTTAGATAAAATAAACATCCTGTAGATTGTATGTATTAAAAATCTTTTAACTATCAAGTTTTAAGAAAATTCAAATACACAGCATAAGCAAAATTATAAAAATCGGTTGAGCAGTTTTTAAGAAAATCAAAAACAAAAAAAATTGTTCTAGGGGACTACCATTATTGACAATTTTTCGCAATTTTTTTCAACCATTACCTACTTTTAACTTAATAAAAAATTTGTGTGTACCTATGTTGTTTTTAAATCTGTCGAACAGTTCTTAGAGAAAAAAATGTTTATAAAATTTAGAAAAAATTCATACGGCAAGTACCGTTATTTTTGGTCTTAAAAAATCTTTAAAAACGATATATATAAAGTTAAAAGAATATCGGCCGAAGCGTTAAAGCTCTAGTCGAAGAGACAGACATATAGACAAACAGACAAAATCTCGAGCTCTATTTTTTGTAACGAATGCATAACTTGCCTAATAGTACCTACATATAAGTCGCAAGTACAAAATTATAAAAGAGGAAAATAGGAAGAGGTGCTGAATGAGGGAAACCTTGGGTTTATTATGCTTAAATCTCATCAAAGACTCTTTTGTAAAAGCATTTTTACTTGCGACTTTTAGGTACCTACTATAAGGCAAGTTATGCATTCGTAAAGTAAAAAAAATTTAACTCGGGATTTTGATCAAATTTGACATTACGATGATAGCGAAGACTAAAAAAGTGGGTCTCGCAATTCTGTCTGTCTGTCCGTCTGTCGGTTCGACTACAGCCTAAACGACTCGGCCGATTTTCTTCAAACTTGGTAGATATCATTTTTAATTTACATACAAATGTTAAAAAATGACTTTCAAAAATCGTATTTTTCTCGAAAACGGCTCCTAGAATTTTGATAAAAATTTGTTTGTTTTAATTTATTTTAACGATCTTTAATTTAATAAAAAAAAATTGAAATTAAGAAATTACAGTTTGTACCTACCATAGAACATTTTTTTTTTAATTTTGAATTACATACTCATTATCGACATATCGGATTTTAATGAATTTTTTTGTAGAGATGCTTCTAAAAAGTCTAAAAACCATTGCATTTCAAAACATAAAAAACTAAATATTTTTTGAATTTTTGAAAAAAAAATAATTTTTTTGGAAAATTCTATATTTCAAAAACGTCTTAATATTGTTTTTGGAAATTTAATTTTCATTCGTACAGTAATTTGGCATATCAAATTTTTTTCTTAAAAATTTTGTATTTAAAATTTTTTTTTCTTAAAACCATATTCATATTTGCATAGCATTCTGTTTTTGCCTCTTACTACTAAAAGAATTTAAAAAAAAATAATTTTATCCTTATGAAAATTCTTCCACAATTTAAAAAAAAAACAGCAACAAATTTTTTCTAGTAAAAGCTATAAAATGGTTTTTAATTTAAACGAATATTCAAATTTTCCAAACAATTTTTTTTTTCGAGTTTTAGAAATATTAAAAAAAAATTGTTTGAAAACTAAATTTTTGAAAACAACATGCAACAACCATTTTAAAATTGGCAGTTTTTTAACACAATCTGCATGACGTAAGAAAAAGTTTTTGTTTTTTTCTAAAAATAATAATAGATATCCACGCGTACAAATGTTAGAAAATAGTTTTCAAAAATCTTATTTTTTATATTTAACTTTCAATATCGGTATATTAAATTGAAATGAAATTGCTTATACAGAAGTTTCCAAAAATGTTTTAAAATCATTGCATATCAAAATAATTTTTTTTTTGGAAATTTCATTTTGTTTTTAATTCGATAGATATCCCAAAATCTTATTCAAAAACAAAAAAAAAATTATTTTTGTTTCTCATTTTTTTTTTAATTAAAATAAAAAAAAACTACAACGATTTTTAATTTGTGTTCTTGCATACTTTCATATTTCCTTAAGAACTCAAGTGGAATTCTGGTTTTAAAATCAACTATACTAAATGAGTTATTTTAACATCTATTTTTTGTATTCTAAGTTTCTTAAGCTTAAGAGCAAGTTCGTGCAACCCAGTCGTGCATAATTTTCTTTAAAAAAAAGTTATTGCAGCAATTTAGAATGGAAAAGACAGACAACAACATCATTGCAAAATACATTTTTTTCATTTTCCCTCTTATCGTAATGTCAAGTTTAATCAAAATCTCAATACAGTTATTTTCAAAAAACGCATAATTTTCCATACAATACCTTCATAAATATATATGTATTCATTATCAACCAGCAACTTCTTGCCAAAATAGATTTCGACGACTTTTAAAACTAGAAGGTCTAAAAACTTTTAAAATATGTACAGCTGCAGTCAAAATAATAGCAGTGAAAATAGATCCAAGAAATATTCAATAAAAAAAGAAAGATGGTGCTCATGAAACGTTATAATAAAATTTTATTTATTCGTTACATTTATATGAAATCTATTATAAAAGAAAAATTTAAAAATATCAAAAAAATAATTTACACAAAAAAATATCCAGTCAAAAAAATAGCAGTATTCATAAAAATGGAGAAAATAAGAAAATTACATTGGATTAAAAAGTAAAACAAAATGTATTTGTATTTCTTACGTCAATACTTGGTGGTAGACCCCTTATAGCTTATAACAGCTTCGCATTAAGCCCACCAAAGTTTGACATCTCTCCAATGAAATATTTCTCCATGCAGTCTCCACTGCTTCCCAAAGCTGGTTGTTATTGGAGGGTTTTGCATTTGAAACGAATTTCTTGACGTCTGCCCAAAGGTTTGTCATGAGTTGTAATTTATCAACTACAAAAATATCGTAGCAAAATAAATTCATTTCATACATTGCGTAGGTATTGGCTCATATAGTGCCTCTCTAACATTTTCCAGTTCGGACATTCATTGACATTGAACAGATGTCAATTTTGCAACCTTCTTTTTCGCTGCCGCCGTCATCGAGCAAAGTTGTGGTCTCCGTCGACATTTTTGCCATATTAAACTAAAATCACATATAGTGGGTAAATTTTCAAGATTGTTGTGATATCATACTAAATTTTAAGTCAATTATTTAAAATTTATTTAAAATAATTATTTAATACAATAATACTAAACAGACACAACTCGATTGAGTGCAAGCGAAACGACAACCAAGTCAATTTTTATTTCACCCTGCCACGTGTAAGTACCCAAACTAAATGTCTAGAAAGCAGAAATATAGGTATTGTTCTTTTAAAATAGCACCAACAATTTTAGCCACAGCTTTCAAGTCTGGTGCGTGGCGCTTAATAAACATTTTGTGCTAATTGTATCAATTATCGGAGCGAAACACGTGTGTAATCCCGGTGACGTAATACAACCTTCTAAGGCTGTGAAGCGCCAGCACACACTTCCTCCACGACCAGGGACAGTATCTGCCGAGTACCAGCATTTTGGGAACAGCAAATTCGCCAAGAAAAATCCACGAAATCCGACACTACCAGTACCTCAGCTGTAGTAACAGGCATTCAATAAATAATTTAGTCTACTATAAATTGAGTGTCTGTGCTTCCAGCAGAACCAAATCCACAAGCTATTCCAGATCAATTCATCGATCATTAGCACTAACATTTACTTTCTGTTATCTTGTGTTCAGCACAATCAAAAGACAGAGAAAAAACAACCTGATACTCCATCGGAGGAGTTTCTTGAAACTTGCGCCAAACGGAATCTAACCTAACTTTTAATTTTTTTTTCCTTTATTAACTTTATCAATACATTAATTTGATAATTTAATTTGATATTTGTTATAGTTTAATTCAATAGTATCGTTTAATGCAATAGTATAAGCTTTAATCTTCAAAGATAGTGAACATAAGAGCAAAAGTATAACCTAAATTAATTTGTTAAATGCGTCGTCAGAGCAGATCATCGGGGGGATGTGCGCACATGGTCCAGGATGCTGCAATATTATTTGACATCGTAAGTACCAAAGTTAAATCATAAACCATTATATTTTGTTTTTTCTCTTTAAACAAACTCTCTTAAGCTACTTGAATTGAAGGTTAAAAATGAACTTATAGATAATTTCCATCTTTAAAGTTATTTATCATTTTGCTCTTGTTTCATAAGCGATAGCTAGATTTTGAAATGAAAATTAAAGAGATCATTTGTTACATTGAAATTAATTTCTTTTAATCATGGGCGTTTGGTAATATGAGATGAGAGAGTAACGAAGGTGGAAATGTACAGTAAAGAGACACAGGTTTGTGGTGAGTGAGTGAGTGTTCCTTTTAGCAAAATGAGGGGCAATGTTCATAATTCGGCTAGAACATTGCACGGAGGTGGTTCTTCTTACCACTATAGGATGTGGGCTAGCCAACGTCACAACACCAGACGTAAGTGATCATTCAGACGTGCTGATTAGAACACAAATAATGTAATTATTTTTTTCTGTTGTTATGTTATTGTTTTTTCGTATAATCTTTCATTCTGGCACGAATTTTATTTGTGTGAACTAGGTAATGGTAGCCGCCAAAACCCACTTTATATGCTGAGCTAGCAGGGAGAAATGTGCCAGACGCGGCTTACCCAAGGAATAGCAAAAACTCATTCCACGGTTCATTACAGGTTCTCTATTGGGTTCAAGTCGGGGGATTGCGCAGGCCACTTCATAACAGAAACTTCATTGACCCTCTCTTTGGCTTTTTTGCTCGTGTGTTTTGGGTCATTGTCTTGCTAAAAGACCCATCTTATCGGCATTTCCTCTTCTGCCTAAGGCAGCATGGTTCTTAGAAGAATATCCACATAAAGATGCTGATCTATTACACCATTTATGCGATATATGGGCCCTACACCTTGATAGGAAAAACAACCCCATACCATTATGCTTGAGCCGCCATGTTTAACAGTCTTACGCGTATACCTAGACACATATTCAGCATTAGGTGGGCGTCGTCGCACATATTCCCGGAAACCAGAACCACCATACAGAACAATTTTGCTCTCATCAGACCATATAATATTTCGCCAATGCTGAAGGGGTTTATCGACATGGGCTTTGGCAAACTGCATTCTTTTGGCGATGTGTTTTTTTGTCAAAAAAAGAACCTTCCTTGGGCTTCTGGGATTGAGATCATTCTCCCGCAATATTCTTCTGTACGTTTCTATACTAGCGCTTAGATTTAGCTGTTTTTTTTATTTCAGTAGCCCGCAAATGGGGAGAGACCTTTGAGTATCTCACAATTCTCCTCTATGATTTTGGAGAAATAACTTTTTTTCTGCTCCTGGTTTCGGGTTTTTCTGTATATTTTTTTGCGTTAATAATCATTTTAGCAGATATTTTTTAAGGTTTTTTGAATTACCGTATAAGTTTTTCCATCAGAGAGGAGTTGGCGTATGGTTTGCCCCATTTCCGGAGTGCAATGCTTATTAAGACCCATACTGTAAGTTCGAAGGAATATAAATGTACGAAAACTATGGGTTTTTATACCTTATCTTTTAGTTTCAACAACAAACAAAAAAAATATTCCTAAGAATCAAAAACAATGAAAAAATTCACAAACTATTAAACACTGCTATTATTTTATGAAGCTGAAGATCGCTGCATCCAAATTTATGTTTTCATTTAGGATAGCATATCTCGATAAGTATCAAAGATATTGGAATATATTAAACGCCAAAATGTTGGGCGCAAATTTTCCTAGGGGCGATGTCCGTTACTTTTTTTAAATTGTATCTCGTTATATTTTATTTTAGTGAGTTTTAAAACTTTTAAGACAAAAAAAAATTTAGGAGAGGATATAGACCGCAATAATTTTTTTTAACTTTCATGTTTAAAAAAAATTTAATTAACAAAAAAATAAAAAAAAGAAAAAACATCGCCCCTAGAGTTTGGAAATTCTAATTTTTTCGTGTACCGTTTTTTTACCTACGATTTGTCAATCCAAAGTTATAAGGGTCCAAAATTTTTGTTTTTTTTTTTAATTTCATGGTTAAATCATGGTTAAATAAGCTTAATAAAAAAAATTAAAAAAAGGAGAAACATCGCCCCTAGAGAAACGTATATTCTACATTGGGCCATATTTATTTTATTTCTAAAAAAATTATTGCGGTCTATATCCTCTCCTAAAAATTGTTTTGTCTTAAAAGTTTTAAAACTCACTAAAATAAAATATAACGAGATAAAATTTAAAAAAAGTAACGGACATCGTCCCTAGGAAAATTTGCGCCCAACATTTTGGCGTTTAAAATATTCCAATATCTTTGATACTTATCGAGATATGCTATCCTAAATGAAAACATAAATTTGGATGCAGTTATCTTCAGCTTCATATTATTTTGACCGCACAAAAATTCACTTTAAGTAATATCAAATGACCTTTGGAAGAAAACCGTTATGATATGGCTTTTTTTATTCTGGAAGCAAAAGATAAAATATTCTATTACAAAAATAGTACTAGAATATTTTAAAAAGTTGCCTATATATTAGTTTGTATTAAAATATGTCAATAGTAAGATTGCACTGCTATAATTTTGACCGCAACTGTACATACTTAATTTAAATATGTATTTTCGTTTAAACTACTAGACGAATCTTTTGGAATTTGTCATAAAATAAATGAATCTAATTTGTTAATTTAAACCGCTTTTAGGATAATAGTATACTTTTTCTAATACAATCGAAATTCGAGGTCCAGCGAAACGGGCTGACAACATTAACTTTTAATTAAACATGAATATTTAATATCAAATTGTAAACAAAATTTAATGTCACTCATTATTACAATGATTTGCTTAGATTGTTAGATTGCTACTTCATAAAAGCTCAATTCGTAAATGTGGGTATAGCTTCGGTTTTTGTTGTAATTTAAATTTCAGTCAAAAACAAACCTATAATTATCAATATACTTGTCAATCATTTTAATTGAGTACAGTTGGTTTTCGAAAATGAAAACAAAATATAAGTCATCAAATACTGTGATGTGTCATCTCCATTCTATTTGACAACAATAAACATCCGCGAGATTATTGGACACTACAGGCCAGCAGAATTCTTTCGTTATTTTAATGTCAACTTGCCGATTCTCATATTATATTAACTTAGTATCGGAGAAAGAAAAGCTTTGACGGATATTCGTGGTCATTTGTTGCATACTTTAAGGAAATTGAAATGATTTTAAATCGTTGCATGTTTTTTTTTGAAACTTTTTATGAACTGTCGATTTGTTACAGCTATAATAGGCTTGTAGATTAAATTTTGTTTAAATCCAGGATCAGTATCAATGATATAACAGTTTTTAAAATGAAATAATGAATGCCGTTTGTATACATACACTTCTTACTTACTCTATTGGCAAAGTTCAATATAACCTTTTCAAACAGTAAACATACCTGAAAGTAAAAAAATAAAATGATATAGTTAAAAGAAATTATATGTTAACGTAAAAACTATATTAAAAATATTTTACAGAATGAAATTTAAACAAAAAATATTATGAAACAACCGTAGCACTGAGTAGAATTGGTCAAAAAAGTTCAACTAGTTTTGGAAAATGGTCAGCCATAGAAAATTTGTACTCACGGCTTAAATTTTACAAGGTCACGCAAAGTCACGCGCGATCGTAATAAAAGGTCAATTATTTTCATTAATTGATCAGCTAGGTATACATTTTTCTTATGAATTTTTAAAGTTTGTTTCAAGGTCACGGAAAAAAATTTTTTGGACCCCATTTGGTTCAACTAAGACAAAATAAAGTATACCATTTAAAAGCATTTAAAAGGCCAGTAAAAGGTCAAAAAAGATCTGCTATTTTCAGTAATTGGTTAGTAATTATTTTTTTTCAATAAATTTTTAAAAGAAAATTCAAGTTTATAGCGATTTTTGGCAACTCATTTGGGAAATTTAATAAATATAGAAATATCATTTTAAAGGACACTTAACGGTCATAAAAGGTGAGGTTTTCTTAGTAATTGGTCACCCATATATTTTGGGTGTGAATTTTTAAACTTTCATCAGAATTATAAGAGAATGTTAGAATGTAAGCAGCTCATTCTCGTATATTTCTGAAGAAAATTTAAAACATTCATAAGATTATATGGACCTACAGACCTTTGACGTGTAATACATGTTTTGCGAATATCCCGAAAATAAGGCGCCAAAAATCAGTATGACCTTGAAACAATTTGAAAAATTTATTAAAAAAATCTATGGCTGACCAATGACTGAAAATAGTTGACCTTTTATCAGGATCTAGTGATCTTTCAGGTGGTAAATATTATTTGCGAATATCCCATAAATTTAATGTCAAAATAACTAGCTAAGACCTTGAATTTTCTTTTAAAAATGTATTGGAAAAAAATCTATTTGTGACCAAAAAATCGCGCGTGACCTTGCAAAAGTTTAAGCCTTGATTACAAATTTTCTATGGCTGTTCAATTTCCAAAACTAGTTGACCTTTTTTGACCAATTAGATGGCATTCTTTTTCTTACGAATATCCCATATATGGGGTGACAAGATCCCAGAGACGTAGAATTGGTCTCTAATTTTCTAATAGCGACGATCCCATATAAATAGGACCTCAAGTAATAAACTCAAAAATTTGAAAAATAAACAATCAAAAAAAATATTTAAAAATATGAAATCAGGGTTTTTCAGTAAGGGTGCGGGCGTGTCGATGTTGAATTGGAATGAAACAAACTTTGTGTGAGATATTGAAGAAATTCTTTTTTTTTTTATTTAAAAGGTTTCATACAGTGGAACGGAACCGAGAAGTCCAACTTTTAAAAATCTGATAAATGGCCTGGATTATGTGTACTTTTAGGGCATCAGTCGAGTGCAGTTTATTGTCATAGCTGCTTGACTTCCAAAAACCCACCAAGAATAAAACTGACGTGGACAAATATGAAGATCTTGGTGGCTCATTAACGTCACTAATGCAAGAAATAAAACATGCAAATAAAGCGCTTGACGTTGACGGTACATAGGGGTTCATATTGACTTTCTTGGTTGTAAAAATCATAGCTATTAAATGAATAAAGATAATGGGATAGCTTTTTTTCTGTTTGAATCAAATTTTCAAGGCTATAAATTTTATAATTTTTAAGAAAAAATATTTAAATGGTGTCAGCAGTAGATTCTGCTGAAATACAACTTTCTTCCGATAAGAAATCGACTTAATATTTAACCTCCAAAATTGTCATAAGTAAATAACTGAAGTAACATCAGAGTCTCTAAAAGTCAAATAAGCTTACAGTGGTTCATAAAAGTAAACGAACAATAAATGTTTAAAATATTTTTGCAGGTGTATCAAAAGTTTTTTTTTTTTATTTTACTGCACATTAATAATGCCAACATACTATTTTAGTGGTAAATTTTAAGTCAAGATATGGAGAAATGCTGAACAAAAATTAAAAATCTTTAATTTTAAACTTTTATTTTAAATTTTGCGTCATTGATCTTAAGTTATAATTTTACAGCTTATCAATTTTCAGATTGAGTGGTAAGCTAAACAAATAAAAGCCAAGTAGGTATAAGAACGCCATACAATGTAGAATTTATAATCAATTTATAAACCTTTAGTAATATACAAATATGTATATGTAGATATGCTCTTAAATGAATTGTTTGAATAAGTTTATACCAAGTGTCAGTTTCCTCTTTCGCAGATTGAGTAAAAAAAATTAAGTGTGCCAAATTGGCTGTACGTACTTGCTCTTATGACAAACGTCCATAAATGCGTGAAATAAAGAGCAACAAATATAATTTCCTTTGAGTGATATCAAGCACAAGTGGGCGTGGCAGAGGGTATAACAAAATTAAACATGGGCTTAAGTTAAAGATAGTTGATGAAAGAAATAATAGGTTCACCAACAAGTATTTTCATTCTAAATTCGGTGCCATTTTTAATTTAATTATTTAGCTTAATACAAGCAAGCACCTGATTTCCCATTCTTGATTGGTTCAAAGAGGCCGTAGTTTGTGCGGATTGAATCTGAGGCAATATTGGTTAGAAATAATGGGAATTATTTCCAAAGAATGAACGAATCATTAGTCGCAGCAAGGAGGGGGCTTACAAAAAAATGTCAGCTAATTCGTGATGTTCTTGTACAGCTTGCAAATTGATCAATTTCAATCAATCTTCATAAAGAGGTAAGATGATAATATCAGACAAAGTAAGACTGCAAATAGCAAATCCGAGAAATCTGTGCTGCACAACTTCAAGTCTTTGGGAATGAGATTTCTGACATGGCGGGCATTTTTAGTATTGTACGATTAAAAGTCAAATTTCCAAAAAAAAAAAATATTGACCTCTTTTTGAGGTATCGAATTTTCCACAAAAAAAATAGATTTTTTTTTTAATTGAAAGAATATATTTTTTTTAATCTTAAAATGCATTTTTTTTTAAACTTTTTAGAAGCTTTTTTTTAAAAAATTTCATTGAAATCCAAATGGTATGACAGGTACCGTTATTTTTGCTCTTAAAAAAAAAGAAAAAACCTTTGGGGGGATTTAAAAACCATATCTATCAAGTTTAACGAAAACAGACAGACAGACAGAATTGCGAGACCCACTTTTTCGCTATCATCGTAATGTCAACTTTGATGAAAATCTCGAGTTCGATTTTTTTACGAATGCATAACTTGCTTTAAAGTTCGTATAAGTCGCGAATAAAAACAAGATTGGGAGGGCTATTGGCTCTGGTAAACGCTTCGGAATATTTTTTGAGCTCGGTCCTCTTTTCAAACGGTTTCAAGAATTTTAATTTTTCTTTGCTGTAAAGGGCAGTAGTTGTCCCACTACCAGCAAATGCGTTCAAATATATGTATGTAAGTAGGCATTCTTTTCTACAACAATATTATTGTATTTCTCTGCATTCTCAATGAATGTTTCGATTATGAAAACATCAAAATTATTCATGGCGCTTGCCTCATAAGAATGTTAGAATCCTTAAACTTATTGGAAAGCATTGTTGTAAGTTGCATTTGTGGAAAATTGCTTGTTGCTTCGAACAAAATATCAGCTGATGGCAGAGCTAAAGCACACCGAATCTTTTACGACCGATGGTGCCAGTATCGCAAGAGAGATTTACTACCGTCTAGTACATTAGATGGCTACTGTCAAAATTTCAGCCGAATCGGACTCGTAGTTTTGTTTTGATAACGTATTACAGCTTTTCGGCGAATTTTAGAAAAATGGAAAATGAACAATATCGGTCGTTGATTCGATTCTTGTTTTTGGAAGGTAAATCGCGCAGCGAAATCAAAGAGCGCTTGGATGCTGTGTACGGTGACTCTTCGATGGCGACCGTCAAAAATTGGTAATGAGCTTCAACGTGGTCGCACAACGTTTTTTGATGAGCCCCGCTCATATGCCCCCAAAAATGGGTACCACGGAGGATAACGTGTCAAAAATCCACGATCTCGTATTGGCAGACCGCCGATTGAAGGTGCGCGAGATAGCTGAAACAATAGCCATCTCAAAAGACAGCGTGTGTCATATCCTCGATGAAATTTTGGGCATTAGAAAGCTGTCGGCGCGAGGGGTGCCGCGTTTGCTCACTCCGGACAAGAAGCTCACAGACCACTGCCAAATTGGTCGAATTGCACTACGAACTTCTGCCCCATCCTCCGTATTCTCCATATTTGGCTCCGTGCGACTTTTTTTTGCTTGCAAACTTGGAAAAATCACTCACCGGGAAGAAATTTGAGTAGAATGGGGTGTGGTCATCGCCGCCACGGAGGCCTACTTTGCAGACCTCGGAAAAACCTATTTTTCGGATGGGTATAAGAAGTTAGAACATTGCTGGATCAAGTGTATTGAGCTAAAAGGAGACCATGTTGAGAAATAAATCGCCACTTTTCCAAAATTTTTGTTTTTCTTTTGTAGGCTAAGTACTTATCGGACCGCTCTCGTTTATATTTCGTTGATCTTTATAAGTATCAAAAACAATTGTGACATTTTTACTTGACATATTTTATTTACTCTAATTTTCTATCGGTAAATGCTGAGCACGAAACTTGTGTGACTATTTTATCTTGAGCGACAAATTGACAGTGGTAACACTAAGAATACCTACTAGGCAAATTTCACCTGTCAAAATAATTATCAGTTTTTTTCCAGATTGGGTAACTTCCAAATAACCTTTTAATATTTTTATTTTTACCAAATTTGGTTTTAGAAATTTTTTTTTAATAATTTTTGAAAGTTCATAACTGTTCTTTTATGGAGGTACTTACAGAAAAACATGCAGAAAATCACGAAGCTGATACAAATAAATTGGATTATAAAAAAAGCTTTATAGAATATTATAGTAATTCATAAGAACCAAACCTACTAAATCACTAAAAAGGTAATAGATACATCATGCGGATAATACATCTGTCAGATAAAATTGTGTTTTACCTATCATGTGTCATTTTAATTTTTTTTTTACGAATCTTAAAACATGCCCAAATGATTACTTTTATCGCAAATAGTAGAAATAGATTCTCAAGTGTCCTTGAAGCCAACAGATAAAAAATGGAAATTTTTGTTTCGAAATTGATATATCCATAAACGTGTCGAAGTCTATCATCACCTGATTGTGAATTAAAAAAAAAAAATAAAAGTTATTCACAATAACTTTAGCTTGCTATGATGTGCTGTGCAATTTTCTATAAATTAAAACACTTGTAGCAAAGGTACTTCCCAAGAAAGATACAAATTGCAATTGAAAACGTTTTCTTTTGTCTACCACTATCGCCCATTTGAGATTAAATAAGTATTTTGTTTTTTATTTTATTTGTTTATTTTTTTGCAAACAACACCATCAAGAGTAATGAAACCTAAACGACGCAATGTGTGCTAAGTGGCGGATTGCCAAAAAAAAAAAATAATGAAAAGTGAACAACGCAAAAACAGATCTTGATTCGTGGTCGGATAAAAAAGTATCTAAACACGTAAACACATTGGATGATTAGAAATGCGAGCCAAAATTTGTTTTTAATCAATTTTTTTAATTTTTGTTTTTAAAAAAGTTTTTGTTTATGTTGTTTTCCTATTGAGTTCGTTTTCTTGTCAAATTCTAAACTAAGTCGAACAGTTCCGGCAGACTTTTCAGATTTCTATTTACTTATTGATTTCGTCAATAAACTTAAATAACCTTATGGTTATTTACACATTTGTATAAACTTTAAAATTTTAAAATTTATAATAAATTCAATATGCTCGTATCTTTCTTATTGTCAAACCTTCTTTAATTAAAATCAATGACAAGATAAAATTAGCTTAAGGCGATGTAAGAATCAATAGTTGGATTAAAATTTTGCATAGCTTGCACCATGAAAAGCAAAATGAAATGCACAAGTACAATACTATTTAACCTTTTAAGAGCTTTTGCCTAAAAAAAATGATTAAAATCAGTTGTATAGTTTTTGAGAAATTAGAAGAAACATAATTTACTAAAATGGTTTTTGCTACCGTTAGTTTTGGACATAAAAGAAGAATATAACGTGTCGTGTAAATAATTTAAAAATACTATTTACACAGTAGATAATCGGCACTGCGGCTTATGCTGTAGAATTGGCAGACAGAATTGCGAGACAAATTTTTTCGAAAAAAGCTTAAACAAGTCAGAAACCATTATGACGCTGTTATTAATAACCAAATTCTTACATGACCAAAAATTAAGTTTAAATTTCTGCAATGTCCCAAAGGCAGTAGAAATTTCTAGTCATTTATCAAGAACGTAAAGAATTCAATCTCATCTTCAGTTTTGAAGCTAATCGACAACTTACTTACTTACTTTAGATGGCGCTCACAGTCCAGGGTGGACTACGGCCTCAATTAACAAGCCCATCCAGCTAGCTCGGTCCCTAGCTAGCTGCCTCCAGTTACGCACTCCAAGTTGGTTGAGGTCGCTCTCCACCTGTGCGCGCCACCTGAGGTGGGGTCTTCCTCTGCTGCGCAGACCGTCAGGGGTGGATTCGAAGATTCGACGGGCTGGTGCGTCGGTGTCCTTACGCTCCACGTGTCCCAGCCATCTCAGCCGTTGTATTTTCAGCTTCGTTGTTGAACCTTCTCCTCCATACTCCAACGATACAGACTGGACCGAAGATGATGAGGGTCTTATACAAGGGTTCCTTGGTTCTTTCAGATAGGGCCTTATTACTTAAATGCCTTCTTAGCCCGAAGAAACAGCGGTTGGCAAGAGTAATTCTTCGCTTGATCTCTGCACTGATGTCGTTTTGCGATGTTATAGTGGAGCCCAGGTAGACAAAGTCCTTGACGACTTCGAAGTCGACGATGTTGAGATTCCTTTCTTCGTCTTGTCCTCATTAACAGCCAAACCCATTTTCGCCGCTTCCAGTTCAATACTTGCAAACGCACCGGTAACAGCTCGCTTCGTCCTCCCAATGATATCAATATCATACGCATAAGCAAGCAGTGACTTTTAACTTTTTGTTGACTGACTTTTGAAAAATTGTACCGCTATTGTTGACGTTTGAGTTTCGTACAATTGCTTCAAGAGCGATGTTAAATAGGTTGCATGATAGCGCGTCGCCTTGCCTCAGACCTTTCTCGACATCAAAGGGTTCGGTGGTGTTCTTACCGACCTTGACGGAGCAGCGAGATTTCTCCTTCGTCATCCTGCACAAGCTGACGAGCTTGGCACGGATTCCGAGATAGTATATAGTTGTTCTCTGTCCACGCTATCATACGCGACTTTGAAATCGATAAAAAGGTAGTGTGTATCGAATTGGAACTCCTGGGTTTTTTCCAAAATCTGTCGAAGTGTGAACATCTGATCCAGGGTAGATTTGCCGGGCCTAAGACCACACTGATAGGGGGCCGATCAGCTAGTTGACAAACGGTTTTAGGCGCTCACACAGTACAGATGACAGGATTTTGTATGCGACGTTGAGGAGACTTATAATTCTGTAATTGGCAAACGTCAGAGCATCTCCTTTCTTGTGGGTGGGTTACACTATGCCGAGGTACTGCATACTTTCATCAGTCCAAATTTTTTAGATGAGTTGGTACATGTTCCCTACCAAGTCATCCCCACCTGTTGTGAATAGCTCAGCTGGCAAGCCATCCGCGCCAGCAGCTTTGTACGCTTTCAGCTTGGCTATCGCTGACCGCACTTCATTTAGGTCGGGTGGACGGAAATTTTGACCATCATCGTCCAGGTTGAATGGAATGCTCTGCCTAGCTGTGGAATTTTGGCCTTTCTCCCCATTCAGCAGCCTGAAAAAGTGTTGTTTCCAGATCGTCAGCACGGACTGCGTGTCGACTACCATATTCCCACTCTCGTCCCGACAGGCTTCCGTTCTAGCTTCGTAGCTCTGGGTGGATTGCCTCACCCTTTGGTAAAACTAATCGACAACGACAACCCGATAACTAGCTCTTCAGTTAAGGCCAATATACGGGTGGGCCATCTAGTGGTTTCTTTTTAAATCATAGGTTTTTTTTTGACACTGACAGCTGTTTCCCGCTCGAAATCTTGGCATAAGGTCAGTATCATACCTTCGCATAACTAAATGAGTCGCTTTATGCTTGAACAATGTTAAGAAATATTGAAAACTTATTTCCAAAGTTAGTGCTGTGTAGCCCGAAAAATGCGTTTTTTTGAAAGGAAGTTTTGGCCGAAATGAATCACCCACCACGCACAGACGAGAATCTGGCTGCTGTAGCCTAAAGTGTAAGACTCAATTCAAGAACATCAACTCACCATCGATCGCAACAGCTCAACATTTCACTAACGCACTGAGTAGAATTCTGCACAAAGATCTCGGATTATTCGCTCCAATTGCGCTACTTGAACGACGTTGTGTTCCATAATTAATGGAAAGGTCTGCTCTTACTAATAAAACCAAAATACACGGACAATATTTAAATTTGTTCATTTTACTGCATTTTTAACCGATATTTAACTTGTATTTAAATGCAATGCTTTTATAAATTTTAAGTCAAAAGAAAAATATCTTGTACTTTAAAAAAAAATTATTATAACCATAACTACATTTTTCTAAAAATAATGAAGCAAAATTTTAAGCAACCTATTAATAAAGGCTTAGCATTTTACTAGTTAGCAATTTGTTTAACTTTTAGTAATTTACTAGCTCTTCGAAAATTTTAAACCTTTTTTTTCGTTTAACTAACTAGTAAAATACTAATTCCCTTTTATTAAAAACAGAACATCTGAACACCTTTAAATCATGACAGTTCGTGAAAATTAACAAAACTAAATCGGTGGATCGGACCTTATACTACGTTTTCACCAAGAGAAATCCGCTTGATATTTAAATTAAATCTTGAAGTGTTTTCACCAAAGAAACTGAGATTTATTTGACGTTTTCATTCTGTCTTGTAATTCAATTGTCAATTTGGACAAGAGAAAAAAAAATTGCAATTGGGAAGTAAACAGGAAAAAAACAGATTGATTGTCAATAAAGAAAGTGGGTTTACATAGGTGCGTTCTACAAAATAAGGTTTGTTTGTTTTGCAAATCTTCTGATTGCGAGAAGATTTCAAGGATATTTATTTTAAATCTTCATTTGAGGTGATTTATATTTGTATGGTAAATCTACGAGATTTAAAGGAGATTTATGGTAAATCCACTTAAATCCCGGATTTACCTTTGGTGAAAACGTAGTATTATATTTTGAAATGTCGGAAACTCTAATGTCAAACCTATAATTTATTTTGTTCTATGTTTATTTGCGACAACCTTTTTCGAAATGTTTTTTTCTTATTTTCCCCACTGTGGACTTTACCATTCCATGTCATGCTCCCATAAGATTGATTTGTGTACATAAACATAGCCGCATCACCCTCATGTATAATTCTCCCAAAGAAGTGTAATGTAAAAAGTAGGTACCTGGTGAAATCGGAAGCACACGGCTTGTAATTCGGTCTTGGATGTTTAGGTTTTAACCAAAAACCGAACTACTTGTCAAACTTATGCCTGGAGTAAAATTCTCCATTATCCAGCTCTTCAATAGGATTTGGTCGGGACTTAAAATATCGCACTTTACTGCCAGTTGAGCCTTCAATGTATATCAAAATCTTCGTCTTCCAAAAACATTTTATGCATATTATTTTATTTACTTTTAAAAACGATTAGATTACGAATCATAAAAATCACAATTTACCTCTTTGAAACAAAATTGCCAAGATATTTTTGTTTTGAGGAAAATGACAGATTTAATATGGATTTAGCAAGTTACTAAAAGTTTAGTAAATTTGTGAATTTAATTTTAGTAAAATGTTAAGAGATATATAAAGATGCTTAAATAGTTTAAAATAAGTAAAATCCTCTTTTAAAGTTAGTAACATACATAGTACTTAAATGGCTTTAAAATGTTACTCAATCGTTTAAAATTTCCAAACCTATTTTTAGTTCTTACTTGACTGAACTTTTAGGTCAATTAATGAATAAAAGAATAAACCTTCATCTTATTTTTTTTTAATATCTACCATTTAAGTAGCGTACACTAAAGCGGCAAAGTACTGGATTAATCCTATTATACCATTTTATTTGCGATATAGGAACTATAGGGCAAGTTATGCATTTGAAAAAAAATCAAACTCGAGATTTTTGTCTGTATGTTTGTACCTCTATCTACAGCCTAAGCCACTGGAGCTATTTTTTTCAAACTCAGTCTTCGGTGATTTCCCTAGAGGAGAAATTGATTTTTTTAGCACCAAAACTAAAGGTACCCCCCCATACACCCGTGAGGCAAAATCTTATTTGTCTCGAAAACGACTCAAATGATTTTGATAAAAAAAAATAGGTGTGATATTATGGACATGGCCTATATTCTGCTGGAAAAAATGTTGGGGCAAAATGTTATTAACGGTACCTATTATGGAACCGTTTTTTCGATTTACGACTTTCTCATTAACGGCTCTAACGATTTTAACCAAAAATTTTCAGTAGGAACCTCCTTAAGTTTGAAATAATATTGTATATAAAAATATTCGAAAAATTATTTTTTGGGTTTTTTTGAAAAATCAATATTTTTTAGACGTAAGAACAATTATTTTTTTTAATCATTTCCTAAACTCTATTCTATATTACTAAATACTTAAAATTGGCATCCCAGACTTTGTCCTCGAAAAATCTTAAAATTTTTATATAAAAAATTACTTTATTAATATAACGATTTTTAAACTTTGTTTGCATATATTCATACTTTTCCGGAAATCAGACGGCTATTCCATGCATTTGAACATTTTTATCTCATTAAATCCATGTTTTATATTCATAAAATGTATATTCAATTCCAAAGTACTCTTATATAAGAGCAAGTTCGTGCGATCCAGTCGTGCGTTTTATTTTATTTATAACATTTAATAACACACATCAAGTTGAAATTGAGCTGCCAATTTTGTCAACTGAAATACAAAATATGCGCTAGCTAAAGACGAATGAAAGACAAGGAATTCTAACCTAAAAACTAACAGAGATTTCCAACTTTGCAAAACGGTATAGCATGACATTGCAGGCTTAAACTTTGTATTTTTGTATTTTTTTTTTTAGTTTTAACTAATTTTTTTTAGAAAATTGTCCTGCGGGGGGAATGGAATGCTAGTAAGATTTTATTCTTGCCTAATCCCAGCACGGTCTAGCTTCTTGTGTCGTACGAGTACTATCCGAATCACCCTGTATAAATTATAAGATCTTAAATTTTCCAAGCAACTTGATTCATAAAAGCAAGTGATTTTTAATTTATAAGGTTCCCACCTTTCCCTGCATGATTTTTTTAAAGAAGCTCATTCAAAGCAGCGAACTCAAATTCATCCAAATGATCTTCGATTCAAGAACCAAAAATCTTTCAAGAAATTCGACCAAATTTTCTCCAATCATCGTCAAATTCTGAGATTTTGGTTTTAATTGATTTTGAATTTCGGGATTCTGATCGATGACCTAAAAACCTCGATTGACAATAGGCAGCAGGACAATGAGTCATTCAAGGGTTAATAAACTTGAGCAAAAGGTACGCTTTAATAGAAGTAAATTATTTTTTTAAATCTTTTAAATCTGTGAAAAAGTTTAAAGAAAAATGAGATACTAAGATACAGATAAGTAGATGGATAGACAAAATTGCCTGACCAACTTTTTCGTTCTATATATGGAGTTTGATCAAAAGCTCTTGTTCAATTTTTTTACGAAAATAACTTCCCTAAATAAATATCGCAAATTAAAATATACAGAGTGAAACTGTAATAATTTAAAAATATAAAACGATATAAAAAAAAAAAAACAAAAATGAATTCGTGCAAGTAAACGTCATAAAATCAATTATTATAAAACAAATTATTATTTTTGGACATGTTGTTATTATTCCATATGACTAACACATAAACTAAACAACAACAAATCCGGCTTTTGAAAACCAAACCAAACATGGCAAGTTTCCTCTTGCTCTTACTTTCATTCAAAATCGCAGCAAATAAAGCAATTTAGCAATTACGAGTAACATTGAAGTTCGAGTTGATTTCGATAAATCAACAAAAGAGCTTTTCGCTTGAGTGATTCATATGTTCTCGAAATTTACTACGCCTCTTCGCTTTCCGTTTCCTTTCCAGTGGGTGAGATTTTTTTTTAGTTGACACGAGATCTCGCCAACTCACATAAATAGCGGTTAGTTTGTGTTTTTGTTTTTGTTATTGACGGAAAAAGCTTAAACGAACTGCGAATCTCACAGCAAAACAGAATCAAACAAAAATAAAACACAATTATTATGAATTTCCTCTACACGCGTTAAAGTATCGACCGAACGAAGTAGAACATAATGTATGGCGTTAATGTCGAATTAATTTTGTATTTTGGAGGTCAGATCAGAGCGGCAATTTTTGGCTAAAATTTGTCAATTCCATTTGACATTGGAAGATAGTTGGGTTGTTTTTTGTACTGAGGGTTTATAGTAATAAAACAGCTGGGAATTTAAAATAATGATCAGTAGTCACGTGGAAGATAAATTTAAATATGAAATATTCATATGTTACACGTTTTTAATTATAACAGTAATTATTAAAGATAATGCTTTTGGGTCGACATTCTTAATACTTGATAGACCAGTGAGCTTTTATCATAGTTTTATTTTATAGATTAAAATCAATTGTAATTAAACAATAATTGGGTTCATATCATTTTTCTAGATCAAAAAGTCTCCAAAAAATAATAACAACTATTAGAATTAGACGTCGATATAGGCTAATAATTTTTAATAAAATAAAAGGTCTTAGAAATGTCTTCCATTTCAAATTTAAAGGGCTTATTCAAATCGGAGCTTTGTTTCTGGCCTTATACAATAATGGCACTTTTTTTGAAAAAACGAAAGGGCAAAACATTAGGAAAATAGAATGCACGACTGGGTCGCACGAACTTGCTCCTATGTAATAGACTAGAAATTTTAAAAGCGAATGTTATTAGAGAAAAATGTTCATAAGGATAAAATTATTTTTTTTTAAATTCTTTTATTAGTAAGAGATAAGAACAGGATACTATGCAAATATGAATTTTTGCAACAACAAAAATTATGAGTAGCTGTAGTGGTTTCTTTAAAAAAATAAGCTTTTATACAGGGTGATTTGCATAAGGTGTGACAAAAAGCTAGAGCGTGTAGGTTGGACTTAGACAAGAAAAAAACCGTATGGGAGGGGCAATTTAAGAAAAAAATCACTTAAAACAGAAAAAAAATTATTAAAAAATAACAGTGATACCTACAGAGTAATGCTATAGCGTTTTGAAAAGCCAGAAACACATTCTTTAATTCTGTTTTTAAATAAAGTTGTTCGAGTGAATAGTTTTTAAAAAATTAATTTTCAAAATCAAAATTTAAAAAAAAAAATTAAAATTCTGTTTTTAAACAATTTTTTTTCAAAATTTTACTTAATTAAGTACTATTTTTTTATTCAATATTCAATGCTCCTATTAATTTTTGATCAAACACAAATAACCGGATGTCAAAATGTTTTGTAGTTTTTGAGAAAATCAAAAATAACAAAAACTACTTTTGTTCTAAGAAAAGCCTTTTATTTTAGTTTTTACGTTTTTGGATTCTTAGGTGAATTTACGATTGAAAGGATTAACTTTCTTTTTACTATTTTTTTAATTATCGTGTTATTAGCATACAATAATGTGACAAAGTACTGGATTAACCATATTTCACACATTTTTTCATTGAGAACACCTGCGTGAAAGCATTAGTTTAAAATTGACCTGCCACTTTTTTGTTACGGTGGGGTCGGCTTGGCGACACGACCTGTTTTGTTGTCCCAGTCATACGATATTTCCAAGAATCCATCAACGTCTTCGAGAACACGGAGTACTAGAGCACCGAGGGAGAGAAAGTTCATCTTCTGCATCAGTACACATAGAGGAAAGAATTTTGGATATGGTCCGACGTAATCCCTCCCTTAGCACAAGGAGAATAACTACTATGCTTCAGTTGTCCCAAACTAGAGTATGGGCAGTGCTTCATACCGAGCATTTACACCCGTACCACACTACACCCGTTCAGGAGCTAACCGCAAACGACAAGTTACTGAGAGCTGCATTTTGTCGAACATTATTGCTAAGAGATGAAACTGAACATAATTACTTTGGAAGGATATTCTGGACGGATGAAGCTCATTTTACCAGAGATGGAGTAACAAATTTCCACAATTTACATCACTGGAGTAACAAAAGTAGTTTTTCTTATTTTTGACTTTCTCAAAAACTACAAAACATTTTGACATCCGGTTTTTTCTGTTTGATCAAAAATTATTAAGAGCATTGAATATTGAATAAAAAAATAATACTTAATTACGTAAAATTTTGAAAAAAAATTGTTTAAAAACAAAATTTTCCTTTTTTTTTTTTTAATTTTGATTTTGAAAATTAATTTTTGAAAAACTATTCACTCGAACAACTTTATTTAAAAACAAAATTAAAGAATGTATTTCTGGCTTTTCAAAACGCTATAGCATTACTCTGTAGGTATAACTGTTATTTTTTAATAATTTTTTTTCTGTTTTAAGTGTTTTTTTTTTTTAAATTACCCTTCCCGCCTAAACGGGGGGAAATAGACCCCCCCCTCCCATACGATTTTCTTCTTGTCTAAGTTCAACCTACACGCCCTAGCTTTTTGTCACACCTTATGCAAATCACCCTGTATACAAAATTTTGAAAACATTTAAAAAAAAAATGCTACGCCAACTTTAAGTATTTATAATTATACGAATGAAAATTAAATTTTCAAAAAAAAATACTAAGCTGTTTTTGGAATATCGAATTTTCCAAAAAAAAAAACAACTTTTCTTCAAAAATTAAAAAAAAAAATTTTTAATTTTGAAATACAATAATTTTTAAACTTTTTAGAAATATCTATATAAAAATTTCATTAAAATTCGTTATGCCGATAATCAGAAATTCAAAATTAAATTATTAAATTATTATTAAATCAAAGATCATAAGAATTAATTGAAGGAAAAAAAATTATCAAAATTCTAGAAAAAGTTCAAGAAAAATACGATTTTTGAAAACCATTTTTTAACATTTGTATGGTGGGTTCATTTATTTTTAAGTTAAATAAAATTTTTTTTTCTCACATCCTGTAGATTATATTGAGAAACTTTTATTTATCAAGTTTTAAAAAAATCAAGCATGATGTTTTTAAAATATTGAGTTTTCAAAAAAAAAAAATTTGAAGTTTTTTTTAAATTTGAATACACAACACTATATATTTACATTTTTGGGGAGCCTTTAGCAAAAAAAAATTATCAAAATCGGGTGAACTGTTTTTGAGAAAATCAAAAACGAAAAAAATGGTTCCATTGGGGGTACCAACTGTGTTTTTAATTTTTAAAGCTGTCAAACAGTTTTTGAGAAAAAAAAATTATAAAATTTCGAAAAAAAATCGTATGGCAGGTACCGTTATTTTTGATCTTAAAAATCCACACCAAACGTTGGTTGTGGGTTGGTATTACCCCATAAATGATATTTTGGCTTGTTTACACAGCCATTCATACAAAATTGCGCATCGTCACTAAAGATAATTTTCCGGCCAAAAACTCCGAAGTTTGAGCTCTCGGGTCAGTTGGATCTTATGCGAGTGAATGCCCAAGACCCGGTGCAAAATTTTCCCAGTTATAGAAGTTGAAAAAGTCTGCAAAGGACATACTTCTTGTGCATGGTGAGACATCGACTTACTCAGGTTCTGCTGTACACTTTCATGGAGCACGGCGAACGTGCGTTCCTTTGGCGTTCCTTTGACGTACAAATCTTCGCTGATTGATCACCGAACTGGTCGTCTCAACGCGTGCCACGCTTGCACTAACGAACCTTCATTTTTATAATAAAGTTTTTTTATCATTTGGACGTGATGTTCAATCCTTAACATAGAAAGTTTAAAAAATGTCATGTAGTAAAAGCTAGCCAATATTTTTTTTGGTTTTCGATTTTCTTAAAAACACTACAACTCATTTAGGTCAATTTTTGTATGCTTATGCTCCTTAATTGTTTGTGCTTAGAAATTTTCAAAAAAAAATTTGATTGATCGAAAACCACATGCTCGATTTTTCTGAACCTAATAATTAATTATTTCTTAATACATATCGTCTAGCACATATGAAAAAAATGGATTTAATATAAAATAACGTTACGCACCATAAAAATGCTAAAAAATGGTTTTCGAAAATCGTATTTTTCTCGAAAACGGCAACTAGGATTTTGATAATTTTCTTTCTGTTTCGCTCACTTTTTTACAATTTATACTATTTATTCACTATAAAAATTACAAAACGTAGTTGGAATTTATGGTTTGTACTCCGTGTTTATTAAGGCTTTACTTACTTCCACAGATTTTGGTTTACATCAGTATGTTTTTATCACTGTACTAACAACAGGAATCTTTTCTAGGCTTTGATAAACAAGCTAATATAGTTCCCATACTTAAAAATTCAAATTGCGAAGAATTTTGTCCAATATCCATTATTCCTTTTCTTTCCAAGAACTTAGAGAACAGAATACGAAGGCAAACACTAATTATAGTGAACATGACTAACGAGCTGAGGCAAGCGGTTTATTAATCAAGGTAAGTTTTTTTCGATTCTTATACTCAAGCTTCTACACTAAGTTAATGTTTCATGTTCTGTCGCTAATTTGCTACTTTAATACTTGAGTGAGAGAAATTAGTTTTTCAGTGCTTTAAATACACTCTCTTCGTTTTTCCTAGTTTTGAACAGTGTTCCACAAGGATAGATCTATTGCCCAATTCTGTTTTTTCCTTATATTAATGAATTGCCATCCATATTGAAATACTCACTTCCACTGATGTTCGCAGATGGTGAGCAGCTTTATTTGGGATGTTCCTTTGGTCTTATTGAAAACTGTGTTAATATTGTAAATCATGATCTTCAAAGTATCCATATTTAGTTCCAGCAAAATGGTCTGTTTATAAACCCTTCAAAAACCAAATTTTTGGTTATTTCTAAAAAGTCATTAGATCTTTCTTTTAAGCTTGATAATATCACTGTAAATTTTGAATGAGCTGAAAATCTTGGGGTAATTTCTATAGGTCCCTAACCTGGGAGAATCACATTAAATCTACTGTTGGTAAACTTTATGGAGTCCTTAGTGTTCTTCGAAAATATAAATACTTTTAACTCCAATAGAAACTTGAAAGACGCTAAAACTGTGGTCTGGTTATTCATCTTCTTACATTATGTATGTGAAATTTACTGCGTTTGTGACTCTGGGAGTTGACGGAAACTAATAGGGACCTTCAACAAAACAATAAGATAAATTTATGAGCTTTAAAGGTATGACCGCATCTCTGGCTATGATACTACTTTATACAACATGCATTTTAAACATCTTTAACGCACCTTTACTACTCTACTACTCTACTCTGAGCTGTAAAACTCGAGCACTGCATTCCAATCTCGCAGGCGTTCATGGTCATTTCCCTGCATTTGTTATGACAATTGAATTGTTTAAGAGAAATGCAAATCTTTTAATTCTTATTGGCTTCGATGTACTTCGAGATGTACCCGGACATTCAACGACACTATACGCATCACTTCATCAATCTTTTCAAGCCCAGTCTTTACTATATCTCCCAGTGAATACATATTTACAAAATTAAAAATTATACGGTGCAGAGTTGACTTGCTCGACATACATATGATGAATTTTTGCAGCGTATTTATAGTTGAACAATCATTTGAATACATTTTTTTATTAATTTCAACAAGTTGTTGCTCTACGACTGACAAATGCCCACTGACAAAACTCCATTCAACCAAAATGGCCATCAAACAAAATGGACCTAGATAAAAAAAATGCCCCCCTTATTTAGAGCAGATGTTTTAGCCATTTAAAAAATTCTATGCATTTTTTTCTAATAACATCCATTTTAGTCTCTTCAACTCAAGACCTAGTTGGTGCGACCCAGTCGTGCATTTTATTTTATTTTCGTTTCAAGAACATTTTTTGAACAATCTTCCAAACAGGTTGTAATTCATTTCTTGATATTCCTGTCACGTTAGTTTTGCAAGAATGTGCCAATTTATTCGAATTTTATCGATTCTTTTTTATTTTTATTTTTAAATATTTCATAATCAAACATTTAAGATTCGATTTTTGGCATATCGTTTGACTGGTTTCACTTTTATTTCATTTCGGGATATTGTGATAACTACTGTTACTAGAACTTGTTATAGGAGATAATTTGAATACAATTTTTGAATTTGTATAAATATCTTAATGGCACCTACCCGTACATATGCTAATTGAATTTGAAAATACTAACAAAATTATGCGAAATGTTAATAAATAAATGTTAATAGTTATATAAATATGACATTTAATTTAGTTCCTTGAAAATAAATACTTAACTTGAATTCGATTGAGGTTTTAAATGTTTCAGAAATATTCATTAAGTGTGAATGAATCTAATATAAACTGTTATAATTTTATTTTATTTTATTTTATTTTAATTAGTTTATCAAGAATGAATTTATTTTAAGTCAAATATTGTCAGCTCGAAAATTGATTGGGGAATTTATAGCTAATATTAATATGTACATAATTTTATATGGTAATTTTAGAAATCTTACAATAGAACCTACTCCATCGGGCAAACTATTTAAACAATGTGAAACGAAAATATTTTTAAGTTTAATTTTGATAAATTTATAGAATTAGGTGTACATTTGCCATTTTACTCGTATTCTTTTTTTTTTTTTTTTTGTTATTGTTTTTTTATTTTTAATTATTTTGTTTAGTATTTATGACTTCGCTAGTTCCCGTTTTGCTGAAGGTTGTGGCTTCATAGCTACGGACATTTGATTTTTATTTATTTATATTGTTAAGCCTTGAGATTCAATCTCATTTACCTATGGCTTAAAAAATATTTATATTTAAAAATTACAATGAATACTATTTACAAGTAGATTAAGTTTAAAAAAATCGAGCAAACAAATTTATCTTAATGAAAATCTAAAAAAAAAATATTAGATAACAAATTTATTTTTAAACAAGGTACAGTTATTTAAAAACGAAAACGAAAACAAAAAAATTAATGAACAAATATAGAGATGATCCTAAATAGATATGATAAACAAATTCAAGTTGTTTATGTTTTTAAATTGAGCTGGTAAACTGTTGCAGATCTTACCACCGATCACAAATAAAGACCTGCGAGTAAGCAATGTTGAGCTTCTTGGGATATTCAAATTAAATGTTTAAATGTTCTGGAATCTTCCCTGGAAGATGGAAAACAACATTTGTCCAGCATGTTCCTAAAAAAGGCGGCCCTTCCTCCACCTCCTTTTATCGACCAATTGCACTTACGTCCATTCTTTCCAAGGTCATAGAATCGCTGATAATATCACGAAGATCGATCTTAATGACCGGCGATGCTACTAGGGCAATAATAGTTGCACTGGTGATCTAAAGGCATATCTCACCGAAGAGTGGAACAGATTTTTGCACTGTTTTGGAGAAAGTAATATTATTGGGCTTGATATTTCTATAAAGCATTTGATAGAGTTTAGCAACAAGCTCTCTTATCTAAAATACGTGTGTTTGGTATCAACAAAGCCCTTATTTTTTGGATTAGAAATTACCTTCTAGATCGTTTAATACACATTTTATTGGACGATTTCAAGTCTGATCTTCACAAAATAAATGCTGGTGTTCCCCAGGGCTCTGTTTTGTTTGCTCCGACTCTGTTCCTCATTTTTATAAATGATCTTTTGGCTGAAACTTCTAATCAACTTCATTGTTTTGCCCACGAATCTAACCTGAGCTTCCCATACACGTCAAGTTCACGTCTATCTCCTTCAAAAGTGAAATAGAAACGGTATCTTGTGATAAACTTATTAAACTCCGATCTTTACAAAATTGCTAACTCAATACTGTCTATTGTCGTTGAAGCAAAATGCACCGCCTATGTAATTTTAATTGAATAGCACTTGCATGAAAGAAGCCAAAAAGCTATCACATCTTCGTTGGAATTACCACATTTTGAGACCCCAAAAATGATGCTAAATGCTTAGGAGTTCTACGTATATCGATGTATATCACCTCTGGCTACCATTTATAAGGCATTTATATGTCCAAAACTCGAGTATAACTCACATCTTTGGAAAAATGCAGCACGAACTTCTCTCCACTTATTAGATGGAATTTCGAACAGAGCGTTAAAACTGATACCTGTTTCGCTAAGAATACTTAACAGTTTACCCTTTGTTTTGCTTATTTTGGATGACATGGGGGGTAGGGGAGTCTAGATGATCATTACGTCATCGGTAGTTATTTACTTTTTTACACGAATGGCAACCCTCACATTGCCTATGCTTGAAAACAAAACGAATTTTCGGGGATTCCCGCAAATAATGCATACATTTAGGTAATCGCTTTAGAACCGATTAGGGGAATTACCGCGCGCTATACACGTCTAAATTTCCTCTGTCACGCACACTGATAGGAAAGTTAGACCTGTAAGAGTCGCTGCTCGTCGTGCTAATGAACTGATGTGCATTATTCAAAATTGCAGACTCACAACACTGAGCAGCAATCCAAGCAATCCAATGTCATCGAAAACTTAGAATCATGGATTCGGGTTTCATGGACTGAAGACTGTTAATTTGAATTTAATTTATATGTATGTAACAATTTAAAATATTGTATCAGTAAAATCTAATCTCTATCCTAAATCTATTTTCTTATTTTTAAAATTATAATTATAACATTATAATTAATATAAAAAAAAATACATTTATAATTGAAAAATGTTTACGTAAGCATGGGGGGAGGGGGTAAGCGCTTTGCTTACTTTTGCTGACAAGGGGGGTGGGGGGGTAAATAATTGTAATAAATCTGCTTACGTAATATTTAAACGGCCCCTTACAAAAAAAATATAAGTCGAAAGATAATTAGGTACAGAAAATGTACCGTCTTTCAAAAGTTTACGCAAATAAAATTAAAATGTTTAACTAATATTATTTATTCAATATCCATTTATTTTCTTAAGCTGCTCGTATTTTATTGTCTCTTAGTTTTTAACACCAGAGAAAAAATTTAAGCTGGTTTAACAAATACCAAGTCATTAGAACATTGTAAAGTCTCGCCGTTTTTAGTAGGGAAAAAATGAAAGACTTACGTTTGGAAATTATTACTACCGAAAATCAGAGTCGTATGGGAATGCTTTGTCCAATTTGCTGGTCGTATATATCATCCTACAAAAAAAGATTTAAGTGCTATAGTGGATAAATTTGAATCAGACAATTTACAGCCGAGTTTAAAATCATTAGATTCCACTACGCTGCCAGGAATTAGAAAACTTTCTTACATCAAATTATTATGAATAATTAAATTATAAGGAATTTGGCCCATTCCTAAGTAAACTCAAAAATTAAATTGTCATCATTTAAAGTACTGAAACTTCTCCAATTGGGCTCTACAAATCTATACTACTCGTAAATGAAACATAATTTAAAGTAAATATGAAATGGTAGGAAAATAATTTGTTTAATTTAAATACATATTTCTAAAGTCAAACTGTAAAAAACGAGAAGTACATTACAAAATTAAATGCACAACTGGGTCGCACGAACTTGCTCTTATGTAAACGACTAAGAATTTCAAAAATGAATGTTATTAGAGAAAAACTGTTTATAAGCATAAAATTAATTTTTTAACAGATTAAAACAACTCCTTTAGTAGTTGGAGCTAAAAACGGGATGCCAATTGATTCAAGCAATTATTATGTTATGCAAGAACAAAAATTAAAAGTCTGTACTGGTTTCTTAAAAAAATAAGCTTTTATGTAAAAAAAATTTTAAAACGTTCTTAAGGAAAAAATTTGTTACGCCAGTTTAAAGTTTTTATTATTGTTCGAATAAAAATTAAATTTACAAAAAAAAAATATTCAGCCGTTTCTCAGATATCGAATTTTCCAAAAAAAAAAATTATTTTTTTTTCAAGTATTCAAAAAAATTTTTTTTTAAGTTTTGAAATGCAATGTTTTTTTTTAAATTTTTAGAAGCTTCTCGTTAGAAATTTCATTAAAATCCGTTTTGTCGATTTTCGAAAACCATTTTTTGATATTTGTATGTAATTTTTTTTTCTTACATCTTATAATTTAAATTAAGAAACTTTTATTTATCAAAAAAAAAAACAGTTCTTTGACAAATACCGTTACTAAAATTTTTGCCTAAAATTTTTTTTCATCAAAATGTAGTCTATGCCCATAGTAGCACTCTTAATTTTTACTTGCATCGAAAAGATAGGCAAGTTATTCATTTGTAAAAAAATCGAACTCGAGATTTTGATCAAAGCAGACATTAGGATGATAACAAGACGGAAAAAGTGGGTTTCGAAATTCTGTTTGTCTGTCTACATTGACTGTTCGAAACGGCGATTTTTGTTTAACTTGGTAGATATCATATGATATTGATATGTGCAACCGATTTTGATCAGTTTAGTTTTGTGTATTAATATTTTTAAAAAATATAATATAATATATGTATGTATACATATTTTTTTAAACTTGACAAATAAAAGTTTTTTTAATAAAATCTAGAAGATGTGAGAAAAACGACGCTTAGAATTTTAATGAAATTTTTAGAGAAAAACTGCTAAAAACTTACATTTGTTTGTATTTTGAAAAAAAGAAAATCATCGTTTTTTTTGAAAATTCGATATCTCAAGAACGGTTTAGTATTTTTTTTTTAATTTAAAATTTTATTCGTATAATAATAAAAACTTAAAGTTGGCGAATCAAAATTTTATATATAAAAGCTTATTTTTTTTAGAAACGGCTAAAACGACATAATGTTTGTTTTTGCGTAAACTAATATTTGCTTGAATTCTGTTTTTAGCTTGAACTACTAAAGGAATTGTTTTAGTCATTTAAAAAATGAACTTAATGCTTATGAACACTTTTTCTCTAGTAACCTTCATTTTGAAATTTGTAGTCTTTTACATAAGAGCAAGTTCGTGCGAACCAGTAGTGAATTGTATTTTGATCGCAATCTTTAAAGCCGTTTTCGAGATAAATTGGATTATGCATAACGGCTGTATGGCAGGTACCGTTAGTGTATGGTTTTTTTCCAAATGCAGAACTTGTGATATAGTACTTGTAACATAAAAATTAAGAATTTGAAATTTCTCATTTTAGGAAAGCGGCAGCACTTCTTAGTTGTTAATTGTCTTTTCTATAAACTATGTACAAAAATTCATTTAATTTGTTAGAATTTTACACCACTAGCTTCATTGGTAACTTTTAAAACGCTGAAACCTGAAAAAATAAAAGCTTTGCCAAAAGGAGTGAAATCGCAACAAAAACCAACAAAAAAATGTTAAAAATTAGAGCCAAGTTTTCATATATACAAGAACCGTGTGTGTAATTTTTTGGGCGGTGAAAAGCAATGAGATCTAAAAGTACGCCAAGTTCTAAGCTTATGAAGTTTAATTTAAATTTTTTAAGTAAAGTGATATTGAAACAACTCCCTTTTATGAGGGAAAATTTAAAATAGTATTATTAACTAAGGCGGCGGGCCAATACGTCAAGCAATTCATGATATTATAGTGCACGTATGGGAGCAAGAAGAAATGCCAGAAGACTGGCGAAAAGGCATAATATGCCCCATACATAAGAAGGGAAATGTCATAACGTGCAGCAATTATAGAGGTATCACGTTGTTGAGTACCGCCTATAAGATACTCTCCTCTATCCTACAAGACCGGAAAACCCCATACGCTAAAACCGTCATCGGACAATATCAGTGTGGTTTCATTCCAGGCAAATCAACAACTGATCAGATCTTTACCCTTAGGCAGGCGATGGAAAAATGTCTAGAATTTAACATCCCAACATACCATCTGTTTATAGACTTTAAGGCCGCCTATGATAGCATAGCCAGGGTAGAGCTTTACAAAGCCATGAGAGACTTCGGCATCCCAAATAAATTGACACGACTATGTAGGTTGACCATGACCAACGTAACAAGCCAAGTAAAAATAGCCGGATTGCTATCCAGACCAATCAAAATCTTTAATGGACTCCGACAAGGGGACGGTTTGGCCTGCCTCCTCTTCAACCTGGCGTTGGAGAAAGCAATCCGTGACTCTGGCACGACAACAAGAGGGACCATCGTCAACAGGTCCAGCCAGTTACTAGCTTACGCAGACGACATTGACATCATCGGAAGATCCGAACAAGCTGTACACGATTCCTTCATCCAGATCGAGCAGGCGGCACAAAATCTGGGGCTGCACATTAGTGAAGGTAAAACAAAGTACATGGTGGCGTCGAATGCGAGAGGAACAGTCGGTTAAACAATCAAGGTACCGGAGCATGAATTTGAAGTGGTGCAATCCTTTAAATACCTTGGGTCAAAAGTAGCAGCCGATAACAATATAGAAGAAGAAATACGCGGGCGGCTTCTCAAATCCAACAGAGCCTACTATAGTCTGTCAAAGCTTTTCAAATCCAGAAATCTCACCATAACTTCAAAACTGCTGCTGTACAGGACCATGGTCCTGCCAGTACTCACATATGGATCCGAGACTTGGGTGCTTAGCAAAAGGCACTCCGACCTCTTACCTGCGTTCGAGAGAAAAGTCTTAAGGAGAATTGTTGGCCCCATATGTGAGGAAGGACGATTCCGGAGACGGTACAATCATGAATTGTACGCAATCTACCTAGAAGCAGATATCGTGACAAAAATTAAGCTCGGTAGACTCCGGTGAGCAGGGCACCTAGCTCGCATGAGCGAAGAGGAACCTGCTCGGAAAGTTCTTTGTGGTACATTCTATGGTAGACGACAGCGTGGTAGACCATGCTTGCGCTGGAGAGATGGCGTAGACCAGGACGCCCGAAGCCTTGGGGTGCGCAACTGGATGGCGTCGGCTAGAGACCGGGATAGGTGGAGAGACTTGTTGAAAGAGGCCAGGACCGCAACCCGGTTGTCGAGCTGATGATGATGATGATGATTATTAACTAAAATTTGTAGGGTTTGCTTGCCAAGTTTTTTATTATTGCTCACAATTTTCAATGATAAGAAAGCAATGAACCCTAAAAATTTTATTTAGTAATAATAACAAATATAGGGGATCAAAATGTTCGAAAAAAAGTGAAAAGCTACTGACGGACGCGACGGTAGGACATCGTGGTCATCAACCCCAAAAGTAAAAGTGTAGAAAAGCACTTCGGCATCTGGCTGTTATATAACCTTTTGCTGCATAAACTCGCCATGGAAAGTTACAATGTCGAGTAATACGGAGAAATAATTAAACTTCATTATCTAATGCAGTGGCAGGCAGATGCTAATATCAGCAAAACAAATTCTCAGCGGACATATTTGCGGTGGAAATAATATGTCAAAAACCAAAATTGAAGTTTTTTTGCCAATGACACTACATAAGGTCCAAAAAGAGCCAATGTATAAGCAGAAAGTCACTGTGTGGTGTGGAGAGTGACCAGCGACATCATCAATGCGTAGATGACGTTGCCATCATCAACTGAGACCGGTACCAATCCATGATAACCACTTTCGTTTGCCCCAAAATTGAATGATAAGGATGCGTATGAGAAAGAAAATTTCATTTTCCTAAAAAACTAAAATCACAATGAAATTTATAGTTTTAAGTTCAAAAGACCCCTAAGAGTCTGTTAACTAAGTAGTTAAGTTTGTCTTGCATTCAATTGATTATTATTTAGTTGATAAATAAAAATAAATAAAACATTAAAATGCCAGGCTCGTAGAGAGCCTAAGCCTAGTGAACAAAAACTCTCAACAATTTATATGTGCGTGTTAGCAGAAATGGACTAGAACTACAATTTTCTGCTGATTCCGAACGGCTAAAGATACTCTTCGGGGATTCGTCATTTGCGCTCAAGAAGCAGTTCACAACTGAAAAAACATTTTCACAGAGGCTGAGAATTGAATCCAAGCCCTTAGCTTAACTGTCCAACGCACTATCCACTATGCCGAGAAGTACTACATATTTAAAAGAAATCGTTTAAGCAGACTCGCAAGGCGAGGGCTTAACGCCACCGCCAGCGTCACCATCGGGTGGCATACTTCGAGGGCATCTTTTTTGACACGCGCGTACTTTTTTAAAGGCGATAAACTGTGATAACTGCTAGAAATTGGCATATCTCCAGCCTCGTTCATTTCAATTGAAGCGTACAAAATTTTATTACCAACTCAAATCGAAACCCTTCAACATGTTGTCACTATTATTTGAACAACGTGCCCAACCGTTGTACCGTGTCAAATGCGATTGCAAATAATTATTGTAACAATCAACAATAATTAATATCTAAAAAAAAAAGGTCTCCCGTGGATAATTGCAAGCAATGTTATGAAGGTACATCTAGTACGTCTTGGCCCGTAAACAAATAAAAACTGTAAAAACATCTGATATCTGATCAAAGAAATATCTGTTGAAAATAGAATTATTATTTTCTTACAATGTAAAAGCTTTAATTTACTTTCGATTACATTGACAATATTCAATGTTTATATAGTTGTCCCGCTGACTTGATATGTTTACGGTTCAACAAAACTGGCAAAACAAAATATTTGTTGTCAACTCAGTCAGAATATCTACACAAAGGCATTAAACCTTCCCTACGAACAATAAAGCCACGAAAACCACAAAATCTGATTAGAAATATACGAAAAAGCTTTTTTTTCTTCGAATTTTCAATGTTGTTTACGTAGCCGTGAACTTTAAAAAAAATTAAAACAAAAAATGAAAACAATATTAAACTTGTTATTAATTAAAGCGATACGAGTGTGAGCTATTTTTGTGAGTTGTTGTTGCTCCGCCGCCGCCGGCACGTCCCTCCAGCCCTTTCCTTTTGGGTTGTCACAATTCACTACACTCGTCATGACTGGCAGCTTTATTGAAACAAAATCTAAATGTAAGCATTTCCTGTAAATGAATTTTCTCAAAAACAAAAAATTTCTACGTCCTACACTGCTGTTGAGAAATTTTGTTCAAATATTTTGAGTGATCGTTTTTTTTAGCGTATCAATTTTGCAAAAATTTTCGACGTTAGGAGTCAATTTTTCAAATTGTGCAGAAATTATTTTCGAATTTTAGAACCGAATAAGTCTGTTTGATTTAGAGTCGGAGACAGATATAAGTGATTGTCAATTTTGAAAATTCACCTGTGGAAATAATATTTTCGTGCTGTACTTAAAAGTGTTGATAGAATGATCTATCTAAGTTTTATTTTCAATGTTTTGACAGATAAAAACGAAAACAATAAATATGAATAAGTGTTAGATATTTTCTCAAGACAAAACTAATTACTAAGCTAAATAAATCAACCCGCAAATATTTGCAAGAAATGTTTTCGGAAACATTGAGACAGAACAACAAATTTGTTCTTCAAATATTTGTTAAGTGTGCACTAAAAGCTTAATACGAATAAAATACTGTGTTTAAAAAAAATAAAATGCAAGATTGGATCGCACGTGCTTCCTTTTATTTACAAATATGATGGCACTTAACACCTAAATAAATAAAATTGTATGAACAATAATGAATTTCTGTCAAAAAAAAAAATAAAAATTGATAGAGAAGTTTTAGTAATATAATAATTTATTTATCTACTACGAATTTTTTTTTGAAAAATTTTTAAAAAAGAATTTCGGAATTTGGCAATTTCAGGGATTCAATAGTATACATTTATAAAAATAGTTTCAAAAAAGAATCGTTCACTCGTTTCAGAATATTGAATTTTCGAACGAAACTCCAAAGAATATTTTTCGAAAACTTTTAGGTGCAATATTATGTGAAATTAGTAGGAACTTCTGTACAAAAAAATAAAATGAAAACCGTTCTATAACAGATGCCTACAATAGAACACAACATTTTGTTTATCAAAATCGGTTAAAAAGATTAAGTAAACACAGGTTATATTTTTTGTATACAAAATTTCCTTAAAATATTAATATAAAAAATTTGGGTATATTTTTTGTTAGTACAGTAAAACTCGCTTAAGAGAAACCCGCTTACCTGAAACACTTTTTTCATCCCCAAGTATTTTCCGACCAATTTCCCTTAAAACACTCTGCTTTAGTGAAACTCGCTTTAGCGAAAAACCCGGAAAACTGAAACATACCTACGAGTATTTTCAGTTAATTTTTAATATTTTTCATTGAAAAAAACTCTCTTAAGTGAAAAAAAAAATTGAATCGAACAGAACAAAAATTTGCTAGTTTTCGTTTTTCAATAAATTATTTTTGTGTTATTTAATAGTTGTTTTATTTAACTTCTTTCTAGGCAAGTCCAAAAAATAAAAACAATATTGTTTCTAGCATTGAATCTCCGCTTGATGGAATTTTTAAATCCGCTTAAGTGAAATTATTTTTCACTTAATTTTTTGAAATTTTATAAATATTTTTTTTTCCTCAAAAAGTGTCCCACAGATTAAAAAAAAAAAATAAAAAAAATTTCCAAAAAATAGTTATATTTAGTACCCCCCTTGGAACCATTTCTTTTCTTTTTGATTTTCTCAAAAACGATACAATCGATTTTAATCATTTCCTTATATTAAAGCTCCCCAGCAGTTCCAATATTATTGTCTATTCAAATTTTCTGGATTTTAAAAAAAAAAAAATTTTCAAAATTTTTTTTTGAAAACTCAATATTTCGAAAACCTCATGCTCGACTTTTTAAACCTTAATAAATTAAAGTTTATTAATATAATCTACAAAATATGAGAAAAAAAATGTATTTTACCTAGAAATAACGTTTCCCTCCATACAAATTTTAAAAAATGGTTTTCGAAAATTTCGAAAAATTTTTTTTATTTGGATTAATTCTTGCGATCTGTAATTTTATAAAAAATAAAATCCACGACTGGGTCGCACGAACTTGCTCGTATGTAATAGACTAGGAATTTAAAAAAAAAAGTTATTAAAGAAAATTGTTCATAAGGATAAAATTAATTTTTTAAATTCTTTTAGTAGTAAGAGATAAAAACAGAATGCTATGCAGATATGAATTTATGCAAGAACAAAAATTATAAGTCGTTGTAGTGGTTACTTAAAAAAATAAGCTTTTATGCACAAAATATTCAAAACATTTTTAAGAAAACATTTTGGTACGCCAACCTTAAGTTTTTATTATTGTACGAATAAGAGTTAAATTCCCAAGAAAAATATTAAGCCGTTCTTGAGATATCGAATTTTCAAAAAAAAAGATACATTTTTTTTTTTAAGTTTTGAAATGCAACGTTTCTTAAACTTTTTAGAAGCTTCCTTATAAAAAAAATCATTAAAATCCGTTATGTCGATAATGAAAAATTCAAAATTCAAAAAAATCGGTCAATGGTAGGTACAGTCAGTAATATCTAGATTTCAGTTTTTTTTATTAAATTATAGATCGTAAAAATTAATTAAAAGAAAAAAGTTTTAGCAAAATTCTGGGAACCGTTTTCGAGAAAAATACGATTTTCGAAAACCATTTTTTAACATTTGTATGGAAGGTACCGTTAGTTTTAGATAAAATAATTTTTTTTTTTTTCTCAAATCTTGTAGATTATGTTAGGAAAGTTTTATTTGTCAAGTTTTGAAAAAAAATGACCATGGGGTTTTCAATACTTAAATTAAAAAATGTAGGTAATAGAAACATTTTTTAGTACATTACTGTAAAGTACTCTAAAAGAGATACAACTTAGGCCGTGGTGCGATGGATGTGTGCTCGCCTGTCAACCTCATGATCACAGGTTCGATCCCTGCCGTCGCCTATGTCGCTTTAATTCCATTAAAAAACCTTCTAAAATAGTCATCAATGGGTTGCTGGTTTACTCATTACATCATTACATGTTGTTCAGGCATAACACTAACAACATGTAATTGAGTTAAACTAGTATGGCCAACAAGGATGAACACGAATAAAATAATGTGAATTATAAGCGACATAGAAATAAGACACGGCATTTCTCCGCTTTAGCTCAGCCGCCATCCCTGGAGATAAAAATATCTGAGACAACCACCAACAGTCTCAGAACATCGTGCCACACATCTTTCCTATCCTTCTTTCTCTTCATTAACTTCACGCCCGCGCTGTGTTGAAACATTTAAAGGGTAATCATAATCCCTTGAGCTCGGGTAGATTATAAAAAAAAAAAAAACAATATGATTTTGTAAAGTTATATTTATGTCAAAGTTACTGTAAGTAAAAAACGTGTAAAAACGCAATAGGTATTCCTGAAAATGGAAGGCTTAAGGTGGTTCACCAATTTCTACTTATTTACAGATTTAGTCTTTCTCAATAAGTTCTAAGAAATTATATTTACTAACTATATCTTGGAGTTTGTTAACTTCAATCTAATGCAAAATATCATTTTTTGAGCTTCATGATAGCTTTGTACATTTTTGATGTGTAAACATCTATGCCGGCGGTAGGGTAAACACTAAACGTGGGTCGTTGGGCGTACGTACATGTTCCGTGTAGTCCGTTACGGTTACGCGTTTCGTGAAGCTCGTTACAATTACACGTTTCGTGTAGTACGTTAGCTTATGGAAGATTGCATTTAAAACCTCGTTTATATTGGAAATGTTGTGTACTTTCTACATCGTGTTATCTACATTGGAAACTTTGAGACTCTTCAAGAAGGGCTTGCTTATGGTGTCAATGAATTGAAGTCTCGATTTTAGGATGCCAATGGATGACGAATTTCAGTTTCTTCCTCATATATTAACTTTGAATGATGTCAATCGGCTTATAAATCTCTGATAGAGGGAGTGGGATAAAGTACAAGGCCGTTGAAAAAAAGTCTGAGGATTACCTAACTGGTAGAAGTCAACAGGGCAGATAAATAATACATGCTCTAGGAAAATTATTTGTTCATCAGGTATACCCCAGGGAAGCCATCTTGGCCCGCTCCTTTTCATTATCTTTATTAATGATATTATTTCTGCGATTAATCGTTATGATTGCATGATATACGCAGATGATATTAAATTCTTTTTAAAAGTTAAAACTTTTGAAGATTGCCAATTGGTTCATCGGACCTCGATCGCTTGTCTAATTGGTGCCACATAAACGGTCTTAAACTTAATACCAACAAGTACAATTCAATTTCTTTTCCGCGAAATACATTAAGTATATTTTTTGATTATGCCATTGAATCTAAGCCTTTAAATCGGGTCTCACAAACTACGGATTTAGGTATTATACTTGATTCTGCCTCCTTTCTCTTAAACCACAATTTGATTACTTTAAACGTAGATAAATACAAAATAAATAAATAAGTTTAACAAACTTTAAGTTACTAGTTACTAGCGGAGTCCGGTGGTGCGTTCTTTTTCTAACAATATTTAACTTTTGAGATAAATAAGTAGATTCATTCACTTACTTTGTTGCTCTGTAAATTCTGTGAATTTCGGTCCAAAACTTATCAAAGTTCATATAAGAAAATATTTTCAATATTTAAAAAACATCTTGACTTGCATTTTTATGTATATTTATTGGCAAAACAGATTCGGGACTGGGACAAACGTTAATGTTTACACATCTAAGCTGTGAGTCTCGGCACTCGCACTTTTGTTTTTTAATTATAGTCGGTTCATTGTTGGAAAATTCGGTCTCTGTCTCAATATAGAGATTGGGAGACATCTAGTGGTTTCTTTTTAAATAATAGGTTACTTTGACACTGACAGCTGTTTCCTGTTCGAAATCTTGACAGAAATTCAGTATCATACCTCCGCGTAATGAAATGAGTCGCTTTACGCTTGAACAACGTTAGGAAATATTGAAAACTTATTTCCAAAGTGAGTGCTATACGTAGCCCAAAGAGTGCGTTTTTTTGAAAAGAAGTTTTGGCCGAAATGAAGCATCCACCGCGCCTTGTGTACGCAAGTTTGTGCAAAATGTTCGTGAGACTAGTATGCTAGTGGATAAGACTTATAAACCCCTTCGTCATACGGGGCGCACAGACGAGAATGTGGCTGTAGCCGAGAATGTGAGACTCAATTCACGAACATCAACTCACCATCGATCTCAACAGCTCAACATTTCACGCACCAGCCTGAGGAGAATTCTGTACAAAGATCTTGGCTTATTCGCTTACAAGGTCCAATTGACTCCAGCCGAGGCGGTCACTTGAATGACGTCGCATTCCATAATTAAAGGGAATATCTGCTCTTACTAATAAAGCCAAAATACATGGAAAAAATTTAATTTTGTTTATTTTATTGAATTCCTAAAAAGAAACTTGTATTTGGCCCACCCAAACTTCAGAATACCTTCAATTGAAGGCACCCCGCTGAAGATTTCAGATTATGCAAAGTATCTTGGTGTGATTCTAGATAGGAAATTAAACTGGATTCTTAACACTAAGGAAAGAGCGAAAAAAGGAATGATTGCATTCTACTCCTGTAACAGAATCTTTGGCAAATCCTGTGGACCTAGTCCAAAAATTATCAGGTGGATGTATTTGGCGATAATCAGACCAATACTAACATATGGTAATTTGGTATGGTGGAATGCAACGGAAAAAAGCACGAACCTCAAAACTCTGGCAAAAGTACAGAGACTCGCGTGCATTGGGATTACGGGTGCCATGAGATCCACACCAACTGCAGGGTTGGAGGCGATACTCAACCTGAAACCCCTAGACCTTTTCGTACAAGAACCCGCAGCATATAGCGCCTTAAGGCTAAGCCAGACTAATACCTGGAAAAACAGTGCAATAGGACATGCTCAAATTCTTCAGAAATACTTGGGTGATAGCATCATTACAGATTATACAACACCCGAGCTTGACTTTTATAAACCATTCCAAACTGCCTTTCCAGGCAGAGAAGAATGGCTGAACAACCAACCCTACACCAGTGAATCAGAAATAGCAATCTATACTGATGGCTCCAAAATGGACACAGGTGTTGGTGCAGGCTTTTTCTCAGAAACTCTTGAGCTAAACAACTCACTTAGGCTCCCAGATCATAGCAGTGTCTTCCAAGCGGAGGTCCTGGCAGTGACAACAGTTGCTAGACAGGTATCAATGATGGCGATACCACGGGCTGATATCACCTTTTACATTGACAGCCAAGCGGCAATAAAAGCGATTTCTGCCACTGTGATCAAATCGAAGCTTGTCTCCTGCTGCCGCGAAGAGCTTAAGGTTCTTGGCACGCAGCACAGTATTAGACTCTGCTGGGTACCGGGACACAGCGGCATACCAGGTAATGAAAATGCCGATGAGTTGGCAAGACAGGGATCAGCGCTCGACGCTAGTCAAGCAGAGATGGTAAGCATCCCACTCTGTAACATAAAACAGAAAATTTCAGACATAAGGAAACAGAAAATTTCAGACCTAAGGAAATCCAATGAAAGGTGGAATCTACTTGACACCTGTGATACTACTAGGAAAATATGGCCCTGCTTTAACAAGCAGAGAACTGACAAAATTATACAACTTAGTAAGAAGTCCCTTCGCTCTCTTACGAGCATAATCACCGGACATAATTTATTGAAATACCATAAATTTAAAATGAAACTAAGTACAGATGCAGTACCTATGCAGAGGATGTGGTGATGAAGAGGTACATGAAGACACATAACACTTTCTCTGTCATTGCCCGTCACTATGCCACCTGAGAAGGAAATGGCTTGGTAGCTACTTCTTTGATAATCTTGAAGATATTTCTAATATTTCAGGAATACACATATTGAACTTCGTCAATGCCTCAAAATGGCTTGACTGATTAATAGAATACATAGGTTTTATCAGGAAAGAGTGATTACACTCACGGGTAACACAATGGATCTACATTGATCTAAGTGTGACAATAGCAACATCAATTGTCAGCCCAACAACCTAACCTAACCTGGCCCACCCTTTATTCTTAAAATATTGAAAATCAAATTCAACTTCTCAATAAAAAAAAAAGTGTAACACCTCGAAACACCTCAAATGTAACCTGAGATTTCCTTTCCCCCATTTAGGGCTTCCCGATAATACGTAATTATATTTTCTCGAAAGCAGTAGGCCCTTATCCTAAAGAGCAACTAACAACACATTTTTCCATCACAGCACTGTATAAATTAAAATAATAAAAACGTCAAACTTACCTGCATAATGGGATACGAAGTCCGCAATTTACCAGTTCTCTCAAAAATAGTAAACCGATCCGTATCAGCAATCACTGCGGCGATATTGGACGAAGACAAGATAGGAACCTTCGGTTGCTCAATTGGAACAAAGGTGCTATTCATAATTACGTTTCGGGGTTCGTTGCGTTGATAATTGCTGTTGTTGCCGCTGGAAGATCCCTTCGAATTGCCATATCTGGGATTCTTCTTCTGGAACTGTTTCCCAGTGAAGATCATCGGATCGATCACACTGTAATTTGTGAAACCTGCTGGGGTTGAACATTTGGCACAAGGGCTCTTTGATGACGTTGACGATATGGTAGCATTCTTAACAGGGGAACTTCCGATGGAAGTGTCTGCTGACTTGTTCTGACCAAGGTTCAGAAACTCTGTAAGTCTCATCTTCCCGAATTGATTTTTCTTGTGGCCCATTGGATCGTTCTTATGATCCTCGTCACGGGACTTAATGCGTGAGGTGCCAGATGAAGCAGAAGGATATTGATTTCGCTTGTTTGAGGTATTGTTCTGATGTGAGCCGGGAGCCTTGGAGGCTTTTTTATTGGTGTAGTTCAGGCGTTTAAGGGATGCAGTAAGGTTAGACACATTTGGGTCATTGTTTCGGACGGAAGTATTTGTATTAGTCTCCAAAACTGTATGTTTGGCTTTGTTGGAAGCGGTGTTATTATTATTAGTGTCGGTGGAGCTTTTAGACTGCTCTTGGGGTTGTGTTCGTTGCATTTTGGAACCCTTTTTGGGTTCCGCTTTCGACTGAGCCTGCTGTTGCTTTTCTTTCGGTTTATTGTTGATCATTTCGCTGCTGTAACTGAGTAAAACACAACTAACAGCGATCGTAGCCGAAAAGCTTTTATATAAATTTGTGTTGTTTTTCCTTCTTCACTCTCTCACTCAGTCAGTGAAATAATAGCACTATGCTAATTGCTTTGCAATTGGAATACAGTGCGCGATAATGATGTAATATTTCAGCCGAACAGTTTTTATTGAGTTTATTTAAATTTAACTTTCCACCTTATAAGATAATTTTAGACAGAGTCCAATTGTTTATATCAATTTACGCAGAAACAAAGACTGCGGGCAATTTACCGGGTACGATGTTTTCAGATTGGGGTACGATGGTGCAGGGTGAACGAAGAGACAACGACAGCGACGGAATGAAAACAACCACGCGACAAAAATAGGTAGATGTTTAGTTTTTCTGTTTTTTGTTTTTCTATTTGTTTAAATTATTTCAAATAGAATCTTCCTAAATGCACAAATTGACCAAGGCAGTCAAGGTGAGAGTTAAGTAAGGTTAGGGTTTTTTTTTATTTTTGTAAAGTTTTTACCATGTGCGAGACAAGTTTTACAATTGAACGTATTTTCTGTGTGAGAATTTATAAAACAATAATCAAACCGGAAACACTAAATAAAAAACCTTACACACTTTTGAGAGATGAAAAACAAACTCACAAATAACGAATAAGAAAAGATATTATCGGAGCACTTTGAGAGACGACGACAAGACCTAATTCGGGACTGCTTATAATCACGCGGAAAAGGCTTTTAAGCAGCAGAAAACTAACGTTTTTGTATAGCGAAGAGGAAATATGCCAACAGAACTTCGAAGACGAGGACGGTTGAGCTGGCAGTGCTAGTTGGTAATGCTCTTGCAATTATGATAATTGCGAGAGGAGAGAGTGTGAAGTACTCGTAGATCGTAAAGGTACTTGTAGCAGAAGGTATAACGAGAACCTTTTTCTGGAAATGTCAAGCCGCTCAAACAAACAGAAAGAAAAAAAAAAACACACACACACAACTTTTGACGAAGGGTCACGGTACCGTTGGTGGTTGACAAAAAACCGGGAGAGATTTTAATATCGATGGTGGTGGTTCGAATACGGGCAGACTTTCTGACCTATCTATGCGTATGCGCTTTTTGATATAATCCTCGCTTTGATCCGTTTATTTCTGCCAAAAGACTACTTGGTAATCGATTTCGAAAGAGTTTATCGGATTAATAATTTTTTTTTCGTAATAAAAATATTCAAACGTATTGTGTGTCTAAATAGCCGAGCATGTGATGACCAACTGACGACGTCTTTGAAAAGCTTAGAGAAGTGTTTGTTTTTTTTTAATTTGTTACTATTTCTTTTGCTTGCGTTTCATTTGTTGTTTTACTTTTGGCTTTATTGAGCTGTTTGAAGAATAGCAGAATAAAAATAAATTCGCAAAAGTTAATACCTTTAGAGACAAGAGCTTATGAAAGCTATGAATATGAAAAGCAACGTGGGAAGGCGATTGGAAAAGAAATAACTAACAACAAAAAAAAACGAAAATGAAATTAAACAGTAGTCAGACAAAAATGTATTATTAAATAAAAATGAAAGATATTTTAAGGGAAGGCGTGGTGGTCGCATGGTTTTGTTTAAGAAAAAAATTATCAGTAACTAAAAATAGACAAAGAGAAATGACGAAATGACGAAAATGATAAATATAGGTACTTATGAATTGAATAAAATTGAAATAAATTAAATCGAATTTAATTATGTCTATTTTATTGAATTTACTACAGTTAAAATTAAATTGAATAGTATTGAATTGAATTTTATTGAATTCAATAAAATGAGATGAACTGAACTAAATATGTATATTTGAGTTAAATTGAATTGGGTGTTTTTGAATTGAATGGGATTGAATTGGATTTATTCAAATGAAAATGAAAATAGTACAAATTATTTTGTTTATTTTCGTACATACAAACATAGAACATTTATACAGTGGTGGAAAATGAATTAGAAACGATTTTTTAATTTTTTAAAACAGGTTGTATCTACATATTCTTTTAAGTAATTGGTAAAAATATTTTTTGATTCTTTAACTTCATTTTAACATAAACAAAATAATTAGAAACATATTGTAGTTAGCATGTGTAATCCAAATCAAATTTACCGGATTTTCCAACCTGAAACGTTAGGTCGGGTAACCATTATTTTTAATCACGGCTACACAACGCCTTGGAAGGCTGGCTACCAGGTCCTGACATCTTTTCACGGGAATTTTTGTCCATGCTTCCTCAATGTTTTTGAAGACCTGAGATGTATTTTTGGATTTTGTCTTATCTAAAGCACTCTTTAAATCCCCCTACAAATTTTCTATTGGATTGAGGTCCAGACTTTGAACTAGCCATTCCAAAACTTTAATTTTTTTCTTTTTCAAACCAAAACTTCACTAGACGTGAAGTGTGTTTTGGATCGTTGTCCTGTTGAAAAATGTAAGAAACAAGCAAATTTTCTAACGCATAACGTTCCATTACATTTTCCAGTATATTTTTATAATGCGATTGATCCATACGTCCTTCAATTCACACTATAGGACCCCCAACTCGCCAGGAAAACGCTCCCCAAATCATCACATTTCCGCTACCAGTCTTGATTGTTTTGATTGTGTACTTGGGATTTCCCTCCTGGTTGATTGGACGTCGCACATAACATTTGCCATTTGATCCAAATATGTTTACTTTGGGTTTTTCCAAATGTTTTCGAGCAAACGACGTTTAAGGTTTTTTTTTTGGAAGGGTATGGTTTTTGACGAGCACTACATCACCACAAGCCATTTTCGAGAGGACGATTCCTTAAAGTCCGTGCTGTTATTTCATGGCTTAATTGGGATGAAATGGCAACACTTATTGCTTGGCTGTCGTCAAAAGTATTAACCCTACTCTGTCGGACTATGAAATGATTGGTTTACGTTTTCTCACTTTCCTCTTGCGGTTTTCAAAGCTGCCAGTCTCAGTGTAAGCCTTAATAGCATTATGTACCATCTTCTTTGAGCATTTTAACTGGCTTGCAATGGATCCCATGGCAGATTTTCCTTAACAGTACATATGCACAATGAGCTTACGCATTTCAAGTGTTCAAATTTTGTTTTTACCCATTTTGCGTATTGGATACATAAGTTTAATCATCAGAAAGATAAATTTCTAATTTTTCAAATCCAATCACTTACCACGTTTGCAGTTAACTAACAAAATTGAAGTCCTTTCTAATTATTTTTCCAAGGAAATCGACTATTTTTTTTTTTTGAAAAAACTCAAAATTTAATTTTTTTTGTTTTCTGTCATTAAAAAAAATCCAGCGAAGAAGAGACTAATAGTAGTTAACTATGTAAGTTCTTACCATATGTATTGAATAGTTAATATGGCCAGAATTAAGGAAAGAAAAACAATAATTGTTTTTTTTTATCGTTTCTTATTTTTACACCACTGTATATGTACATACTACGTATGTGCATACCTTACATAGTACTCATAAATACAAAAATCATTACATACAAATCTCGAATCATTATTTTTTGGTGTTCCGTAAACAAAGCAATGTTTTGCTGATTTTAAATATCTATGTATATTGAATTTCATTTATTTGACAGACTTATGTCAAAACTTAAAGTCTTAAAATCTATGGCACAAAATTTTAAACATTTAAAACAGCTGCTCTAAATCAATTTTAATGGGAGTCGACTCTTAATACTGTGCATAAAACAGGAACCGACTTTTTGTTAATTTTAAGGGACATAAACTATACTTTAACTTTAAAGAGCTCGTCTAACTTTAGCAGCAGCAAATAGCTAGTTTTTCATACCAAAGCAAATCGAAGTAAAAATGTTTACTGATGTATTTTTTTCGTTTTTTTTAAAAGTCCGCAATGGAGTTAATTATTCGAAAAATTTTCACGTCATCAGCATAGATTAAAGCCATAGAATGTTTTAATATAGAGCAAAGATCATTTATAAATAAAACAAATAGCAAAGGTCCAAGATGACTCCCTTGAGGTACACCAGAATTGACTTTAAATTGACACGAACAGTTATTTCTGAATATAACACTATAAAATCTATCTTTAAGATATGAAGATATCCACAAAAAAAAACAATGGTTAAATCCAATTTTCTTTAATTTATCTAATTGTATTTTGTGACTTACGAGTAATTTATCAAAGGCTTTACTGAAGTCTGTAAAGATGCAATCTACTAGTGAGTGTTTTTCAAAAGCATCTAAACATTAGGTAGAGAATTGTAATAAATTTGTGACTGTGGATTTTTTCTTTACAAAACCATGTTGATTTTCACATATGTATGTATAACAGATGAACAACTAAAAGCAAGTATGTCACAGACCAGAGATTCGAACACTTTGGGGATAGCAGATAATTTCGCAAGGACGATAGTTTGTTATTAAATTCTTTTGGCCTTTTTTATGTATTGGCGTTAAATAGGAATTTTTCCAAAGAGCAGAAAATTTCGAACATCTCAGCGACTCGTTGAAAAGAACGAACATATAACGGATAAGACAGGTAATACACACATTTTTTCAATATAAATGAAGGAACACCATCCGGGCCTTGACTTAAACATTCATTAAGTTTCAAAATATTGTCGCTTCTGTAATTAAAAAATTTATAAAATTAAGATGTGTATATTGTAGAGTATTAGAAGGAATGAAAGAAGAAGTATTCGAAGAAAAGTCTTCAAAGGCACTCTTAAAAAAATCAGCAAACATATTCGATATCGTTTCCGGATCATGACTTGAAGAATTTTGATAGTTCATACTAACTGGGTAACCATCAGATTTTCTTTTTTTATTAACATACTTCCAAAATTTCTGCAGATCGTCTTTAAGCTCACATTTAGTGTTCGAAATAAAATCGGAGTTAAGTAGATTTGAATAGTTTATAGAGTCGATTTGCAGTTCTTGATAATCTCGAAATGTCTCGTCAGTCTTCGATAGATTAAATCTCAACCAGGCTTTATTTCTTTTATTTTTAAATTTTTTTATATGCGAATCAAACCATGGCGGGTTATTATTTAAATATTTTCTAAAAAACAATCAAACAAAATTTTATAAAATCGCAAAATGATTTCATCTAAGCTCAAGTTTGAAAATAAATCATCCCAATTTTTCTCCATTAATAAGATAAACAGTTGATTAAAATTACTTTTTTTTTAAATTAACCTCAAGCTGATTTTTACAAATATTTAGAATATAACATACACATATGTTTAATGAAATAGTTAAGGCGGGATGATGGCGATCTTCTTCAAAAAGGTTTGAATCGCATGAGATAACGGCAGCATCAGTATTCATTATACAGAGAAGTAAACAAGATCTAATATTCTTCCATTTTGATTTTTGACTCCATTCAGCTGATTTAAGTCAAAAGGAGCCATTCCATCCAATACACAAAATTCGTTTATACTCGATGCCTTTATAGGAGATAATCATTAGTAGATCTACACCATTCTAAGTTGGCAAGATTAAAGTCTCCAATTACAATGACTTCTTCAGTTAGATCAATTTTCTCATAGATAGTTTCAACGGAAGTGTTAAAATTTTCATAAATATCGCTGTTAGAGCTGGGTGGAATAAAAGTAGCAACCACAGACAGATGAGACTTTTATTTTTACACACAGAAATTCAAGTGAGGACTGTAGAAAATCATCATCAAGTGATCAAATAAGAGAGGTTCTTATTCCTATTAATAAACCTAAAAATCTGTATCATCAGAAAGTTTCATAAAAAAACCATTACAAGATTCCAAAATGACTTTTTCTACTACAGTGTTTACAAAATTTCGGAACATGAGGAACTACTGAGTGTGGAATTAAGAACTTTATACAACACCATTTTGTTTTTGAATAAATTATCTTTATTCCACAAAACTTTCGAACAAAACTTTCCTTCCACATTGTTAAAATGTCACTGACATTCCAGTATTCGAAAACCAGATGCAAGAGCTTTCGAAAAAATTTTAGAATAATTTCATGGCCGAAAGTTCCAAAGGGAGAGTTTTGATTTTAAACTTGATGGAAATTTTGTCGGAAGTGATTTTCGTAATGCATACTATTAAGCTTTCTGATTAATAAAGCCGATTTGAAGATAAATAAAGCGTATTTAACTTCTGAACTTATTACGTTGTAGAAATTAATTAAATTAATAAGTTTTACTATCGAACCAGGCTGAAATATTAAAGTATTATTCATTTAAAGAAGACTGAAGGTTAAGCCGTTTTTTGTTGTCATTGAATATTCTCGGCAATTTCTGGACTTTTAATTTTTTAGTTTTAAAAGTTTCTGGACTTTTTATTTTTCAATTTTAAAAATTTCATGAATCCCATTCATATTCCTCAGAAGAAATTAATTAAAAAAAAAAAAACATGACGACCAACTGGCCACCGGGCGCCGCGTCGCATCGTTTCGAGCAGCGCAGGTAAAGAAAAAAACTTTGAACTTTTTTGGCTGACTTAATAAAAACACAAGCTTTTATTGTTGGTCTCTATTTTAGATTTTGCTTTCACGGTTTTTGTTTTTTTTTTTTTTTGTTAATATTTCTTTTCTTTTACGAGAATTTGTGTCCATGTATAAAAGCTCTTCTTTTGAAAAACTAACAAAGCTTTGAATTGATCAGCTTTAGCAGTGTAAAAGAGAGCCTGATCACTCATTGCCTGCCAGCCGGCATTAAAAAGAAGAAGAATAGGTACAATGATAACGACTACAATGTTGTTGACTTGTAGTTCAATTGAATTGGAGTTACAGCAAGGGAATCCCCTTTTGGCAAATGGTGTTTTTCGTTGTTTATTTTGCTGTGCATTTTGTATGGATATTTTTTTGTTTTTTGATTGATGAACGAGATTGAATGTATGACTTAATTTATTCATGGAAAAATACTCACACACTGTCTGAGGTAATTTATTCAAACTTTAAAAATCCTAGATTGATTAATTTAAATTTTAGGTGAACTTAAGATAAATGCATCAGGTTTACTAGAGTGTGTACACTTCTTCCGTGCAGTAATATGGTTCGGTATATAATATGATACCTATGGCATGTGAATTTGATTAGCTGTGTCTAAAGACTTCGTAAAAATAAAACTTCATAAAATTAAAACAAATGGATGTGTTGTTCAAACAATAACACACACTTCGCAGTATTTTCCTTAATTATCCCAAATAGTTAAAGTAGCTATACGAGTATGTATTTGTGTACTAAAGTCCTATACAAAATGACTCACCAAAAAAAAATATTCCGAAATCTTTGACTCTTGGCTCTTATGACTTTTCTTGTTTTTTTCTTGTACCTCTTGGAATAATGCAGAAAGTCTCGTGTTCGATTCCCAGCCTCTGCAATTAATGTTTTTCAGGTACGCAGTATGCCACTTGCAAGGAATTGACAAATGCTCCAAGGGGATCTCTTGCCATGAAAAGTGCTGCTCATTAGCCATTCGCAATCGGCGGAAAATTGTAGGTCGCCACTATTCCTGTAAACAAGTAGTCCGGAATGTTTGAGAATTGTAAGTCACTAAGTTCTGGTTCTCTTCGAGCTGTTGCACCACCAAATTTATTTATTTTGTAATGAAGTTTCATACAAAAATGCACCTACATTCTTTGAGTAATATGCATAGCTGGGCACCGTTAATCAAACAGTTAACTTCGTTAATCGTTAATCCGCTACTAAAAAAGTTAGCTTCGTTAAACGTTAAAGCGTTAAATTTCGGAAGAATTAACGCAAGTTAACGTTAATCGTTAATCCGTTAACATGTGATAAAAATTGCATTTTTTATATTTTTTTACTCTGAGCACCGGCGCTAAATAATGCCATTCGTCGACTAGGCGATCAACGCACATGTACGGTGCCTTCAATTCTGTTCAACCAACGGGTTGGATCTAGTTGTTGGCTGTTGCTCAACGAATTGCGCAACAAGTGTACGGGTAGTGTACGAGCTCGTGTTGCTCCTTGAAAATGTTCGATTAACACGTTGAGCAACATTTTCAAGATAATGTGTTGCACATTATTTGTTCAACACGTTGATCAACTTTTTAATTTTCTTTGGGATTTCTTGACGTAATATTGTGTTGCGTTGCGTTGACTGCAGTGAAATGTGTCTACGTGGTTGAACTATTGCGTTGCCATGAACTTGCAGTTGTTTCAACTTGCAGTAGTTTATTTTGGTTTTTCGTCATGGAAGGTGATAAAAAATCAGAGTGCACTACGGAATTAATTTTGCAAATGATTTCAGCAATTGAGGAAAAGCCCAATCTATGGGACATTAAGAGCCCCTCTTATAAAAATCGAGATGCCAGGGAATTGGCTTGGTCTCAAATTTCCTCGAAAATGCAATTGCCTAAGCTTTTAATTCGAATTCACGGGCGCGGTGGGATCAATCGATTTTAATTTCTCATATATTGCATTCAAAAAACAATTTTCTTCGCGACTCAAGAAAAAATCATCTACCCAGAATCGTCTTGGCTTGTTTTTTCTTCCTTTGTCGTTCATTTTCCAATATTATTAATGCGGCAGCAACTTTTGTTTTTCTTAGAGGAAATCATACTCATACGGAACAAATTTAAGAATATTTTAAAGCGAAGGCTTAATGCGTCGACAATAAATGTAGGAGTTTTTTGTTTATCATGGTGCGTTTAATGCGTTCCCAACGAGTGATCTTTAGTTAAGTGTACGAAGGTATCAACTCGTTCATCAACTGGTTGAGCAACAATATCGAAAACGCAGTTGATCAACTCGAAAAAAAATTTGTTCAAAATCGAACAAGTTTATCAAATAGTGTACGAGGTTGTTCAACATTTGAGTAAGTTGGTCAACTAGGTGTACGGAGCTATTCAACACTGAAATAAGTTTTAAGAGTTGATCAACTAGGTGTCCGGGGTTAATCAACATATGGGAAAGTTGGTCAATTATGTGTACGGGGTTCCAAATGCATTTTGTTCAACTTAAGTTGCTCAACCTGAATTACGTAAGTTGCTGCACTAGTGTAAGAGGTTGTAAATTCGTTTATCCAACGAAAGAGTTGAATAAAAAGTTTAACGAAGTTGGTTGAACTTATCGCGATTCGAAACGAATCTCTTCGCAGTTTTCTCACTCGGACGCGCCGTCAAAGTATAATACGTACCTAGCTGTTTTTGTTTCACCCGCGGCACGCGCCGCACGGCACTTGTCTCATACTTGTCTGAACCTGTTTTTCGCGCCGCGCGGTAAATAGTAGGCATTGAATTAACGATTAACGGACTTAACGTGGATTAACGGATTTAACGTGTCCGTTAACATTTTTAAAAGTTAACTTAAAAGTTAATCCGTTAATCAAAATTTTAACTTCGTTAATTAACGATAAACGGATTAACGAGTTAATGCCCAGCTATGGTAATATGATAGATTGGTAGATTTCGGTTGAGGTGCTTAATATAATATAACACTTCTAAGTGACCGTCTAAATACATGTAAATACATGGTTAAATTTTAAGAGCCGATGTTGAATGTAAACCACATCTAAACGTCAAGTTTGTTTCTGCATTTCATTTGATATTTCTCAGTTTCAGACTAACTCAATTTGTACCATATGGAAAGATACACAATCGAGCAACGCGGTAAAATTATTCAGGCTTATTATGAAAATGGGCGTTCAAATCAAAATGCATATCGTGCACTTCATGATTTTTTCGGTCAACTTAATCGTCCAAATGTGCGTACAATCGGAAAAATCGAGGAAGATGTGAAAACACCAGTGCATGCTCGTACAGCTCGTACTGCAGGAAATATTGCTGCTGTTCGCAATAGTGTGGCTGAAGAGCCGTCTACCTCAACTCGTCGTCGTGCCCAACAATTACACCTCTCACGCTCGTCGTTGATGAACATTATGCATAAAGACTTGCATTTACACGCTTACAAGGTTCAATTGACTCAAGAACTAAAGCCTCTTGACCATTTCAAGCGTCGTCAATTGTCAGAATGGTGGCAAGTAATGGCGACAGTGGATGATCAATTTTCGAAGAAAATCATCTTCAGTGATGAGGCACATTTTCATCTGAGTAGATTCGTCAATAAGCAGGATTTCCGCTTTTGGGCGAATGATAATCCAAGAGTAACTGTCGAAAAACAAATGCACCTTAATAAATTCGCAACCCTGGCGGTCATTGAGAAAATTTCGTTTTTCAAAATATTGTTTGAGCTGATAATTTATCAGCGTTTTTATGACCTTAGAAAGAATTGACGTAAGTATAATTGAACAGAAAGGAAAAAAGATTTGTCTTTTTTAGGGACATATAAAATTTTATTAAAATCCTAAGGGTTGTTTTCGTGAGAGTAGGCGAAAGGTCTTCTACATCATGGTGATGCCGGGTTTAATCTAAATCTTTAGCTTGATTTTCAAATTCTTAAATTGTTAACTTGCCATATGAGCTGACCTTGGTTTTTTTCCTTATAATGTAATTAAACTTAAAGTTATTTGAAAGCCATTGCGCCAACTGTGTTCATTAAAAATATAATAACAATTTAAAATTTAATACATATCCATAAATAATATTTTAGATTTTAACTCTAATTTTAAATAAAATAAATGTCTCCAAAAATATAAATTTAAATGTTTACTTTCTCTAATTATTATAAATTGTGGACAACAACCTTCACCTCTTCAGCTGTCAACGCATGAAATGTTGATGATAATTTTATTGTTTAATATTTTGCTTACAATTTTGCCTTGTCGAAAGTTTTTTTTTCTTAATTGTTCTTATTGATAAAGCTTAAGCAAGATATTAGCAAAAAAAAAAAAATATCTAGTCAGTCTGCACTTGAGGTCAGTATAATAGTGAAGCTGTACAAATTTATTTTCATTGAAAATAATGTTTTCCTTATATATTTAGCTAAGTATATATTTTCAATGAAAAAGCAGCGTTCACTGAAAATGACATTTAAATCACAGATGAGCGACAGACATCGTCATTTATAAATAGAAGCGAGGCAAATCGGCAGACTTGTTCTTTTTTTTCTTTTTTCTTGGGTAGAAACCAAATTTAAGTTTAATTTTTGAAACGAGAAAAAAGTAAAATAATACAAATGTTATTTAAATCAAAATAAATTTACTTAGATTTGGTATAAAACTTATTCTGTTGATTTTTGTTTTTGTGAGAGAAAAAAATATGAGCCTTCATGAAAAATGGTGATTTTCAAAATATTTGTAATTTAGACTCAAAAATTCATGATTTAAATTTAAAAAAAAAAATATTTCATATCGTCACATTTGTTGATTAATATTTCTAAAAAATATATATATTTAAATTATAATTCTGAAGGAATTTGTATTATTTTATGACAAGGTATCAAAAGTCTTAAGAGTTTAAATACAATAACGCATTTTTAAACAGTAAACGGTAACTCAAAAAGTCTAAGATCCTGAGCCTTGAGTTGTCTTCGTACTACTTCTAAATTACTTAGCTGGGCTTCCGATTCATGAAGGTTCTCTACAGCTTTCGATCCTAAAATATCCCGATATTTCTAGCCAATTAACCAAGTGCACTTGCATCCCCAATGGGTTGGTCTTCAAACCGAAATTTCTGTCTTTCTTGTGGCCTGGAAGCTGGGGCTGGAGTTCGAATACTCTCTTGTCGCTCATTCACTCGAAGTGTCAGAGCCAATGTAGTTGTCTTGCATTGGCTTTCTGGACTACATCCAAATCTTGTTACAGCTCATAAAGTTCGTAGTTGTATTTTCTTATTCATTCCCCCTCTTCAAAAACGAGAACACATATCTGTCGATGAAATTTTTTTTTCGAAAGACTCAAGTATCAGTTATTTCTCTATACTTATCATCCAATACTCAGTGCCGCAAAATTCAACTACATAGCTGTATACATAATGTTCAACTATAATGATTTTGTAGAGCAGTTCGTCTTACGCGTTTATATTGTCCACATAACCTTAAAGTAGGGCAGATTTGTTGAAAATAATGTTCGCGTTGTTAAGGGCTCCCCTGGCACCATCTTCTCCGGATCAGAATTAAAAAACCACATGATAAACATCGTCTTCCCAAAACCATATCGTCCTTGAAATGGTTTGGACGTACTCTTCCAATATCAAGTGATACAGCTGAATCAGTTTTCAAGGGATTCCAAGTTTGGCCAGGTCCACATAATGCTAACTATTAATGTTTTATATTCGACTTTGAAGTCGATGGTATAATGCTAAGTATTCGTTTTTTTACGATTTTTTTGAAGATCTGATCTAGTGTCGATCTGCTGGGCCGGAATCCAAGGCCGTAATTGCCCAATATAGTGTCACTAATCAGCACCCGCACCACGTTGAATAGAAGGATTATATATAGATATGTCCAGGACATAGGATCGCTTTTTTTGTAAATAGGGTATATGTAGCTGATTTTCCAGTAATCGGAAATTAGAGGAGAAGCTTCTGCATAAATTTTTGATTAAGACCAAAATCCGTTTAATCCAAATCTGTGTTTAAAAATGACTTAGGGCAAATAGTAATTTTCTTTTCTTGCACACTCAAATATTTTCAATTCAATTACAATTCTGTAGAAAAAAATAAAATGAAGAACGTGTATCAAAACTAGTGAATTGTTTGCGAACAAACCTGGCGTTACTAAAAAAGATGCACGATTGGATCGTATGAACTTGCTCTTATTATTCATTAATTTTAAACTAGAAACCGACAAACAGTCGGCTTCTAAGGCATCTTCGCCAAATTTCTCAAAAAATACTTTTCAACAATTTTTTTTCCTCTCTCAAAAATCTTCAGCTTACCCCTAATCCAAGAAGAATTGCTTCAGATATAGAAGCCTCTCATTTGCCTTAGACAACATGGCTTTCTCAAAGGTAGATCCACAACGACTTAGCTCGTTGACTTCGTATCCTTTAGCCTCTCAGCTATAGAGAATGGAAATGAAGTCGATGTTGTGCCTGACGATTTCATTAAGGTCTTTGATTAATTCTAATAGACTTATTCTCTTCAAAATTTACACCCTTGTATTTGAATGAACCTTCTTGAGATGGATTTTTTCTTACCTAAAAATCTGTTACTATAAAAGTTCGTTTGAGATTTACCTTCGCTAATGATGTCTTAGCCACCTGCAGGCTGCCACAAGGCAGCCACTTAACTCCTCACCTTTTTATTGAACAACATATTTTTATTAAACAAAATATTAACGATATTTCAATAGTCATCAAATATTTCCTATTTCTCACTCTACACTGACGATCCAAGTTTTTCATGGCCAGTGTTTCGACACATTATTCTCTTCTTCTTCAACTTGATTTTGACAGATTCTCTGTCTGGTGGCTGAAAAGTTTATTGGATTTTAATATTGCCAAATGCCAATCAATCACTTTTTCACGAAAACGCATCCAATCCCCCCCGTCTCTACCTTCAACATTATCAACCGATATCCACCGCTCGATTCACGACCTTGGTGTCTTATGTGAAGGAAAGCTCAACTTTTTCACACATGTCGACAAAAGTATTCTTAAAGTAAACTGTGGACCGAAGAATTTTCTGAAAAACGCCAGTGAAGTGTGATCCCCATATCAACAGTTTCATAAATCCAGAATCGTGAGTATTCAACGTTGTTTCTATCGTTTGCCCTTTTTAGTTTGTAATATTTACCATTTACTATTTACTATTTCGACTTTAACAAAAGTTCACCTTGCCTAAAACTCCGTCTTCTTAATCATCCTTCTAATTTGTCATAAACGTAGTTTCTTAGTTTTAAGAAATAATAAGAACTATATTTAAATTAGATTAAGAATTAACTTGTATTAAGCCAATCAAATGGGGAATTTGATAACTCCCCCCTCCAAAGTTTGTAACAAAAACTATTTGAATCTTTAAAAAGTACTTCGTTTGAGTACTCCATTATCGTAGTGTTTTTTGAAAAGACAATTCGAAACTAAAATAATAAAATAAAAATTAAAAAAAAAAACAATAAACTAATTAGTCTTTTAACTACAAAAAAAAAAAACAATAAGTTCGGTCAATTTTCATAGGATTCTAGAATCTAGATGTTGTTAGGGTATTTCTTAACCACCACGAAACACCAAAAAAATTGTTAGCTGGGGTTTTCCGTATGCCTGTTTTTTAAAGTAGAAAAATATCGTTTTAATATTTAGTTTTTCGTCTAGTTCTGAACCAAGATATAAAATTTGTTTTTAAAAAGTATTTATATTTAGCTTCTAAATTATTTAACCTAAACGAAATTTAATATATTAATAGTTTATTTTACAAAAACAAGAATACAATTTTATTTAAAATACAAATATTTTAACTTTACATAAAACATAAACTATTTTGTTTTTTAAGGAAATCTTATTGTTCCATTAGAAATTAAAGCTGGAACAAAAACCACTGCTGCATAGGTTATTCCAATAAGTGCGGTTAGACTTCCTACTGCAACGAATGTCTTGTAAAGTGCCTGTGGAAACAAAAAAAAAAAAACATTCATAGAAAATAATTTCTTTAAAATCAAATTTGCAAGAAAAATCATTAAATTTAATTTCTTATTTGAAACAAAAAATTTATGCTGTTTGAATATTTTTAAAACAAACTTTATTAAGCACCTGAAACATCCTCTTTTCAAAATTTTAAATTAAGAAATACTTCCACTAGAAAACCATTGATACATTTCTAGGTTATACATACTAAAACAGAAGTCTTTAAAAAGAGTAACCGATAAGAAAAACCATAACAACTGAATTGGCTTTCAATGGTAGTGAGACTTCGTTTTAATTAATTGATAGTGAATACCATTCGATCGAATGTCAAAATAATCAAAGTTCATTCCAATTAATAGAGATATTGAGTGAATTTGATTTATTTATTCGAATGTGAACATGTTCGTTCGAACAAATAAATTTAAAAATAAAATTCAGGGCTTGGTCACACGAATTTACTGTGAAAATTCAAAATATTTCTACAAATAAAAAACAGTGATGTTATTATTATGTATTTGAAAAAAGAGTGGTATTCATTTATTAAATTTAAAATAAAACATTTTAGATCGTTGCACCGTTTTTTACTTGCGATATATGTAGGTACTATAGGGCAAGTTCTGCATTTGGAAATAAAAATCGAGATTTTGATCAAACTTGACATTACGATGATAGCGAAGACGAATAAAGTGGGTCCAACAATTCCGCCTGTCTGTCTGTATGTTTGTCTGTACCTCTATCTACAGCCTAAGCCACTGGAGCTATTTTCTTCAAACTCAGTACTTAAGGCCCTTCGGTGATTTCCTAGATTGGAAATCACCCCCCATACACATGTAATGCATAATCTTATTTATCTCGAAAACGGCTTTAACGATTTTGATAAGAAAAATAAGGTGTGATATTATTGGACATGAACTACATTTTTGTCAAAAAAAATTTGGGGCAAAACGTTATTAACGGTACCTGTCATAGAACTGTTTTTTTTTATTTTCGAATTTCTCATCAACGACTCTAACGATTGTAACCAAAATTTTTATACAGGGGCTTCTTTGCAAATCAAAAAATATAATTTAATTTTTTTTTTCGAAAAAATAGTTTTTGGATTTTTAAAAAAATAATAAAAACTTTTTTTTTGAAAATTCAATATTTTTAAAATGGATACACGATTAAATGTTTAAATTACATTTTAAAATGTATTTTATTAAATACTAAAAATTTGCATATCATTTTTTTTATAAAAATTTTAATGAAAATTAGTAGGTACACAATAAACATGTTTCAGTGTGTCTGTATGTCTGTACCTGTCCCTGTAGTTAAGAGTCTTCGGTGATTCCTTAGAGGGGAAATTGAATTTTTTTAGCTCCAAAACTAACAGTACCCCCCATACACCCGTAATGCAAAATCTTATTTATTTCGAAAACGGCTCTAACGATTTTGATAAGAAAAATTAGGTGTGATATTGTAGACATGAACTACATTTTGGTCAAAAAAAATTTGGGACAAAACGTTATTAACAGTACCTGTCATAGAACCGTTTTTTTTTTTTTTCATTTTTGACCTTCTCATTAACGGCTCTAACGATTTTAACCAAGAAATTTCAGCAGGAGTCCCCTTCAGCTTAAAATAATTTTGTATATATAAAAATATTCGAAAACAAATATTTTGGGCTTTAAAACAAAAAAATTCCAAGTTTTTTTTTGAAAATCAATGTCTTTAAAACGTGTGAAATTATTTCCTAAAATCTAAACTACTAAGTACATAAAATTGGCATCCAAATTTTGTTCCTAAAAAAATTTAAGGAAATTTCTTATACAAAAATTACTTTAATAATAAAACGATTTTTAGTCTTTGTTTGCATAAATTCATACTTTTCCGGAAATCAAAGGGCAATTCCATGCATTAAATCCATGTTTTATATTTATAAAATGTATTTTAAACTCTTTTTTACATAAGAGCAAGTTCGTGTGATCTAGTCGTGCATTTTATTTTAATTATTTTTGTCTTTCCTGTTATCTATTATAGTTTGATCAAAATATCGATTTTAATTCTGTTTAAGAATGCACTAGGAGTTCTTCCCAGAAATTAACAGAAGATTGGAAGTAAAAACTATAAATAAATAGTAAAAACTATAAATACCCCGACTCACGAGGCATATACGCGCAAAAATTGAAAATATATATACATACCTCCTCATTCTCTTAAAATTCGACTAAAAATTGTATTATTTATTAACACACCCGTTCAAAACATAACCGAAAACTGCTGTCTCCTGTGTTTTTGATTCTGACCAAACATTGAATGTGAATTCTGTTACGTTAGTTTCGTTTTACAATTCGGTGCTCTACACCAACAACAAAGAATTAGTTTCATTGGTCCCGTTTGTATTTAGTTCGTTCTTGATTGGAATTTGATTGTTAGGAAATTGGCGACAAGCTGCCGTTTGACTTGCTTACATTTTTTATTTTAAACTTTCAGCGAAAAGCACTAATGTGCTATACATACTATGATAGTAGTAGGTTATTCAAAAAGAAGTAACTAAATACATTATAACGTTTAGTTTATGAAAGTACTTTTTGTGCTGTCCAATTAAAACATGCGTATTTTATTTTAAACCAGGGGCCTATTGCACCAACTACAAATTACAAGTACAAATTTGTGATTAAAAAAAATTACATATGAAAAAAACTCGATTTTTTACAAATTTGTTAAAAAAAATGCTTGTAATCACAATTTTGTAAGATGGTGCAATTGGCCCTAGGTTCAGCACATTAAATATTTCATACTTTAAAAACTATTATAACTGTTAACTGTTATAAAGTTATTTTGTTTGATTAAACCTCTCAATGTTTACCTTATCTTGCCACTTTCTATTTTCGATACACTTTCTGTACGGCATATTTGTAAATGACACACTATTGTAAAGTGGTACCCAAAAGTTAGGAAATAATGTGTAGAGCAAATCATCCAAGACCTTGCGACAACGGAAAGAAAACCGTTTTGTCAAATCTCGCATCTGCAATGGAAAAATTCAAAAAATAATTTTTCTCTCAAGACCCTAGAGCTGAATGACTTACCACAACATAATTGTACATTGCCAGATCACAAATTGCATGTGCGTCCCGCCATCTTGTTTCGGTAAATTGTTTCAGGGCTTCATCGACGGTTATGTTTGGTTGTTCAAAAATTGAAAATAGCACACTGCAATCTTCAAAGCCAGCATTCATTCCTTGTCCATAGTAGGGCACCATTGCATGGGCGGCATCTCCAATCAGCAATGATTTGGCATGATGGTATGGATGGCACTTTATTGACACCAAATGCTGGGGTTTTGATTTAAAAAAATCCTTGATAAGTCTCTCTTTTCCAATCAAAGGAAGAGCATCACAGTAGTTTGTTTCGAAGAAATTCATCAAAGTGTCCTCATCTGTAATTGTGGCGAAAACTGTAAATGGCATAGATAGCGTCACTGTAAAGGATTTGTCCTGATTTGGTAGGGCTATCATCATGTAGGAACCCCTTGGCCAGATGTGCAGATAGTTTTCAGGCATTTGGAACTAAATATATACAAATAATTACCTAGTATGATAATTAGAAATAGACAAGTATTGTTTATAATACTTCTCCATCCTTAGAAGGGATACAGAGCTCTAAGTAGCCGTGCTCGATGTATTCCTGTGTATAATTGAAGCCGGGAACTTTGATCATTTGGTTTCGAACAGCACTAAAAGCACCATCACATCCAATTATCAAATCTGCTTCTGTATTAACAATTTCGTTGGTTGTAGAGTTTCTATGGAAGAAAAAAAAATTATTTAAAAAAAAAAACTTATGAGTAAGAAAATTTTTAACATGCTTCCCAATAGCAATAGGATATTTAAAAAAAAATACAAAAAATACATGCATATCTGCAGTGGTATAACATTTTTAAGTATTTAAATATTTAAAAAAATGTTTTGACTACAGGTAACTTAAAAGTTATTACTTATGATTATATTGGTAATTGGTAATATTGACCCATTTTTATGTCGCTTTTATCCTTTGCTATAACTCAGCTCATTTGAACTTGTCATGCATTTTATTTTACATTTTTATAAACCTTAGTTTTTATAAACCAAATTAAAATTTGTCCGCGTGAGCGATGTTTTTCATAAAGAAGAAATATTTTGTTAAACATTGAAAACACTTAGAACTTGTCATTACATTCATCCCGCTAGCAGTATGTGTTAAGTGTAAATTTATCGTTGAAGCGTGTAAAAATGCTCATACCTACTCACTCATTATCCAGTTTAATATTTTTAGAAGTGAGCCCTAATACTTTAAGAAAAGATTTCCAACGTCGTCGAGTGGTCTTTTTTTCTATTTTTAAACTAGCCCAAAATATTAAAAGAGAATCAAATCATTTGGAAAGTTCTTATTTACTTAAAATTAAGGTTTAAACCTTGTTTGTCTTACTAAATGGCAAATATTATAATTCATGTGGGAATGTCATGCATTTTTCTTTCTTGAACTAAAGCAAAAATGCTCAATGAATTAGTTCCTTAAAACTATAATTAATATCTTTAGTTAAGTCAATATTTCCATTCTGAACTAATAATATACCTCTTAAACTGCATTGTGCCATCCGATAAATTTGCGGCAATCAGCTTATGTTGGAAATGCAAATGAATATTTTCATATTGTTCACCCTCGTTCAAAAGAATTTCATTCAAATATTTTCTTCCAACTGAATAGAGGCACTAAAAAAATTTACATTTTTATTTTAATAAATTATTTTGTTTAACAAATTCGATAGAAACATACTTGATGATTGCATGAATCATAAATAACAACTGTCGTGTTGCCTTTCAAGTCATGCAACATACGTCCTCTCATGGGTATTGCTGTTTTAAGGACTTCATTTTCCAAGCCAACAGCTGCTAATGCCTTTCGACCTCTCTGGGATAGTGCCAAGTTAATACTACGTCCTTGTGCTATATCTGATCCTCGCATATCTAGGATTTTGATTCTTTTTTTAATTAAAGTTTTACTAATTTCGTCAGTGACTTACCTTCTCGATATTCGTACAGATGGACTTCATGGCCCTTCTTAGCCAAATTTAATGCCGCCAGAGAGCCTACCTGAAACAAAAAATGGTTTTCATATTTTAAAATTTTGCTTATCGGGTATTAAATTAATAATAATCAAAATAAATAAAATAAAATAAATTATTTATAGGGTGAAATGGAGTAAAATTACCACTAAGATCGAAAACAATTTGCAGTTTCATAACAAGAACAAATTTGGTTTAAGTAAAATCAAATGGTGAACAATTGGCATTCAAACAGAGCTCTGCCAATAAACATAGTCTTCATGAGAGCTAAGCTCCCAAAACTCCCATAATATTGTAAAGCTTATACTAAAGAATTAATCTGTAATGCACCAGATGGAACTATAAGCGCATCTACCATTTCGGTCAGGTGAAATTGCTTCATGAAAACCTTGTATGCGATCCGATAAATATTTGGGATCTGTTTCATGTGCGGTTTCTCTTCTCGTACTTAGAGTTAGATTAGGGTCTAGGCTTTTAGACTGGTGATCGTGCTGTCCGAGTATTTTTTAATGTTCGATGCAACGAGAACAAAACCAAGACCATGCGAGTAATATTTTTTTAAAGTAGAATTAATCAAAAATACTAAATATATTTCGTTTCCATTTTGAAATTTGGAAGAATCAATATTTTTCCAGTTTTCTCGTAACTTCTTGAAAAGTGGAATCAGATCAAAAACATAAATGTTAAAAAAAGAGCCAAGTTCTTCTATACAAAAACCTTTGTCAAGCAAGTCAGACGTCAAAAGTACTGAGATCTAAAAGGACGGCAAGTTCTAACTTCATGAAGGTTTAATACCGAATATTTAAAGTAGAATAATATTGAAACAGCCACAATGTAATAGAGAAATTTTGATGGGTTCACTGGTCAAGTTTTAAAAACCTTTCGAATTGGGCATAAAAAAAAACTTGCCAAGTAAGCCCATCAAATTTTAGTCAGTAATCGTTAAATGATAAAATTTCTCTATTACATTGTAGCTGTTTATATTCAAAATGACAATTAAAATACACTTCGAATGAAAAATCCTAGATTTTCTATTTTTCTCTTTGAATGTACATTAAGCTTTACCACTCTACCAAATTTCATCATTCTACGGCAATCGGAAGTGCTCCATATAAATTAAACATTTTCTCAGAAAGGGGCCACGCCCCCTGAATGGAAAACCTCAATTTTTATTTTTCGTCCTTTATATGCAATTTGAGCCCTACCGTTCTACCAAATTTCATTGTTCTACTGCAATCGGAAGTGTGCCATATAATTTGCATCAGTTCTGAGGTAGTGGGCGGATACCACTCCCCCTGAATGGGAAACCTCAATTTTTATGTTTGGTCCTTTATATGCAATTTAAGCCCTACCGGCTCACCAAATTTCATCGTTTTGTAGCAGTCCGAAGTGCTCCATTCAACCAACACCAATTCGGAGAGAGTGGGCGGATACCACGCCCCCTCAATGGAAAAATTCAAATTTTCGATTTTTACCTCTGCTTGCATGACAAGACCTACCGTTGTGCAAAATTTCAAGATTCTACGATGTCGGGAAGTGCTCCATAATTTTGATGATCTGTCAGTCAGTCTTTTACGGTTTTTGTGATTTTTGAGGCCTTATACCTTAGGAACCGATTATGCTAGAAAATTGAAATTTGGTGAGGTGCCTGTGCCTGTGCCTGACTAGCTTACCAAGTATTCGGAATTTTAAGTTTCTGACTTCATTGGTAGTGAAGATAGTGAGGGGTCAAAAATCGCCTGAGTTTGTTCCTGTAAAAAGAGTGTAGTGCCAGAACTTGGCTGGGCACTACCGTGCCCTTTGATAAAACAACACTTTTAATACTTGAAGTTTTGAAGGTAGTTTCGCACTTGTAATTTGATGGTGGATATTTCCGACGAATATAACAAATTTTTGTTCACTTCTTCTCTGCAAAGCCATAATTAGACAATACAAAACGATTACAAGTTCGCTATATCAATTGAAAACAAAAAATGAACTAACCGCTTACTAAGATCAAGTCCTTTTGTTTATTTGAATTGCAACGATTACTTTGATCGAAAGTCGCGTTCTTTAAATGAACTTCAAATGGCGTCATATTTTTTTTGACGGTTATAAGCTCTAGCAGAAAAAAATTAGAGGGCATGCGTTGAAAAATAAGGGACAACCTAATGTTCATACATATAGAAGATACTTTTAACAATATACCAAATGTAAATGTACATTTCAAAGTGAATAAATTAACAAATTAAACCTGATTAATTTTACTCACCAATCCAGCTCCGATTACTGCAACCTTCATGGGTTGAGTGTTATTTCCATTTGAGTTAATTTGTTTAATTTTCTCCATTTCTTGGGGTGTTAGATGAAATGAACTATTTACAACTTCACTCATTACACTGTTAGCTTTAAGTTAATTAACAGAACTTTTTTTAAGTAAATTGTTTTTAATGGAAAAAATATTATTATTTTTATTATAAACTAGGACTTCGCCAATAAACGGTTGAAAAACGAATGAATATAACTAGAAGTCAAAGACTAAACTTGAAAGAAGCCCTAAAAAGAAACTATCACGTTCAACCGCAATTAAGTGAAAATTATACCTTAACCGACGAAACGAAGTGCTAGACTGAGTTCGTTTTTCATGAAGAAGTCAACGAGACAAAAAATGATTTAAAGATTACAGTTTATTAAGCAACAACAAAGTAAAACACAGTGGAAGCCCTAAAACTCGAATGTCGGGAAATCTAGCCGGTGGCTGGTTAACTGCCACTGAGTATCTGTTTTTTCAGAAATAAAGGCTTTTAATCTACATGCCTACACCAAACTAGGGTTCCCTTTTGAGTCATATAACTTGACTTCTGTTAATCGATTCTTTAAATGGAAGATATTCAAGCCGAGGAGAAAGACTAAGATAAATTTTCATATGCAAAATTATTTGCATAAATGATATGAAACAATTCATTAAGGCGATGAAAGGAAAAAATCGTAATATGGTTTGTTTGCCATGCTTGACAATTTTGGATGAAAATATTTTCGAACAAAGTTGGTGCCACAACCCTCTTTGAAAACAATGCCAGTAGATTTTGCATCAATATATTAAGCAGAATAATCTTTATACGTGGTTTTATGGAATTAAAAATAAAATGCACGACTGGGTCGCACGAACTTGCTGCTATGTAATAGACTAGGAATTTTGAAAACAATTGTAATTAGAGAAAACTGTTCAACTGTTCAACTGATTTTAAACTCTTTTAGTAGTAAGAAATAAGAACAGAATCTTCTTCTTCTTCTTCTTCCTTTTCTTCGGCGCTGTTATGATCTCGATATCGAGGGGATCATAACTCTCCCACGTATCTGCTTCACACTAGTGATCCGCCTGTGGGGTTCGCCGGGTTGACCTCAGAAATCGGCGGCAAGCCTCCCGGTTTTGTATTGTTCCATTTCTGAGGCCAACTGAATGCTGGTGTTTTTGCATTTGTTTGTACCAGGAGTGTTTAGGCCTACCTTTCTTTTTATTCAGAAATAAGAACAGAATGCTATGCAAATATGAATCTAGGCAAGAACAAAAATTATAAGTCCTTGTAGTGGTTTCTTAAAAAAATAAGCTTTTATATACAAATTTCTTAAGACATTTTTAAGAAAAAAAATTGGTAGGCTAACTTAAAATTTGTATTATTGTACGAATAAAAATTAAATTTCCAAAAAAAAAATATTAAGCCGTTCTTAAGATATCGAATTTTCCAAAAAAAAAATATTTTTTTTTTCAAAAATTCAAAAAATATTATTTCTTAATGTTTTGAAAAGCAATGTTTTTTAAACTTTTTAGGTGCTTCTTTATAAAAAATTTCATTGAAATCCTTTATGCCGATAGTGAGAAATTCAAAATTCGAAAAAATCGTTGTATGGTAGGTACAGTCAGTAAAATCTAGATTTCAAATTTTTTTTACAAAATTATAGAACATAAGAATTAATCAAAAAAAAAAAAAAATTATCAAAATTTTCGGAACCGTTTACGAGAAGAATACGATTTTCGAAAACCATTTTTTAACTTTTGTATAGAAGGTACCGTTAGTTTTAAATAAAACAAAAATTTTTTTCTCAAATCTTGTAGATTATATTAAAAAACTTTCATTTGTCAAGTTTGAAAAAAATCGATCTTGGGGTTTTCGAAATATTGAGTTTGCAAAAAAAAAATTTTGAAATTTTTTTTAAAAATCCAAAAAATAAAAAATTGAAAATTTGAATATGTAAAAATATTTAAACTTTGGAGGAGCCTTAACATAAAAAAATGATTTAAATCGGCTGTACCGTTTTCGAAGGGGCTATCAAAAATAACAATTTTATGGAAAATTTGTTTCAACCATTACTTAGACTTAACTAAATGAAATTTTTCAATTTTTTTTTTTTAATTCTGTGGGACAGTTTTTGAGAAAAAAAAATATTTATAAAGTTTCGAAAAAAATCGTATGGCAGGTACCGTTATTTTTGGTCTTAAAAAAAAGAAAACACGTGTGGGGGGAAAAAATTAAAACCCATATCCACCAAGTTTGAAGTAAATCGGCCGAGCCGTTTAGGCTGTAGTCAACCGACAGACAGACAGAATTGCGAGACCCACTTTTTTGGTCTTCGCTATCATCGTAATGTCAACTTTGATCAAAATCTTGAGTTCGATTTTTTTACGAATGCATAACTTGCCTTATCGTACCTATAAGTCGCAAGTAAAAAATTGGTAGGCTAACTTAAAATTTGTATTATTGTACGAATAAAAATTGAATTTCCAAAAAAAAATATTAAGCCGTTCTTAAGATATTAAATTTTCCAAAAAAAATATTTTTTTTTTTTTCAAAAATTCAAAAAATATTATTTCTTAAAATCTTGAAATGGAATATTTTTCAAACTTTTTAAAATCTTCTCTATAAAAAATTTCATCAAACTCCAAAAATAACAATTTTTAACCATATTTTAGCTTTAACTAAATAAATTTTTTTGAATTTTTGTTAAAAAATCTGTTGGACAGTTTTTGAGAAAAAAAATATATATATAAAATTTCAAAAAAAAATCGTATGACAAGTACCGTTATTTTTTTTTTTCTGGAAAAAAAAGAAAAAAACGTGTGTGGGTGGGGAAATAAAAATAATATCTACCAAGTTTAGAGAAAATCAACCAAGCCGTTTAGGCTGAGGTCGAAAAGGCAGACTTTTTTAGTCTTCGCTACCATCGTAATGCCGCAAGTGAAAAAAGTACAAGGCTTTTAAATCAAAACCACAAGACATGGTCCCCTTCAAAATCTTGAAAAATTAATAAGTACTTCACTGATCTTCAATACAAATACATATCGAAAAAAAAAATTGTAATTGAGAAAATAACAATGCACGAGGCTTTATCATATGCTTAAGAGGCTCTTAGTTTTAGCCATGGGAGTTAAGATTCATTATTAGAGAAAATGGTTAAAAAGCATACAATTATTGTTTTTTTTAATTATGACTTCTTAAGCTTTTACCATTAGCTTAGCAGATACGATTTTCTTTGGTTCTAATCTGGTTGGTTTATACGAGTATCTGTTAAGAAAAAACCAAAACCAATATTTTTTAGACTTACAGAATTTTTTTAAATCTGTGGGCCAGGTTCTGGTTTCTAAGCAATCTTTGACATTTTTATCGTTTTTGTTGTACGTATACATAATGTGAATTTTGAAGTTCTCAATATTGGCGTAGTGGATTTTAATCAAATTTGGTAAAATCGATATCTCAAAAACTTAAAGTTGGCATATCAAATTTCTTTCTCAAAAATGTTTTAAGAATTTTGTATATAAAAGATATTTTTTTAAAAAAAAACCTCTACAACGGCTTAAATTTTTTGTCTTGCATAAATTTATATTAATGCTTAAGAAATCACATGGCATTCTGTTTTTATCTCTTACTACTGAATTATGAAAAATGAAATTTATGAACAGTTTTCTCTAAAAACATTAATTTTTAAAATTCTTATTGTTTGATACTTAAGAGCATGTATTTTATTTTTTAAATCAATCATCTTTTCATTGAACATTTAAATCTCCCGCTCTGCTTTAGGGTAAGCCGCTATGAAACTCGTATGCAATTTGCTTAATCAAATTAGGAAGACAGTAATTTTTCAAAAATTTGAATTTTACCCTTAACTGTTATTAAAAATTTATTGATTTCAACATTAAACATTTTGATTATATAATTTTTTTTTGTCTTCAGTCTACAAAAGGGAAATTAACAAAAAATTGCGTTTTGAGGAAGGGCTCACTAGTCAACTGATAGTTCCAAGTGAGCTCACCAGGACTGTTACTTACTAATGCTTTTTAATGTAAAGATCTTACTGAAAACCATCTTACAAAACCGCGCGATTTTTTGCAGCTATTCTATTAAACATACATTATTTTTTATTTAAATTCGAGTTAAAGGGCTTTGACTGTTTGTGTTTCTTTTCATATTTAAATTGGAATTGATTAAGATGACAATCTTCTGACAGTAAAAGGGGTGTGTGTTTCAGATTTAAAATTAACTGACAGCAAACCTCAAAAGCTTTTTAAGAAGACCTAAAATATAGGATTTTAGTTTAGAAAATCTGATAGTTTTCAAATTCATGCAAATTTCATATCTCATAACTAGCAAGCCAACGTATGTAGATAAGATAAGTATGTACAAACGTTTGCAGATCATTCAAGCGTAAAATTGATAAGAATAGTCTTCGTGCTCTGGAGAAACCCTTGGGATTAGTATTCAACTAGTACGTCTGGTTTTGATGATAATTTTTGTTGATAATACTTAATCGAAATCAACCGGATTATTTGTGTGTAATTTGATTAAACAAAAAAACAAAATTATTTTAATTTCATCACAATACTCTGTTAGATCGACTTGTGGGGAATGTAAAATATGAAATTTTAAAAGTAAACAATATTTTTAAATAAATCTTATCATTTAATGGAAACCGGTAACTATATGGTTCAGAACAATTTTTTTCTTAAATTTACAAAAATGACGTGGTCCTACTGTAAGTACATAGTACAATCTTTGCTTCAAGCCACCTTTATTTTTTTTTTGAATTTTATGTACATACATATGTAAATTTTTGAAAACTCTAATATTAAAAAAGACATAAGACTATTCAAAAAGCTGAATTCAAAAATACCCCTTACTTCCGAATTGAACAAAAAAATATTAAAATTCAACACAAGTTAGAGGAAAAAATACTTTTTCTTAAAAAATTAACACACGATACCACTTTGTCACCAAATTTCACAACTTTCTGCAACCTTTAAGATTTGTCGTACTAAAATACGTATAATGGTTATACAATAAAGCATTTGTTTCAATTTTGCGTTCGGAAAATAGACTGAATAAGAAACATTTGTGTACCAACTATCTCTTTCTTCAAGATTCTCTCTTCTCAAATAGCATTTAGCATCCCAAAATATTCCCATGAAAAAAAAAAAAGCCAAACACAAACATACCTAATGTAAGCTTCACTGCCATCACAAAATTAAATAAGAGATAAGGCCCATAGTAATCTAGGCAAGACGGTTTAAAAAATTTGTTTGTATTTCAAAACACTTTTTTATGTTTAATTTGATTTTAAATAAAAAGGGTTGAGTTGAGAAACTGATTTACTGTGATTTCTGTTAATTTTTCTTGCCATAGTCTCTTATATCGGGCTTTCCATTTGAATTATCCCGAACATTTTATTAATCGTTCAAAGTACAATCAAAACACATTTCGAAGGACTATCAATCGTTCTCCGAATTCCTCTTCTGACGCCGACATACATGGCCAGCTTGTTGGCATAGGCCATAATTTAACGTAGCCCTTTAAACAATAATCAAGAGAAGTTAAATTCCACGATCTAGGGGCAAGTCGACAGGTCAATTACTCGGAATATAAAAACATGGAATTTATTAGAAAACAATATCTACATGAAATTCCGTCTTTATTTTGCTAAAACATCTCCTAAAATAGTATTAGGTTAACAAAATAGAATGCCATCTGACATTTGAAAAACTATGAATACATACAGATATGCACGCAAAATTTAGAAAATCGTTATAGGCGTTTGGTTTGTAGATTAATTTTTTATATACAAAATTTCTTTAAAAATTGTTTCTTATTAAATAATTAGTAAGCTAATTTTAAGTATTTAAATGAAAAAATTTCAGAAATAATTATTTACTCGTTTGCAAGATATTGAATTTTCAAAAAACTCAAAGAAAAAATATTGTTTTGGAAAAAATATTTTTGAAGACACTTCTGAATTTTGGATCAAAATTGTTAAAACTGTCTTTTGAAAATTTTAGTTAGTAACATTTTTTTTTCTACCAAAATGTAGACCATATCTACAATAGCGAACATATTCTTTTAATCAAAAACTCTTAATCCGTTTTCGGGAATAATAATAATTTTCAAAAAATCTGTATGACACGTACCGTTACTTTCAAATTCAATAAAAATAAAAGCTTCAGTGGCTTAGGCTGAAGGTCAATGTACAAACACAGATAGACTGTCGGAATTGTGGGACCCACATTTTTCGTGTTCTGTATTATCGTAGGTTCAACAAACCTCCAGTAAAATTTTTTCCAAATGCAAAACTTGCTCTATTGTACCTTTAGTAAAAAGGACGTAGTAGATTTTAATGTGTCTTTTGGTGCAGTATGACTTATGTTTGCTTTAGTACAATCATCAGGTTTCAGACTGTTGACTGGTGCCGAAGCAGCAACTTATCCAACACAAGCATCCGTCAAAACCCCCAGTCGGTTAGCTCACCGTCTTAGGTATAGAACAGAGGGCATAGAATAGACGTTAATCAAGTTCGTCCTAGTGCCATTTCATCGCAATGAGAAAAGATATCAAATCTTTAATCTTCATTTACGAAAGTTCGCCAATATCATCAAAAAATGCAGGCCATTTGCAGAAGAAATAAATGACTGTTTCCTTCACCCGCTGGTTCCCATAATTACGACAATGAGTTCAGTGAGGAATGTCTAGCTTGGCTGCACGGGTGAGTTCAGTTACCAAGGATGCTGGCTCTATTTTGGGTCTGTATATCATGTGGTTCGGGGTTAATTTTAGGTGGACCAAATCTGTCTTGATATGTATTGTAATATTTTTGCTAGGTTCGTTAAATAAAACTTATCACTCTTTTTAGTATTTCTTCTTTATTTACACTTTCCAATTCAAAACAGTAAATCTCAATTTATAATCAGCTCAAATACTTTTATTCAGATTAAATCACACTTGTTTAATAACACAATCCAATAAGCAATACTTTTGCACACTTTCACAATCCAAAATCAACTGTCTCGCTCACCGTGAACACTCCCTTATATACTCAAATTAGTTGTTCTCGAAAGTTCTTGTCTTGGAATGTTCTAGATGGTTGGAATAAGGGGAAATACATTTGACATTGGAAAAGAGCTTTTTGTTTCTTCCATAAATTAGATATGTAATTTTCCAACAGATGGCGCTGTAGTAGTATAAAGCTCTGTTCACAACAGTATGTATAATATACAGTTAATTAAACTATTCCACTATACCCTTTATAACTCCAAACCGAATATTGATTCTTTCAAATAGAAACGAGAAGATTTTGACTGTATATGGCAGCCATGTTGATTTCGTTTTCCTATTTTATTTTCAGAATCCAAAGAAAAATCACAATTGCAAGTTAATATAACCATAGACAACTTTTAATTGACTGGGTTGAAGAGCAATTGGAAGCGAATCTCGATTTAAATAAAATAATACGATCTTCGGAGATGCAGCTAATTTTAAAATCAATCAAAATTGTTGCCTTTGGAAGATTTCAATCCACACTAGATCCACCAAGTGACAATACATTTGTAAAAAGTCATTGTTTACTGTGAGTTGCAGGACGGCGATAATAACCAATTTCTTTTCAATAAAATTGGAAAATATTGATGTTTAATATTTTGTTCCAATAGGATGGCTCCAACTGCCACTCAGTTGATGTCACAATGGACATCCTACTCGACGGATTTCAGACCATGGTAATATCAATCAGAGGCGACGGAAATTCACCAATGAGATTATGGAATTTGAATCCTTTGGAATTTTTCGTATAGTGTTAACCTATAAGTCGCTAACGGTAGGTGGCCTCAAAGTCCAAAGTCAACATAAGCCCTATGATCGCTCAAATCCAGCCTGATATACACGCCAGATTGATCGAAAAGAAATGGAGATTGATTAAAAGTAGTTAAATAAGGTTTAAAGACCGGACTTACTGGAGAGTCTAGTAAGTGGTTGATTGACATCCAGGTTCACACCACAAACTATAGTGCTTTCTTAAAGGAATAAAATGCACGACTGCTTCGCACGAACTTGCTCCTATGTAATAGAATAGGAATTTTAAAAACGGATGTTATTAAAGAAAACTGTTCATAAAGATAAAATGAATTTTTTAAATTCTTTTAGTAGTAAGAGATAAAAACAGAATGCTATGCAAATATGAATTTATGCAGGAACAAAAATTATAAGTCGTTGTAGTGGTTTCTTAAAAAAATAAGCTTTTATGTACAAAATTTTTAAAACATTTTTAAGAAAAAATTTTGGTACGCCAACCTTAAGTTTTTATTATTGTACGAATAAAAGTCTAATTTCCAAAAAAAAATACTAAGCCGTTCTTGAGATATCGAATTTTTCAAAAAAAAAATTACTTTTTTTTCTTAAAATTGAAAAAATATTTTTTCTTAAGTTTTTAAATGCAATCTGCAATTTCTATGGTAGGTACAGTCGGTAATATCTAGATTTCAATTTTTTTTTATTAAATTATAGATTGTAAAGATTGATCAAAAGAAAAAAAATTTTAGCAAAATTCTCGGAACCGTTTTCGAGAAAAATACGATTTTCGAAAACCATTTTTTTTAAATTTTGAATTTTTTTTAAAAATCAAAAAAAAACAAATTGAAAATTTGAATATGTACTAATATTCAAACTATGGAGGAGCTTTGGCATACAAAAAATGATTAAAATCGGCTGTACTGTCTTCGAGAAAATCAAAAACAAAAAAAATGGACCCAGGGGGGCTACCAAAAATAACAATTTTTTGTAAAATTTTTTTCAACCATTAGCTAGTTTTAACGAAATGAAATTTTTCAAATTTTTTTTTAAAAATTCTGTGGGACAGTTTTTGAGAAAAAAAAATATTTATAAAATTTCGAAAAAAAAATCGTATGGCAGGTACCGTTATTTTTGCTTTGGTCTTAAAAAAAAAACAGAAAAAAACGTCCGTGGGGAAAAAATTAAAACCCATATCTCCCAAGTTTGAAGAAAATCGGCAGAGCCGTTTAGGCTGTAGTCGAACCGACAGACAGACAGACAGAATTGCGAGACCCACTTTTTTGGTCTTCTCTATCATCGTAATGTAAACTTTGATCAAAATCTCGAGTTCGATTTTTTTTACGAATGCATAACTTGCCTCATAGTACCTATAAGTCGCAAGTAAAAAAAGGAACAGAAGCTTTGATTAATTTTTTACTTGCGATATAGGTACTATAGGGCAAGTTCTGCATTTGGAAAAAAAATCGAACTCGAGATTTTGATCAAAGTTGACATTACGATGATAGCGAAGACGAAAAAAGTGGGTCCGACAATTCCGTCTGTCTGTCTGTATGTCTGTATGTCTGTACCTCGAACTACAGCCTAAACTACTGGAGGTATTTTCTTTAAACTCGGTAGTTAAGGGTCTTCGGTGATTCCCTAGAGGAAAAATTGAAATTTTTTTTGTAGCTCCAAAACTAAGGGTACCCCCCATACACCCGTAATGCAAAACCTTGTTTATCTCGAAAACGGCTCTAACGATTTTGATAAAAAAAATTAAGTGTGATATTATGAACATGGACTATATTTTGGTGAAAAAAAAATTTGGGGGGAAATGTTATTAGGGGTACCTGTCATAGAAGGGTTTTTTTGATTTTCGAATTTCTCACCAACGCCTCTAACGATTTTAACCAAAATTTTTATGCAGGAGCTGCTTTGTATTTGAAAAATTATAAACTAAAATTTTTTTCGAACAAATAGTTTTTGGATTTTTAAAAAAATAATACAATTTTTTTTTTTGAAAATTCAATATCTTGAAAACCGATACACGATTAAATTTTTGAATTACATTTTAAAATGTATTTTATTAAATACTAACAATTTGCATATCAATTTTTTGTATAAAAATTTTAAGGAAAATTTAGTACACAAAAAACATGTTTCAGTGTGTCTGTATGTCTGTACCTCTCACTACAGCCTAAACCACTGGACCTATTTCTTTCAATCTCGGTAGTTAAGAGTCTTCGGTGATTCCCTAGAGGAAAAATTGAAATTTTTTTTTAGCTCCAAAACTAAGGGTACCCCCCATACACCCGTAATGCAAAATCTTATTTATCTCGAAAACGGCTCTAACGATTTTGATAAAAAAAATTAAGTGTGATATTATGGACATGGACTACATTTTGGTCAAAAACAATTTTGGGGCAAAATGTTATTAGAGGTACCTGCCATAGACCCGTTTTTTTGATTTTCGACTTTCTCATTAACGGCTCTAAGGATTTTAACCCAACATTTTTAGCAGGAGTCCCCTTAAGTTTAAAATTATATTGTATATAAAAATATTCGAAAAAATATTTATTGGGTTTAAAAAAAAAAAAAAAAAATTTAAATCAAGATCTTCAAAACCTATGAACGATTATTTTTTGAAATTATTTCCTAAAACCAATATTATTAAACACTTAAAATTCGCATCCCACATTTTTTTTTTGAAAAATTTTAGAGAAATTTCTTATATAAAAAATTTATTTAATAATTAAACGATTTTTTAAGGTTTATTTGCATAAATTCATACTTTTCCGGAAACCAGACGGCAATTTTATGCATTTGAACATTATTATCTCATTAAATCCATGTTTTATATTTATAAAATGTATCTTAAATTCCAAAGTACTTTTACATAAGAGCAAGTTCGTGCATTCAGTCGTGCATTTTATTTAAATTCTTTTAGTACTAAGACGAAAACATAATGCTATCCAAATATGAATTTATGCAAGAACAAAAATTATAAGTCGTTGTAGTCATTTCTTAAAAAAAAGCTTTTATGTACAAACTTTTTAAAAGCTTTTTAAGAAAAAATTTTGGTACTCCAATTTAAATTTATTGTTCGAATAAAAAAAAAATTTACAAAAAAAAAAATATTGAGCCGTTTCTGAGATATCGAATTTTCAAAAAAAAAAAAGAAAAAATATTTTTTTTTTTTCAAAAGATCAAAAAATATTTATTTTAAAGTTTTGAAATGCAATGTGTTTTAGACTTTTTAGAAGCTTCTCTATAAAAATTTTCATTAAGATCCGTTATGTGGATAATGAGAAATTCAAATTTCGAAAAAATGGTTCTATGGTAGGTACAAGCTGTAATATCTTAATTTCAAAATTGTTTTTATTAAATTAAAGATCGTAAAAATTAATTGAAAGAAAAAAATTTTATCAAAATTCTCGGAACCGTTTTCGAGAAAAATACGATCTTTGAAAAGCATTTTTTTTTAATTTTTTAGCATTTGTATGGTAGGTACCTTTATTTTTAGGTAAAATAAATTTTTTTTTCTCACATTTTGTAGATTATATTGAGAAACTTTTATGTATTAAGTTTAAAAAAAATCTAGCAAGGAGTTTTCGAAATATTGAGTTTTGAAAAAAAAAAAAATTGAAGTTTTTTTTTAAAATCCAAAAAAAAATTTTTTGAAAATTTAAGTACACAATTCTATTCAGGTTTTTGGGGAGCCTTAGCAAAAAAAAATTATCAAAATCGGCTGTACCGTTTTTGAGAAAATCAAAAACAAAAAAAATGGTTCCATGGGAGGTACCCTCAATAACCATTCTTCAAAAAAAATTTTCAACAAATACCTAGCTTTAATTAAATGAAATTTTTTTGTGTTTTTATTTTTAAAATCTGTCGAACAGTTTTTGAGAAAAAAAAAATTTTATAAAATTTCGAAAAAAAAAATCGTATGGCAGGTACCGTTATTTTTGGTCTTAAAAAATCAAATCAAAAAACATCCGGGGGGAAAAAATTAAAACCCATATCTACCAAGTTTGAAGAAAATCGGCTGAGCCGTTTAGCTGCAATCGAACGGACAGACAGACAGAAAGAATTGCGAGACCCACTTTTTTAGTCTTCGCTATCATCGTAATGTCAACTTTGATCAAAATCTCGAGTTCGATTCTTTTTCCGAATGCATAACTTGCCTTATAGTACCTATAAGTCGCAAGTAAAAGGAACAGAAGCTTTGATTAATTTTTTTCAGTTCCATTTGGAGACATTGCCAATATAGCTTCATATCCATAAAAAATAAAATGCACGACTGGGTCGCACTTATAGTACCTATAGGTCGCAAGTCAAAATTGTGTTATGTATTCACTTTTAATAGTGTTTTTCAATGGCGGTAGATGTTGAAATGAAATAAATCAAGCTATGTGTGAGGTATTAACAAAATTCTTTTTTATTTAAAAGAGCCATCATTCAAATGGCTTCCTTCCTTGGCTTCTTGCAGTGGCAGGTGATCCGAGTGGACCAATTTGCATCGACTCTTCCTCATAGATCCGTCTGAATTTGACCGAAGCCTGTGTTATGTACCTCAAGTGCATCGGTCGGTTGCGACCTGTGTTCTATCGCATTGACCTGCGCCTTCAGGAAGCCCCACAAGAAACCCAACAACGTTATCAAAAAGTACGGACCAATGAAGCTGCCGCCCTCAAATTCATACCAAACGGTAACTTTTCGAGAATGCATTGTCATCTGGTGAGTCTCGTGCGGGCTGAAATCATCTCATGTTTGGAAATTTTACTTGTTAACACAGCCATTCATCGAAAAATACTACTCGTCGCTAAGGATGATTTTTCTTCCACCATGTCTACCGTAAAATGGGCGCCAGATTTGCACCAATAACCACTTATTTTGAAAATAAAGTTTCATCAATCTATTCAATCGTTTAACTGGAGGCATCAGTAACTGAATAAAAAACATCAGTTTTGATAAATTTTACCAAACCACAAATACAAAGTTTGATCGAAATATTAAGAAACTTTTTCGAACACGTTTATAAACAAACCCCATTCGACTTGAGCTTAAACGAAAATTCAAATTTAAACTCTAAACAATCACATAAAATTGAACCAAATTCGTCCCTCCGTTAGCCGTTAGGGTGTAGCTGGTAGATATACAAATGCGAACGCACAAACAAACTTTCAGAAAAGAGTGAAACATTAAAACCGAGAAAAAACAAGCAATCCTATTCCAGGTGATGGGGTATACCGGTACCCATCAGCACCTGCAGTATTAAATCATTTAAATATTATTGAGTAATTGCGAATTGTTTAACATTCACGAAAAATTCATTATTCCAAATTCCAATAAAAACAAACGCCCAAGAAAATATTTAAAACAATAAACATTCAACGAGAATGAGCCATTAACATCGTTGCTCCGCTCCTCCATACCTAAATTACTTTAGTGGCGAATATCTACGTTTGATCTATTTTTAAATGTTTATACAAGACTAACAAAAATTATATCTAATCAATATGTAGCATCAACAAGTTGGTGTTGCTCGAATGTCTCCTGTAGCTTCATTTCCTTCGAACACAGATCTACGTTTGCCATAAGTTAGACCAAGATAACCCTATGAAAGAATTTTGCGCAAAAACTGAACGATATGCTGTGCTCAAACTCAACAGACCGATAAAGATGAGCAGACGACCGACCGACCGACCACCCAATCATGATTTTCCCTCGCTTCAATCTGTGTGCCTCAGAATCGAGAAAAAAGCATAAACTTTTTCGCCGCTGTTTAAATATCCACGAAAGTCGAAAGGAACAGAGTTTATTTTTGAAAACTTAAAACAAAAACACTTAGCGCAAAAAAAATTCCGTTCCCCAAGAAAAATTAGAAAACGGTCAGTTGCGAGCGGACCTCTGAAATTAGCGGAACTTTTGCCAACCATAGTCCGCGAAAAACGTTCATTTTCACTTTTTTTAACTTAAATTTAAGTTTAGCTTTTTAATTTAATTTTTTTATTTTTGTGTTAGTTCTTTGTATAGAAAAAAAATTAGTTTCCTTTCTGATCGTTTCTCACGTTCGCTCAGTTGATAAAGTTAAGTTAGAAAATATTTTTTTTGGTTGAATACAAATTTTTCAAAACGATATGACATTTTCGCGAATAAAAGTGATAACTATATTAGTGTGCTCATTTTTGGCACTTAGTTTTCCCGGATATGTAAACTGTGCAAACAAAAAAGGATCACAGGGTGGTGGCTCGTCTGCCCCACCACCGCCACCACTTCCTCTTGAGCCAGAAGCCGTAATCGAGGAGGTCAATGCAAAGCAATTGGATAAGCTCCTAGCCGAAAAGGATTACGTAGCTGTGTTCTGGTGTAAGTCTGTGTGCCAGAGTGATGAACGAAAAAAGGATTCGAATGAAAGTGAAACAAATAAATTTGAATATGAAAATAATTTCACCAAACGAAAAGTGAGAGTGTATCTGAGCAAAATGTAAAAAAAAATATTAAAAATTAAGAAAAATTCAATGTGTGTGTGTGTGGACTTTAAAAATAAAATAGCGTAGCGATTCTTTTGTATATGTGCGGTTATTCTTGTGTTTTGCCTACGCTTTTATGAGGTCTTTAGTCATGGTGCACTCGGAATTCAATTTACGGCCCACGCCCGTCGTGCGTCGGTTTGGTGAGAGATTGCGAGTGACCCAGGACGTTTTAAAACACTTGTGCACAACAATCTGAATATTATCCAATGAACTCTTGCAGATATTGTTAATTAGCATTTCCGCTAGACCAATATGGCTGCTAATCGACGTAATCCATTTCCTCTCATCGAATTATATAACGTTAAAATCTTTCGGCGGTGCTGTCAATTTTTGGCAAATATAATTTTCCCCACTTTTTCATTTTGAAAATACACACTCTGGGTAGATCGGACATCAGAGCACATACCGACCGACCTGATTCGACATTTTTCTGACAATTTTATTACTTTTTTCTGGTTTTGGCTTATGGTTAGAAAATATCTTTTTTTTTGTATTTCTTCCCAACGCAACGCCCTCTCTCTCTCACTCTCAATTGCTCTGCATTTTACACAATTTCAATGTAAAATAAAAAATAAAAAAAAATTTCTTTCTTCTAGAAATAGAATTTCCTTGCTCTCTAGCCAGCAGAAGTAGTCGAAACAGCAGCAGCCGCAGCAGAATGATGTTGGTTTCAGCGCGCTCCAACCACGCCACTGTTAAGAATATTTTAAAAACCATCAAAATCAAAATGAGCGTTCCCCTTTGGGAATGTTCGAAATATTTTCGAGCAAATTTCAAATCATTCTTTTTTCATTTATTATGCTCGTGTGTATATAATGTCTCTTATGTTTTTCCATGACTTCAATAATAATAATAATAAAAGCGAAAAAAAAAGATACTGTTCAATAATATAGTTCATGGTTGTAGATATTAGATACTTTTCTTCGTTTGCGATTACAAAAAAAAAATATACAAGTATACTTATTCACGAATGAAGATTTTCCAAAAATACATTTCAATGGTGACAGAAGAAAAAAAAACTTATTTTTGGAAGGTGAATACAATTAAAAAAGAAGAGGCAAAGACAAAGAAATTAAAAAGAACATAAATTCCTGCTAATGATTTTATTTAACATTTTTTTATTCGTTGTTTATCATGAGAATATCCCATAAAATTTTTTGAAATTTTTAACCGAATTTCAGATAAACATATCTTATAAATAATGTCCCACACGGTTATTTTTGACAGATGCATTCGGTAGCATTTGAACTTGACAGTATATTTTGTAGACATTTATATTTATCTTGGCTATTTTGGCTGATAGAGTAAACTCAATTCGCAGCATTTAAGATCGCAAGCATAAGAAAGTGTTGTGGTATTAAAACTCAACTGACACCATCTACAGTGTGCCAAGCTAGGCAGCTTGTTGACTAGTGCTGAAACAGTAGATAATCGGATTGAGTGATCATCCACCAGTAAACTTGCGTCATAGCCCACAGTTCGCTAGCTTGGAATCTAAAGAATCAAACGGAGGACATTGCACAGAAGTATCCGAAGTTTCGACGCGTTGAGAAAAGCGATCAAATCTATGATCTTTTTTTCCGAAAGTTAGTCAATATCCTATATGAAGGTTTTTATACGAGTAATACAAATTCTATATACTACTGAAATAAATCAGCCAAGTAGAAGACTTAGCACTATTAATGGACTTGTTGAAGTATTGATTCAAAATAGCTTTTCCAGCCTTTAGTCCACAAAAGTCAATATCGTAAAAAAAAGCAATTCCCTTTCTAATGACTATGCTCTAAATTTAGCAAAAGCAAGGCATTTCCAGATCAAATGGAGGACTGTTTCCTTTTCTCGCTGGTTCCCACAGCTGCGACAGTGAGTGTTGTGAGGAATTATATAGCTTCACTAAATGCTCTGCTATTGGTCAGTATCCGCTTCAGGTAGCTACGATCCTGCCTATATCTTGCGTGGTTTTGCTTAACAGATTAACCTTTCGGCATTTATTATAGGTGGCCCAAATCTGTCTAGATATAACTCAGTTAGTCAAACTACACTATCTACAGTTTGATTCGTTAAAAAAAAATTTTGAGGATATTGCCCTTCATAGCTCTGAGCGGAATGTTCACTCTTTCCGCAAGTGAATTATAAAGGGCTGAACCTTGCCTGGCCATCAATGACACGTTGACTCGGAACCCAGATAAGAGTGACATTTAGGTTAATATTGAGGGTAGAATGTTCATTCCGACAGTGCTGCAGCAATTTGGAGGATTATTTACTAGAATTAATGGCTTTAACACCGCCTGACTATCTAATAGGTTTTGATATCTCTTTTTGTGTGTTTCGTTTTTGCACAAATCAAACGGAATCTGGATCTCTCACTCAATTGACACCATCTACACTGTGCCAAGCCTATTTGCTTGTTGACTAGTGCTGGAACAGTAGTCAATCCGATTGAATGATTAATCGCGCAAGTGAGTTATAAAGGGCTGAACCTTGCCTGGCTAGCTCGTCCGCCCGGTCATTCCAATCAATGCCACGCAGGGGCGAACGCAGGTGGGGGTTTTGGGGGTTCAAACCCCCTCCGGAACATGTAGAATGAAAAATAAAGGATTTATTTTTTTAAAGAAAAAAAAAACAAAGTTTTATTTTCGTGCCATAAATTCTTCGATATCTTTTCATAAAAAGGTTCCATAATTCAAATATTATTAACGTACGGCCCAAGAATAGAAGTTCCTGGAAATAAAAATCAAACCAATTTTCTTTGAAATTCGCAAAAAATTTGAAGTTTTGGTCAATACTTGTACTTACTTAAACAGGGATATTAAATAAATAATAAAGTAGGAAAAAAAGAAAAACAAATTTATTTATATTATATTCACACACAATTTCTTTAAATGTCTAGTAAAGTATGCAATAAGTAATTAAATAAAAAACAGCCATATTGAATGTTTTTATGCCCCCGTTTTGAATCTATCCCCCACTGATTTTTTTTTATTTTTTTTAGACCAAAACAAACGGTATTTACACATACGATTTTTTTCGAATTTTTTTAAATATTTTTTTTTTTCAAAAACTGTCTCAAAGAATTAAAAAAAAAAATTCATTGAGTTTAGTTTAGGCAATGGTTAAAAGAAATAGTTATTTTTTGGAAGCCCCAAAATTTGCGTACCTAAAAATAAAGGTACCCATCATACAAATGTAAAAAAATTGTTTTCGAAAATCGTCATTCTGAAAATTTTGATAAAGTTTTTTTTATTTCGATTAATTTTTACGATCTATAGTTTAATAAAAAAAATACTAAAATTAATATGTTACTGACTGTACCAACCATGAATCTTTTTTTCGAATATTGAATTTCTCATTATAGGCAGAACGGATTTGAATGAAATTTTTCATGGAAAAGCTTTTAAAAAGTTTAAAAAACATTGCATTTCAAAATTCGTTATCTCAAAAACAGCTCAATATTTTTTTTGGAAATTTATTTTTTATTCGTACAATAATGAATAGTACAAGTTGGCGTACCAAAATTTTTTCTTAAAAATGTTTTAAGAATTTTGTAGATATTTCTTAAGAAAGCACTACGACTCATAATTTGTGTTCGTGCATAAACTAATATTTGCTTGAATTACATGGCATCCTGTTTGTAGCTCCAACTACTAAAATAGTTGTTTTATTTGTTTAAAAGAAGAATTTGAATGCTTATGAATAGTTTTTCTCTAATAACATTAAGTTTTTAAATTCTTATGGCCGATTTCATAAACAAACACTAAAAGCACTTTTATCAAAAATCCTCTTAAATTTTATCAGGCTCTTAAAAATGTTTAGTTTCACCAATCTATAAAAGGGACATTTTGGGGAAATTTTTGTTAAAATTGTGTTCTCTTCACATCCCTGGGAAAAATAAATTGTTTTTTTCTTTCTAACAAGCGAAATGTATGAGAAGAAATGAGAAAGCGTTATGTGTTCAAACAAATGCCAAGAAATGAAAAAAAAAAAGAAATGCACACAAAATATTTGGAAAGATTCTGATCCTGACATTCTATGGCATAAAATCATTAAGTAATAACCACTTAATTTATTTTGTATTGCATTTTTGTTTTTTTTTTTTGGTTCCAAATGAAGACCAAACATATTCAACAAACTCATTCACAGATGAAAGAAAGTCGGAACCACATTTTGAAGTCATATGATGTATTTCTGTGAACCGGGAATATTCTTGCTCAGCGAATAACTTTGTGTTGCACTTTATTATTGGATGAAGACGATCCATATTTTTTTCGAAATAAAGAAAGAAATCATTTAAATATTTAGTATTAACCTATTCATTTTGTATCTTCAAAACTTGAACACTACATCTTAACAAAACAATAATTTCAGCTGCTATACCTATAACCAATTGTTGTTATCTACATTTGATGACATTTCAATGACACTTTTAAAATTTAATGAGCCAAAAATGGGCATTTAGTTTATAAGAGTGTTTACAAGCTTGTTTAATTTAAAAGCGCTTGGTGAAACCAAAACATCTCATTTTAAGGTTTAGAAGCCTGTTAAATGTTTAAAAGTCCTTCGTGAAATCGGGCATTAGTCTTTTAAATAAAACCAATTTCATGCGACCCGGTTACTAATTTCGTTTTTGTGAAAGTTACAGTATCCTTATATGTTCGTAAAACATATAAGGATACAACAAGTTATAACTTCACGTATTAATATATTCCGGATTAAGTTTTGTGGAACTTATTATAATTTTATTTTTAGGTATTCACTTATGGAATCTCTTACACTCTTTTTCTTCTTCTTACATTAATGATATTATATGAAATAATGAAATAATGGCGGCCATTACACAGGGCCCGTAGTAAAAGTCTATGACTAAAAATTAATTCCGGCCCTCGTAGAGAATATTTTCTTACATTATTCAAATTTGCCAAATAGGAATCCGTTGCAACATCCTTATATAGCGATTAGCTATATGAAATTGTTCCAAAACTCCCTATCCCTAAGAGCAAATATTGTTTAGTTATAACAACATATTTATGTTAATAACAATAAAGATTATGTAATTAATGAGTACCTACAATATAGTGATAAAATAATATATTTATAAAAATCTCATATTTTTTTCTAAAACCCCCTCCGAAATTATTTTCTGCGTCCGCCCTGATGCCACGATAACTCGGAACCCAGATAAGAGTGACATTGAAGTTAATATTGAGGATAGCAAGTTCATTCCGGCAGTGCTGCAGCAATGATAAATATTTAATTCCGTACAATGTTAATTCAGAAATTGAAGAAAACTTCATTGATTTTTACAGTAAATATAATATAATACTTTTTTTAACGAAAATTTAAGATTACTTGACTTGATTTTTGTTGATAAAGAATTTAACATTTGCATTGAAAAATCTGACTCGCCAATTGTCAATAATTCTATATGTATATGGACCATGTTGCGTTAGAAGGTAACTTTCATTTTAATGATTTTATTAAGAAAAATAATGTTAATAATACTTTTGTTCCAAACTTCAGTAAAGCTAACTTTGATGCAATGAATGACTATTTTGCTAATTTTCCTTGGGCTTCTTTTTTCTTATATATGAAAGCGATATACAATCAGAAATCCTTAATGAAAATCGAATGAAAGCTATCAAAGAAGCAATACATCAATTTGTTCCAAGTAAGACCTTGAAAACGAGTTCAAATCCTATATGGTTCAACAAAAGATTAATAAATCTCAAAAATGAAAAAAATAAGGGTTTTAAATTGCATACAAGAAATTATAACAGCGCTGAACTAAGAGAAAAATATATTGTCATCCAACGCGAATTTGATATCTTAAATAAATAAATATCGCATGCTTAATGGAATACTGATTAGCAGATAGGTCAAAATTGAGTTACGTACAGATACAGGCTTTTGCAAGCCTCAGATCTCATGAATAGTTTATCATACTTTAAGAATACCAATATTCATGATTAATTCATGAATTAGTTTTAATTTTATCCGTCAACAAGTAGGACAAATCCTCATAGCAAGGTCTTTTTTTGCAATGTCCCAAAAATCGTCTTTTTCGAGTTAGGTCAGTATTTCATTAAGTATCCGATATGTTCACGATCGAATTTGGAATTTTATCAATTCTAAGCGAAAAACTACGGGTTATCCAAGCTGTATGAAATTCCAAGATTCAAGAACTAGTGATGTTCATTTAATATGCAACTTATTTGCTAGATATTTTCAATCCGTTTACTCTTTAGACTGCTTTTCAAATCACGAATTACCAATTGTTTCCAAGGTTTTCTATATACCTTCTATGTTTTTGGATGTCTCTGAAGTAGAGAAAATACTTCTTGAACTGTATGTAAGTAAAAATTAAGGTCCTGATGGTATTCCACCTTTAGTCTTGCTAAAATGTGCTACTTCACTGGCTAAACCACTTACTGACATCTTTAATGCATCACTATCTGGGGGCAAATTTCTAGATTGTTTGAAAATATCGTTTTTAACGCCTAAACTATTTGAAAAACTTGTTTGCAATTGGTTATCTTTTTAATTCAGAAATTATATATCGAAATACTAACATTGTTTTGTGTCAGGTAAATCAACAGCGACTAATTTGTCTTTGATGACTAATTACATCATAAATATAATTTTGAAGATCACATACAAACAGATGTTATATTCACAGATTTTGTAAAAGCATTTGATCGTGTATATATAGGGTACTTTTACACAAATTGTCTTTGGTTGGATGTCATTCTTAGCTACTGAGTTGGTTAAAATCTTATATCTTATCTAATAGGACTCAGATTGCAAAAATTGAAGATTGCTGTTCTGATAATATATGTGTCTCATGTGGCATTCCTCAAGGTAGTCATTTGGGTCCATTATTATTTCTATTATTTATTAATGACATACTTTCGATTTTTATATCTTCTCCATGTCTTTTATTTGCAGATGATCTAGAGTTGTATCGTAAAATAAACTGATTATCAGATTGTCACTTACTTCTTGAAGATTTACTTAGATTAAATGAATGGTGTCAAAGTAATGATCTTCATCTTAATGTATCTAAATGTCAAGTTGTGTCTTGTGTCAGACACACTACACCTATTCTGTTCAATTATGAACTAAATGATGTATGTATGTTTAGAACGCGATTATCGTAAAAAAGATCTAGGAAACTCTCGTTTCTGTCACATATTTATTTTATGGTCAATAAAGCTAATCAAATGCTCGGTTTCTTAAGGTGTGTCCACACCAAGGAAACATTTCAGGAAACATTGTTTGAAAAACGTTTCTGAAGTGTTTCAGTGTTTCATTTCAGAAATGTTTCTGATTTGTTTTTTTTTTTTTTGGTGTGGACGCGAGAAACATTTCTGAAATGTTTCTTTGTTTCCCATTGTTTGCAAATTGAGTTTTCTGTAATTTTTTTCTCGCCTGTTTTGTGCATGATTTTTTTTTACTTCATCTTTATCACAATTTATATTTTCGCAAATTTCAGATATATCATCGGCTTTTTTTATTTTATTTTTAAAATTTTCGTCAAGAGTGGATCCCACAAAACTTTTTTTATTTCATAAATTTATCAATTGGATAACATTCTCGTTGCTCCACACTTTTCGCGACATTTTATATTTATATTAATAACCACTTACACACTTTCTACCTATGTAAATGCTTGGGAAACAAATAAAGTTTCCCATTCGGAATGGGAAAGAGAGAAACATTTTATAAACATTTCAATTCAAAGATCCTTATTCGCTCTCTTTTCAACTATCTAGTAAGATCTGTTTTGGAATACTCGAGTATAGTTTCGAATCCTTTTTATAGAAACTCCTGTAATAGAATTGAGAAAGATAAAAAAAGTAGATATTTGATATATAAATTAAATTGGCGAATTGACATTCTAACTTACAACACAAGGTGCTTATTATTTGGTATCAAAACTCTGGAAAGTCGACGTTCTTGCTTCTCTGTTATTTTTATCAGATTTAAGGTAGCACATAAAATGCCCACATTTATTAAATCTTATTAAATTTCGTGTTCCTCAAAGAAATGTTGGGGATTCTAATATATTATACGAATTTTTTCATCTGACTAACTATGGCCTAAATGAGCCAATTACTCGTTGCATCAGGGAAACTAATGCTGTTTGTTATAGAATAAACATTTTTAGAAACAGTCCAAGAGAAACTTTTAAATTTCATGTTTTAAACGAAATAAATCTGCAAATATTGTAATGTATCAATATTGTAATTGTTAAGTTTATTCAATGATAAATTTGATATTTATTTAATGATAAACTAATGTATAATAATTATATCTAAGTCTATAAGAGAATATTATTTCTGATTGATGATAAATAAATAAATAAATTTGGAGGATAATTTACTAGAATTAATGGCTTTAACACCGCCTGACTGTTCTGGTTTAGATCTTGTTTGAATACCTTGCATATTTCAGTTTAAGCGAGTAATTCACCTTGAAAAACACTAGCAAATTCGGGTAGCCTTAAAGGCCTAAATATATTCAGAGTCACAACTCTTTACAGTTGCCCATTTTAGAGGCGCAGTAGTCAGTAGGATTCGAAAAAATCTCTATTGGAATCAACTCCGAAATATTGAAATATTACTGTGGCCATAAGATTTGGCAATCCAAGAGTTCGATTACTTTAGTCTTAATGTGTTGCCAGATACTGCATACGTGATGTGTAAGTCAAGTGGTAAATCGTACAGAAATATGCTTAAGGCATCAGTTGGGAAAGATATTAGAGCTCCTGTGGTGCCAACGCTAGCAGTTGTTTGTACTTTCTTCAGTTGCTATGGTTTGCAATGTTCAGACATTCAAAACCAATGTGCATCGGTATCTCCTTTCTAATCCTATCCCATGTTCCTAATTGCTCGCACTGTGTTAATCATTATAAGGGTATTTATAACCCCTTGAGTGCGCGTATAATATAAAAAAAAATGGACCTCACTTTTTACTAAAAGTTTTACTATAGGCGTAGAAAGCTGGGCAGGCCTTTTATACCCAAAATGATGTTTCTTTTATGCCGGTCGTCCACTATGTGCGCGATAAGTTCAACCAACATCGTTCAACTTTTTATTCAACTCTTTCGTTGGATAAACGAATTTACAACCTCTTACACTAGTGCAGCAACTTACGTAATTCACGTTGAGCAACTAATGTTGAACAAAATGCGTTTGGAGCCCCGTACACATAACTTTCCCATATGTTGATTAACCTCGCACACCTAGTTGATCAACTCTTAAAACTTATTCCAGTGTTGAATAGCTCCGTTGACCAACTTACTCAAATGTTGAATAACCTCGTACACTTGTTCGATTTTGACAGAAAAAAAGTTTTTCGAGTTGATCAACTGCGTTTTTGATATGGTTGCTCAACCAGTTGATGAACGAGATTATACCTTCGTACACTTAACCAAGGATCATTCGTTGGGGAACGCGTTGAGCGCACCACCACCAAAAAACTCAAACGTCAAACTTGAAATAATTTTGACTTCAGTTCGGTACATACATTTATTGTCGACGCACGCCCTCGCTTTAAAATATTCTTAAATTTTTTCCGCATGAGTCTGATTTCCTCTAAGAAAAAAAAAGTGGCTGCCGCATTAATAATATTAGAAAATAAATTGTTGCCTCAAAAGTCTCCATTTGTCATTTACTTCCGATTTAGGCAATTGCATTTTCGAGGAAATTTGAGGGACTCTTTATGTCCCATATATTTGGCTTTTCCTGAATTGCTGAAATCAACTGCAAAATTAATTCCGTGGTCCACTCTGTTTTTTTTTTATCACCTTCCATGATGAAAACCAAAATAAACTACAGTTTGCAAGTTGCAACAACTGCAAGTTCATGGCAACGCAATAGTTCAACCAAGTAGACACATTTCACTGCAACCAACGCAACGCAACACAATATTACGTCAAGAAATCCCAAAGAAAATTAAAAATTTGATCAACGCGTTGAACAAATAATGTGCAACACATTATCTTGAAAATGTTGCTCAACGTGTTGATCGAACATTTTCAAGGAGCAACACGAGCTCGTACACTACCCGTACACTTGTTGCGCAATTCGTTAAGCAACGGCCAACAACTAAATCCAACCCGTTGGTTGAAAAGAATTGATGGCACCGAATTCGAAATTTGTGCGTTGATCGCCTAGTGGACGACCGGCATTAGTTTTGGTACGAGTAGTAAAGAACCATCACTTTAATTTTGCGTTGGTAAATACCTAGGCCACAACTCGTAGCCCAGTAACTAACTTTTCTTAAGGCTAACTCTGTGATTTCACCTAAAACAGGGATGAACTTTCCTGACCCTAGTAGTACCATCAATAAGAAGTCGTTTATCATTGTAGTGCTTGCCAGTAACAGTGACCATATAGCCGATGCCATTCTCAAAAAATACGGCCCAATCACTCCTCCTACGTGCACGCCGCACCACACAGTGGCTTTGGCTGTATGTAATGGCCCACAAATGAAGATTTTATTTATTGACATAACAGCTTAAGTGCAAGTGCGCCTCGTCGCTCATGATGATTTTCGACACAAAATAGTCCTCTTCGCTCTTAAGGTGAAGGTGAAGGCAAAGGACCGTCAGCAGGCCTACACTACTGCACTATTTGCACTTTGAATGGGAACATGTGTAAATATTTCCCTAATATTCGCTATAAAGTCCTTCTGGCGATGTCCCATTGCGCAACCCGTCGTCTGGTTGATGTTTCTTCATTCTCAGCGGCATCGGTAGACATGATATTCCCGGTCGAACGACCAGTCAGTCACCGCCACGCCCTTAATGGTCTCCGTTATGTTGAATTGGTGAAAAAACTCGTTATTCTTTGGATCCAATTCGTGAGATCACCGAACATAGTGAATACGTACTTTTTGGATCATTTGGTTTTAACTCGGGAACCAATTGAATCTTATATGGAAAAATGTGTTACAGCCGTTAAATTCTTTGCAAAGCCAACCTAGACACAGCCATTTGCTGAGAATTTCACCTAGCGGATGTTTTGGAGTTTTCCTCAATATTTACTTGCAATTGCATGGAAGATAATACGATGAACCAATCGAAAAATTATGGAAGCATTTCGAACACCTAACAAATTTCGATATGATCATAGTGCTTGATTAATCGAATTTGGTCTTTCAAAATTAAATTGAACAACTTAGGTAATCGTAAATTTCCCGATTTTTTCAAAACAACTTCTTAAAACAATAAAATCCATAGTTTTTCGTTCCGAATTCTATTAAAGTTGTCAGCGATAAGAACTATTTCGCTATGTTTTTTGACAAACTATCAAATTTTTATTTGTTCCTATTAAATAATTAAGAAATGAAATGCTTTAAAAATAAATTATACGCGCTTATACACACCATGTTGTTTGCACCTAAAGAGAGCTGTCTGTTTTTTGCCATATATTAATACTTTGTATTTGATTTGAATACCCGCAGTTGAACGAAACTTAAAACAAATTTAAAATAAAAAAAAAAAAAACAACAAAAAACATTAATTTCTATTTTGGTTAAGAATACCAAAAAGAACACGAAATAAAACAACATAACTCTTGGCAGACTGTGACACAAAATCGTTCGTCTAGCGAACGAAAAACAAAAATAAAAACAAATATTTTCGTGCAACATTCGAAAATCTAATCAACCGCGAAAAAAGAACGAAAAACAGCTGTAACTATCTGTGTGCAGCATTCGCAGCATTCTCAGATGCTTTTGCATCTTTTCGATTTATTTATTTTTTCGTCTTGAGGTTAAATGCTGATAAATTTGCTATTTCTACCTGCTCGCCATGTTCTATCAGTTTTGATCGCTGACAGCAGGATGTTGTGGGAAGTTCAAATTCTAAATTGGTGCACCCGTAAAATGTACAGTAGTTTTTCTCTATTTTTCAATGAGCCAAAACTGCAGCATTATTAATAAGTTTTTTTTTATAGTTTTTTTTTTCTTGTTTCGTTTACTTGGCTTTTAAAATTTTATGGGAGGACTGGCCGTTGTTGAACTTGGCCGATGACGGCGGCGCACGACGGCGACAAAATCATAATTCATTTAATAATACTATACTGGTGACACGGCTAGCTGATGTCGCGGATGGAATATCAGATGTTTAATTATTTATAAATCATTTATAATTGCATTATCAGATACAAGTAGTTGAGGAAAAAACGTTTCAGTGTGGTGACTAGAGTCCCGGTGATTAAACTTCATATGTCAATGGCTCAAGTTTCGATTGAATCTATGGTGCTATAGAAACTGACAATTGGTTTTTTATTTGCTTTCCGGTATCGAGTGTTAATGGGTACAAATAGAAAATACGACAAATCTCCCTCACTAATGTCCATATATTAAGACACCTTAACTCTCAAGCCGAAACTTTTATTTGAGCTTACCAACTTAAATTATTTCCAAAATAAGTAGCTATCATAAGGGCGTGGTGTTTAAGAAAACACTAGTCATTCGAAAACTATATTTTTGAAGTAAAACTTCTTTTCCTGCGCTGGGGGTAAAAAATGTTCTATGGAGTTGTCAGTGACATGTCAAAACGACACGTTATCCGTCAAAGACAGCGACATGGTTTTTACAATTATTGTTCGAGTTTATTTAAAACACTTTAAAAACACCTTTTATCGCCGAAAGGGAATGTTCTTTTAATGAAAAAACTACAACAACTAACCGGCAAAGCAATTAAAAACATAATTTCATCACAATACAAGCTTTTTTTAATGAATTTTTGTACAAAAAAAACACAAACAAATATACTATATTTTGTATGCTTTTATTTATTTAAAACATTAAACATTTAATCCTACACAGCACTGAATACTTAAATACTACTTAACTTAAGAACTGAGCACTTAAATTTACAAAATAATCAATGAGAAATATAAAAAATAAAAACTTGTAAGTAAACTTTCTGCTTTCTGTTGTCAAATATAAACTAGCATTGCCATATGCGAAGAATTTTAAGTTCTATGTTAAGCTCGAACAAAATGAATGCGATAAGAAAAATGGGATGTGAGCGTGATGAAACATCGTCATTTTTGTGAAATCAGTTTCAAAGTATGAAAGCAGACGAGGACAGTCGCGCACATTCAATTTTCAGTTTCGCTCTCGTCTCGTGTTCTCATCGCATGATAAATCGGGAATAATTATAAAAACTTTTGACTGTCGTATTCAATTGGATTTTAATGTCACCATCTGAAAAATTTAAGCGAAGTACTAAAAAACGGCTAGTATTGAAATTTTGATGTCTTAGACGTTAGTGTCCTTTCACGATTTATGATGTGCATCCAGCTTAGTAATCATGTGTGTTAAAAAAGCGCCATCTATTTTGTTCAACCTTGGTACTCGTAACAAAGAAGTTACGAGTATACATGACTTTCTTGATTTTCTCAATAAATTCAAGAAAGTGCCAGATAGACCAAGCTGTCATTCCAAAACTAATTGCATCATTTGTATACATAATTGAAGCAGTTTTGAGTTCCAATTTAAACTTCCTAACTTATTTTGCAAATCATTTTCAATTCAAAGAAATATTTTAAAAAAAAATGTACATATTTGGAATTTATTTTGACATCTTGGCATTTACAAGACTATACTAAAATTACTTTTAAATTGAATTTTTTTTCTATGTTTTCAAAAAGCACTAAAAAGTCATGTCAAAAACCAATGAAAATTCCGTATCGTCAAAAGGGGAACACACCCATACAGTACTTTTTATTTATGTCACAAAACTCATTTTTTTTCTAGAGACAATAAGTGAGGAATGAATTGTTTCATTTTTTAACGATTCGAAAACTAATCGGCTATATGTATAACCAATTTCGAAATTCATTTTAATCTTAAACAACAATTAGTTCTTTTGTTGGTTTATACAAAATGTTTGTACATTTATAGGTTAGAATCTTACAGAGCCTTTGCTTAAGGGAAAAGAAGTTTTACTTCTGGCGCGCGTACGTTAGTACACACACTCTTTTTTTCAATTCAAATTCTGTTTGTTACTCGTAGGTATTTTATAATTTAGATCAAAAGTGTACAATCAGTTAAACTTTATTTGATCTTTTATTGTTTTGCTAAATTACTTATTCAATTTCCGAGCTACCAATCCATAGAAGATTTTTGATTGTTACTCAGCGGTTTTACATCATCTACGATCCCAAGTTCAAAGCCTGCAAACATTCATATAAATACAAAGATCTTCACTGCGAAGGTTTGGTATAATGTCGATCTGCTAACACAGTAACACAATACATTAGATATAGAATCATGTGAGCGACGTTGAGACATATAACTGCCTTTTACGTAGATGGGAAGATTGAGCTGATAGGTTAGATTAGGTTAGTGGGCTGACAGTTGATCTTGTTACCGTCACACTTAGATCAATGTAGATCCCTTGTGATACCTGATACCCTAGAGGTTATGACCCATTGTATTGAAACCTATGATAATCCTATATCAATCAAGACCGTTAAGTGTGTTGATATTTTACGGCAAGCTTTAGCCTTAAATGTGGGAGGGTACTTCTAAACCATTGAGGAAATGTCTGTCGTCACAAAATCACCTGGCTAAGGAGAAGTAGACGCCTTCTAAGGGCGTGGTTGTTTCCTTCAGCCCCACTTGAGAAATCATCTCTCCACCAGGCCCGTAGGAGCATGTGGCTCCTTGGAACGTTAGGTACATGAGTTCGATAAGTCATGTTTGATGTATATGTGCGTTTGTTTGGTCAAAATTCCTGATTAAGTCGAAAGGGCTGTTTCTTTCCCCAAGATGATTTTACCAATCTTAGGAGGAAGTGGCCCCTCAACTCACTGACGTTCTTATTCCCCGGAGGAGTGGCAGTCACTGGGTGAAGGTGAAGTGCCCATTCTCTGTTTCTCGCCACTCCTGCAATAAACACGTGCATCATTAAGTCGTTTTTGTTCGTACTACACTCTCGTACTGTAGTGGAAGGCGACTTTCAAAAGTTAGGAGCTGATACTTCAGCTTTGGAAATGCTTACTTTCACTTATACTTTGTTGATGATTTAAACCACTTCTTCAAACAAAACATCACTCTACTGATAAACTATCAGATGCTCCGTCCTTGTTTTATAAAACTTTGTACAGCTAAGTCTAAGTTTTTATACTGATGTTTCTGTTACGGGTAGAAGTGCAATATCTCCTTGCTGGATTACTTTCTTCACATGATGCCCATTAAGCAATTTTGGAAATGCTTCTCAAATACATGTACGATTCTCTTTGCTTCGGTAACTTGGTTACTTACCTTCTTTTGATCTTAGTATTTTCACTGATGACTTAATACATACAAGTCTTTATAGTTATGTACTTCAAGCAGTACTACTTTACCAGCTTTCATCGTTCTGCAACAATCGAAGGTGCTGCAATTGGTAAGAATTTTGTAATATTAGATGAGTGCCACACCCCCTGAATAGAAATCTCAAATTTTCGATTTTTTTCTTGAATTTACTTGAAGCTCTTTAGTGAATTTAGCGAATTTTTAAGTCCTATATCTCAGAAACCATAAATGCTCAAGAGTTGAAATTTGGTGAAGTGCTTGTGTTTGAAAGTCGATGGATACTGTGAAGGTTAAGTATCTGAGTTTATTGGTATTGATATTAGAAAGCGACGAAAATCGCCTGAGTTTGTTCCTGTAAAAAGGTTGTAGTGCCGCTAATTTGGTTGGGCACCGACGTTACCTATGATGTTTTTAAGTTTTAAATGTCTTCAGAGACATTTGTTCTAGATGTCGTTAAAAAGTATCATTGAAATATTGCTGCAGGTGAAAAATTTGTGGACAAATAAGTTTCAGCGCTCAATTTTCCACATTTGTTGTCATACGCCGTCTGACATTATTAATTTAGTGCCAAAAACAAAAGAAATAGTAATTTAACTATCCATAACTTTTATAGATAGGTAAGGAATTCGGTTTTAAATAACGTTTGTTATGTGCAATTTTTTTCCAAAATTCGATAATGAGCGAGTTATTTAATAAAAATGAATTAACTTTAAATTCAAATCCAGGTCAATGAGTTCAAAAAGTATCCATTTAAAATGTTTTTTTCCACTTGAGCACCTTTTTTATAAATTCCGACTGGACTGAATAAATAAGTGGTGAAAGATAAAGTAGAATTATTTTTACTTACTCACTTACTTATCCGGCTCCCGATCCATGGAGGGTATCTGCTTGAAATAATGCGGTCTTCCATCGGTTGCGACACCTCGCGAGCTCCCTCCAGCGTCTGTAACCGCCTGGTCCCTGTAGCGAAGGTTCGGTCTTCCTCGTCGTCTCGAACCTGGGGGCTGGGATTCGAAGATTTTTGACTATGAAAGTGTGCAAAAGGTTTGCTTATTGGATTGTGGAAAGTGTTATTAAACAAGTGTGATTTAAATTTGAATAAAAGTATTTGAGTTGATTATAAATTGAGATTTATTGTTTTAATTTGGAAAGTGTAAATAAAAAAGAAATACTAAAAGGAGTAATAAGTTTTATTTAACGAACCTAGTAAAAATATTACATTGTTGTCCATACGCTCGATGTGACTGAGCCGGTGTAGTCGACGTGTTTGCCTTTCTGGACTACATCCACATCTTGGTACAGTTCGAAAGTGCCCAGATTTAAATCTCCTTTTTTAATTATCGTCCAGGACTCGGTGCCGTAGAGTAAGACTGGTGAAATTAGGGTTTTGTATAGCGTGCACTTAGTCTTTCGAGAAAGAAGTTTTGAACCCATTTTTGTGGTCAAACCAAAGTTGCAGCAGTTCACTAGGGTAATTCTTCGTCGGATTTCTACTAAGGTGTCGTTCGTGGGATTGATGTTTGTTCCGAGGTAGGTGAATTCCTTGACTACCTCGAAACTACTGCTACCAGCAGCGAAGTTTTGTCCGAGGCGATGGACAGTTGACAGTTGTTTGTTGACAGCATATACTTTGTTTTGTCCTCATTCACTTCAAGACCAACGTGTTTCACCTGTTCATCAATAGCTGTGAACGCTTCTAGTACAGCTCGCTTGTAGCGCCGGAGGTTGTCGATGTCGTCCGCATAGCCAACCAGTTGGGAAGACCTGTTGAAGATATTGACTTCCAGGTTAACACTATCTGCTCCAGGACTAGGTCGAAGAAATCACATAATAGAGCATTTCCTTGTCTGAACCCTGTACATGTCTGAAATAGCTTGGACGAGGTGCTTCCCATTGCACGCTGCACCACGTATTTTGTAACGTCATGCGGCATAGCTGGATCACTTTTTTCGGGATCCCGAGTTCCGACATCCCCAATAGAAGCTCTTGGCGACTAATGCTATCATGTGCGGCTTTGAAGTCGATGAAAAGATGGTGGGTCTCGACTTGAAATTCGTTGGTCTTTTCCAGGATTTGCGTCAACGTGAAGATTTGATCTATCGTTGATATCTCTTTGGAGATATAAAAGTTAGTTAAATTTTATTCATAAGTACTTGACGTCTTCTTTAACTCACAGTTTGAAATGTGCTTTTTGTTTTACAATATCCTAAAAATACTCTAAGACCACAGATTTATTTATACTATGATACTACGAAAAGTTGGGCTTTGAAATAAATTATTACTCTATTTACCGAAAATGCTATTTCGTATTCAGAAATAAACTACCAGAACTAAATAAATAAAATTGAAACTTCAAAAGAATTTAATAAAATATTGAGTTAATTTACAAACAATTTTTAACTTTATATGGTGTTTAATCAATTTGTTATTAGCATTCAGGCAAATATCGAATTGAAAACGATAATAATATTATTTGAAAATACATGCATGCATTTGTTGAAAAATTTGATCAAATAAAATATTACGTATACGCCACCAAGCCCCAACCAAGAAAGGAATCATATGATTCCATAACTCTAACTGTATATGTATTTATTTATTTAAAGAAAATAATTGTTTGCTTGCTTGCAAAATGAAATCTCTCGAATGAACAAAAATTTTGTTTATCAATGAAAATGTGCGAAAAATGCTAATGGTTATTGTGTTTTTCTTTGATGATTTTTGACATGTTTACTCTGTTGAAAAATAAGTGTTTAAGAATCTTTGATATGGTCATATTTTATTTAAATTTATTAATTGCATTTATTATTTTCTATGTTAAGATACTCAAGCTCAATATGTAATAATGATTTGATTTTGAAAATTACTGTATTTTATCAGAAATTTCTAAAATTACATTATTCCACACCGGCTTTGAACTATACAAATCACCTAGTAGGGATGGCTTGTCTGATTAAGTAAAACAAAACAATACTTAAAAATGCTTCAATATCCTCATATTCCTAAAAACTGCTTAAAATCCGTTTTTGAGTGCCTTTTTGGTAATCACAAATGTTCACTTTTTTTCATTTTTTGAATTTTCAAGACCGTTTTTGGCTTACAATTTGATACGTGTATTTATATTTGATGTTTAATTTTAATGCACTCTTACTACCGATCAAAATTAACTCGATATAAAATTCAAGTAACCTCGATTCAAACTCCACTTGAAGTAAGGAAGTGCACATTTGGACTTTCGTAACTATTTCTCAAATAAAAGACTATTGGATGCTTCGGTTGTGCCTATAACTAACAACGTCATACTCGAATCACTTTGCCCGGTTTTCGGACGTCGCAGAAAGCGAGTTCATATCCGGAATATTTTACCCTTATTATGGGCTTAGTTCAACTAGGCCCTCGTGACATGTGCTCTAGGATCCAACGATAACTGACAGAACTAAGCCTCAAGCTGTGATATGTTATTAACTCAGTGGAAAAGACAAAATGATACTATGACAGAGCGTAGCACTAGAGTAAGCTATACTTCATCCAACAAAAATATGCACGTCTTATGGGAGAGCTATTTCAAAATCTATATTTTTGCACCATACTAAATCGAATGAACTCCTCCATAAAAAAGTGTTTACGCGCCCGTAAACTTTCGATTGCATCGGACGCAGACCCGACGTTCTATTGACCGCACATCCGAGTGTGTACTAGTAATGGGAACTATCGAATAAAAACTATCGACTTATTCGATAGTATAGCTAAAAGTTCATTCATTCGATAGTACCCAGTCATTCAGTTACTATTTTCAGTTTTTTCATTATACTATTTTTGTTCGATTACTTTTTTACTCGATATTAGCTTTGAACATTTTTAGTAATACATTTTTCGTTCAACTAGTTTTTCACCCGATAGTTACTTTGAACGATTTTAGTATACTATTTTCGTTCAATTTCAGTACACTTTTCTGTTCAATTACTTTTTTTACCCGATAGTAGAAATGAACGATTTTACTGATTTAATAATTTGATTTTTATGACTTTTATGACTTGACAAATAGAGGACGAATTCAGTTATGACGTATATACGGTATTTAGTTCCAAAAATCACCGAAAGCCCTAAAATTATTCTTTTCCCGAGCTATAAATAAAATCTCTTTTTTTTTGCATTTTTGGACTTTTCTTAATCCACCGACATCGTGGCCATCCTTTGATGGAATTTGACATTTTATGACTTGACAAACAGAGGGCAAATTCAGCTATGACGTAGAGTATTTCGTTCCGAATGTCAGCCGAAAGACCTAAACTTACTATCTTTTCCGGAGCAATAAATAAAATCTCTTTTTCTTGCATTTTTTGACCCTTTTTAATTCACCGACATCGTGGCCATCATTTGATGTCATTTGACCCATTTGTATAATTCAAATAATAAGCAATTAGTATGTCATCAAGCCTCCTAAAGACCTCCATAGTACTATAGCTTAGCAATAAAGTGGTAACTCATCAAACCTTTATCATTTAACTTGCTATAATTGGCAAAATACTTTCGTCTCTTTTTACTAAGAAGAGTACCTACGTTTAAGAGTATACCTATGATTAAAACATAACCTAATTAAAAATTATCGCGCGTTTTTTGTAATTGTTCTTTTGCAAATTGATCTCGTGTTAGAAGATTATTGTTAATTCAAGAATATTTCAAGATTAAATTCAATTCAAGAAAAATTGTTTCTCCAAGTTTTTATTCAAGAAAATACCAATTGTAAGTTACATTTATATTAAAATTAAGATATATCCATATTGAATTTATTGAAATTTTAGGAAATAAAATCGAAAGTTTACCAGATTGTTTATTATCTGAGTTCGATATTTGTTATTTGGAAAAATACTTGAAGTGGAGCAACAAGTAACAAATTCTACTAAAACTGAACGAATGAATGAATTCGTTCGATAGTTCAAACCAATTAGTTACTAACTATCGATAGTTCAAATAAGTCGATAAGGCCCATCACTAGTGTGCACTGAATTGCTGTGGCCTATGGCTGTTGGTGCTATTCAATTTCAACCCCCATTAAATATTGATGTGCATTCAGAGTTACCCTTGTCCATTTGGTAACTTGTTCAGTTTTTTTCCTTGGGTTTCTGTTGAGATGTTTTTGATTTTAGAGCTTTCAAAAAAGGGTCCATTTTAAATAAACACTACGACAGCCCTGTGAGAGCTTTAATGAAGGACAGATTTATGCAATCCACTCTAGCCAGAATGCGAGGCAAACGTCCTATCTTGCCCACACTGCATATTTTTGTTGGACAGAGTATAGATGATTTATTTTTTGTTTAAGTTTTAGTTTGAATAAACAAATAAAAAAACATACGACTGCCATATGTTTTCTAATGAAAATGAATTCAAAATCTAAAAATCAGACACAACTAAGAAAAAAATAAAATAAATAAGATTAGGCACACCCGTAAAGGTCATTTATTGAAAAAAAAATATTATGTTTTTAAGTTCATTTAATTTATTGAAATATTGTTATAAAATAAAGGGAATAAATAAACGTTTAAAAAAAATTAATTAAAAAAAAAAATACATTTATTGAAGTTGAATTCATGCTCAAATGTATTTGTTTAAGTCCTAGAAATATTTATTTAAATGTCATGAAAAAAATATGCGTATAATGAAAAGCCAGAAATCGAAAAAAATTTTCAATCTAAAAATATGAGAATTTAAAATTTTTTACCGACGCGGAAAAACTAAGCGAAACAGAAAGAAATTATCAAAAATTTCGAAAAACATTTATTAACATTTATATGGCACTGTTATTTTTCTATAAAATTAGAATTTGCTTCATGCATCTTGAAGGTAGAATTTAAAACCCAAAGCATGTGAGAAATATTTAGTTTTGAAAAAAAAAAAACAACTGCAATTTAATCTCTAGGGAATCACCAAAGAACATTAAATACCACATTTGGAGAAAATCGCTTCAGCGGCTAGGGTTGTTGGTCAAGGTACACCTCATACTTATATACAGACTTACAACAGACAAACAGATAGAATTATTTTGCAAAACCTGCAAGTTAAAAAGTATTAAAAACGAAATATAATTTTTATTTCTAGAAAAGAACGGTCATCAAAATTCTTAAAAATAAAAAAAATTGTTGTTAATTTCTGATGAAAAATTCACATGAAGCACGAAAAAAAAAAACAATTAATATTTTGAAATAGGTGTAACATTCTAATTTATAGAATCTTAGAGAAAGCTGAGATTAGAAATGTTAAATATTAAAATATACCCGTATTATAGTTTCATAAACTCTTATTGTTTAAGTTAAAAAACTACTGATTTTAAAATTGAATTGAAAAATCAATTAAAAATGTGTTTTTTAATAATTTACTGAAAATTTAAGCCAAAACGAGTAGTTTTGTCATGTAGTAGTAGTAGTTTTCGTCATGTCAAACTATTCGTCTGTATGTCCACTGAACATTGAACTAGAGCTTAAACGGATCTTTTCTTATGTCATTCTATAGAGGATATTTTGTCTCTATGTTGAAAGTTGCTATACATGGGTTTTTGTTTTTTTTTTTGTCAAATTTTCTCAAAAGCCTGGGCTTTGTGTTAAATTCAAGGCTAGGCTGAAATCTTATTTGTTTGACAGATCCTATTCTGTGAGTTTTAATGGATATCAATAAAAGTTTTAAAGTTATATCTGGAGATCTTCAGGACAGCCATTAGGGCCCAATTCTTTTATATTATTTATAAACAGTATCTCATAAGTTTTTAAGGTAATCAAAAACTGTGTTGGTCGTATGTATGTATGTATATACGCTGATGACGTAAATATATAAAAACATTACTAATAATCTGGACTTTGAAAGGCTTCGAACTGATCACAAAATTGTAGACCTTAGGAGACAAAGTTGGAGTTAGTGCCTATTTACCAAAACCCAAGAACGTGGAGTTTAAATTTGTAATATCCCAATTTGAAATTTAAGAAAAAAAAAAAGAAATCTTATGAGTATAGGTGTCATTTTTTGTTGTTCTTTTGGGTCTGAGCTTTAAGGCTCAGTAAAGACTGAATAGTAGCAATTCAAGACACTATTCAAAATAAGTTTTATTGGCCTGCACTAAAATGGCTGAAGTTCTCACTTCTTACGTCCTTTAAAATTAAAATGCTTTTTCTGAATTAAATTTATTTTAACACAATTCTTATATCGTTTCTTTTAGATGCCAGAAGTTGTGTAACCTGTGATAAAGTATTGTCTGAACTCGAAAAAATTGACGATGACACTGATTCGTTTGGTGTGGATTTTGTGAAAATTAACGATAAACGACTAGCAAAACAATATGGAATTAAAACTTTCCCAGCCCTCACGTATTTCCGGTAAGTTTTAAATACAGGTCCCATCACCATGCAACCATAAGTTTTAGCAAATTATAAATTAACAAAATATAAATCACCGTCAGTGAAAAGGAACCAATTATTTACGATGGCGATCTAATGGACGAAGAAGGTGTCCTCGATTTCCTAACATCCCTCGAAGCCATGGACCTGCCCGATCGCATTGAAGAAGTTAACGCAAAAATTTTGCTCAAAATCATCGAGGATACAGATTTCGTAGCCGTTCTTTTCTGTAAGTTTAAAAGTTGCTTTTTGAGTGATACTAAGGGTTTTTTTGTTATTTTTTTTGTTAAATGTTTTTATTTCAAATATATATATACATAGATGTAAATAAATAATAATTAATGCAGTTGCAGTTGAAGAACAATTATTCGACAACTAAACTTCATTTGGGATATCCATATAAATAAAAAAAAAACAATCCTCACATTAAGTCGAAAATCATTGTTAGTAACATTAATAATATTTGAACTTAGTTTCGTTAGTGTTGTAGGTAATCCAAGGTAAACTAATCGAAGTAGTCTTAGTTGTTTTTACTTTGAAGTTAATAATCGCAAAAAAAAAAAGATTTAAAAATCTACGCTGCTCAGACTGAATACTCGGTTGTCTTCGAGCAGTCAAAAAAAAAAAAATGAGTAGGAAAAAGCTCTTTACAATTTTAGTTCAGTAGATAACAAAAAAAACATTAGATTTGTGACTAACATCATTGTGGAGGAAAACGTAAATTATGTCTTAAGAGGAGGCTTCTACAATATTTTAATTTGTTAAATTGACTGCAGGTCCTGATCATGCGACATGTCCTCCAAGGGTAATGGGTAAGTTTTGGCTTTAAATGTTTAATGCCTCATAAATTGTTTGAAGGACCCAACCTTCCTCCACTCCATGTGTTTTATTATTTGGTTTGATTTTTCTTTGTGTATGTATTTTTGTGTTTTTTTTTTTTAACGTTAATTTCAAATAACTTTATCAATAATGTGATAATAGATCTTAAAAAACAAATCCTAAAATATATTCTCATTGTTCAAATTATCCCATCCCCCAACCTTAACTCTCCGACTACACATCCCGATTTTAGATTCCAAAATTGTTGGTCGGCACCGTCATTGGTCGTCGGCTTTTATATACTCGTACACCAACTCCTTCTGGGCTAAATGATTCCTTTCAATTAAATGCACTTTAAGTGACTACTAATTACTCTCTTTGACATTAGGGATTTTCATTTGTTAATGACTTAAGTTTAAGCAAGTTTCTAGCTTAAGACTTAGTTAAAATTCCATCTTTTGTACTTTCTAACTAAGTGGTTCTAAATTCGTGAATTTTTCAGATATTTCTTTTCTCAACTTTCAGAAACAACGATAGATTAGATCCTTAAGGGTACTTGAAGAGTTGTTAATCTTCCCCAAGCTTCCTCTAGTTCTTAAATTTCTGAACACTATTTTCTGTTATTTATTTATTTATTTTTTCTTATCAATAACATATTAAAAATATACTATTAATAACTAGTATAAAGAGTCTTATCAATGAAGTAGAAAAATTAGTTCAGAACATCGTTTAGTCTTTTTCGCATTTGATATAATTATTTTGCAATTTCTATCTACATATGAATGGATGGTTCAAAATATGTTCGTTTTTTGTTTGGTGAAATTTAAAAAAAAATTATTAAAATCCGTTAAGTAAACAATAAAATACTAAATGATTTTATAACACCAATGAAATTTAAAAACTGCAAATTTTCAGTTAAAAAATCCGTAATTATATGAATGTCATGTAGCTGGTGTGCCTCAGGGCTCCGTTTTGTCTCCGACACTCTTCATTCAACAATGATCTTTTGCCCGAAACTTCTAATCCATTAAATTGTTTTATTGACGACAGCACTCTCAGCTTCTCATATTTGTTTCCAGATTTACGTCCTTGTGTTCTAGAACGGCAGTGAATGATAAGCTCAGCAAATTCTGATCTGATAGCATTGTCAAATCGGGGAACTAAAAACCTAGGGCTGGAGCCTTAATAGATGGAAAATTTTGCTTTTGGTACAAAGCAAATTTGGTTATTTTAAAATTTCCTCGCAAGCCGTTCTTTTGATTTTGATTAAACTTCCTACAACTAGGGTAATATTATGTACTCGGAACAATTACATATATATATTTATATCACATAAATTCTGTACACAAATATAAATATTGTAAGTATTAAGAATTTGCCCTCTCCATTTTAATTTGGAAACATTCAAGATCATTGTTCATCGACGCCTTCTTTCACTTCCCATAATTTCCCCATAGCTCGTGCTATGTTGAATATTATAAAGGTCTCGCAATGAACCCTCGAGCGCGTGTAAATTATAAAAAAAATATCCTATTTCTGTGAAGTTTGATCAAAATCAATCTCCCTCTGTCCCGTGCTCAACAAAATTCGACATCAAACGACGAATGAAATTGTCAGAGATGGTGCTTGTTGAGCTATAAGTTTAGCACGTTCAGTAAGCACAAGTGAACGACTATTATCAATGTAAATCGTCACTATTTTGGCGGGTTATTTCGATTAGAAACGATTCATGGTTTAAATTGGCTGATACTACGTTTATAAGGAGATTGAGACAGGACTAAACTATGAATTGAATTGAAAGCCGACTAGTAGATCCAATTCTACTAGATGTGCTTGATCGAATCGGAAATTTGTATGTACATACATATACATACACATATATGTAGACCTGTATCGAAGAGTTGAAGAATCGAGTTCACAGCTGGTTTTGTGAAATCATTTAGTCTAATTTTTTTTAGATGTTTTCCGCTATATTTTTCTTTTTTCTATTACATAAATATATGTTCGGTTTCTCGTTTTCCAAGTAATTTCATATGTTATGCAACAGTTTTTTTCATCGAACTTACATACATAATTTTCAAAAAGTAAAAGCAAATAATTTTTCATCTTGATGTCGCCATTTTGAATGATACCCACAATAACGCAAGGACGCAATTAAAATCAGACTGTCACTTCGATTCCATCTGAATTAAATTTTTCGATCCAAGTGACCAAATACTTTGACTAAATTCGGTTCGGTTCGATCCCCCAATCGACTCATGTAATCGGGGTATAAATTGACGTTTCAAAAACATATCTACCCAAGTCAATCGATTTGTTGAATTTCAAAGTTATGTTCGCATGACAACACACAAAGTAGCGCACCCGTTATATTCTTCAAAATACTATATCTAATACCTACATGTATGTAGATTAAATTATTTTGCATTACAATTATTTTATCGCAAACAAACAAAATAATAGATAAGTGAAAAATTTATTTTTGTCAATTACTTTTGACTTTTTCACAATTTCTTCTCATTAATTTTGAAATTCAAATCGTTTCTCCTATAAAAGTCCTATAAAAGCACTCTCACTGGATATTCCGGTGAATTTATGTACTGCTTCTTGCGAGGAATTAACAAATTCTCTAAGAGTATATCTCTTGTAGTGGAAAGTGCTGGTCATTAGCCGTTCGGAATCGGCAGAAAAATGTAGGTCCCCTAAGTTCCTGGTAACACGCACACAGGAATGTTTGAGATTTATACAATTCACTAGGTCCTGGTTCACTTGAAGCTGTTGCACCACCAAATTTATTTTATCATGCTTTTCATATTTTTGGAAAACTGGAAATCCATTAAGTGGAAAACACATAGAAAAATAGTATTTTTTAGGAAATATTTCTTAGAGTGATTTATTTATCAATACCGAATAAATTAAACATTGAAATATTATATTGGTGTAGATTTTTTTAATTTTGATTCAATTCGGTAGGTATCGATAATTCCTTCCTTTGTTCGGATATCGCTCTTGCAAAATGTCCAATGTTGCACGTAATGTATCGCCATCCTGTTGAAGGCACAAGTCTTTGGTGTCCATGTCGTCCAATTAGAGCTAAAAGAAGTTAGTAATCATCGACCAATAGGGCTCGTCGTTGACGGTGATTGCCTGGCCAACTTCGTTCTCAAAAAAGTATGGATAATGCCGTCAGCCCAAAATCCACACCAAACTGGGACTTCATCTGGGTACATTACGATTTGGTGCATCTCGAATAGAATATGATAAGTCTTAAATTCGACAGTTTTGCTTGTTAACGAACAGAAATAGACTGAATATGATTTTTCTACTGAAGCGCTTGAAATGTTGCTCGAACAAAAGACACATGTTGTTGAACGCTATTACTTTTCATTTTGATTTGGAAAGAAAATTTGACAGATGAAGCTACAACAATAGGTGTTTTTTTTTACAGCTTTAATAGGCGCCGATAAATAAAACGCATCGGGGCATACAAAAAAACTTGGCAGCACTGTTCTGTGGAATGACATTTTAAAACAAAACAAATCTCTTTCTCTTTCTCATATCTTCTATCGAACATTTTTGACATTTCCATCCTTCGTCGCTATTAACAAATTAACAAAAAAAAATTGTATGTCATACATCATATAATTCATTTTTTGAATTGATAAAACAACCAAACAATATTAACAATTAAAACGTAAATGTCATTTAATGTTATGGGAAAAAATATGCATATGTATGTACGTATGTATATTAAAAAAAAAGTTAATTCACACTTCTTTGACGAATATGACTTTGGGTTGTGGGTAAATTCCACCTTCATTGCGTCCCATTGTTGCACCGGAATGGAAAAAGTTGATACTCTCCTTCCACCGATTGTGAGATATTTTTGATCGGCACTATTGAAAACTGGATATTTGAAACTAGATATTTGAAACTAGATATTTGAAACTAGATATTGGAAACTAGATATTTTGGGCGCAGCTCTCAACGTCAACTGAATAAAAAAACAATTTTCTTCTTGTTTTCTTTTATCTGATCTGACGTTTGTATACAATTCATCGGTTTGGTAGCACAGTTTTAAGCCTCGATAAAAATTATGCCCGGAAAATTCTCGGGGCATCGCTGATGCCCATAGTCGCTTAGTTGTTGTTGCATTTAACATGTGAATTGTTTGCCCCAGGCATCGTTTTTTTTATCTTCGCCTATTGAAAATTTAAAAAAAACACACCTAATATAGCCGCAATCACTTATCATACTCGTATTTCACAAATTCCTATTGGAATGACGTAAATGACAACTGCTGTCATTATTTCATTTTCTTATAACCATTGGTCATTGACTTATTATTATAGATATGGAGTGCTTGAAGCGAACTTCACGATATAGTTCAATTTATAACTACACCTCAACTAGCGCTATTATTAGAGAAATGGCGCAAAACATGGTGTAACTTTTAACACTAGAAGTTTTGGTGCTTGATTTATCATTTGTAAAAAGTGTTCCGTGGGAATTTTACAATTTTAATATTAAATTAAAAAGAAAATTACAGCGATGTTTTCATATTTTCTTCATGTACTCGTATACTATTTATAAATTTATTTTACCAAATATCAAATCAATTTACCCCAAACACACATAAGCTCAACACAAATGAAAATCGATTTAGACTGATAGCAATTTAAATTGATTTGATAATAATTTAAATCGATCTGTATTTAGTTTAAATTTATTTGCCATAAGGTTAAATTTATTTGTGTTTGGGTTGAATCTATTAAAAGAATTTGCAAATGATATTTATACAAAATGGAGTTTGACAATTCAACAATCTTGCAGTTTCTCTTAGCCGTTTCTAAAAACGACAGAGTGGTGTCTAATTTCTGTCTTGTTGATTTATGGCCCTTAATTTTTAAACAAGAAAAGACAGTCACTGCTGATGTACTGAAACTTCACCATAGATAACATGTCAGTAAAATGGAGTCACTACACATTCAAATTTTTAGAGTATGTTGAGAGAAATAGTCAACATTTGAACGAAATCCATACTATCAAACTGCATTTTATATAAATATAATATGACAATAACGCTGCAGGTTTTTTATCTTAATACATGAAAAATACTCACATTTTATTCTGTTATAATCAGAACTATATATAAATAGGTTTTTAATAAGTTATAATAAAAGATGTCCGTAGTTTCTTTGGCAAAACATCGTGGTTCAGACCAAATGACAAGTGATGGCTTCAAGAATAGTTATTTTTTTCGTCACTTTGCACCAATAGCTATAACGTCACTTGGGAGTAACGAAATCACTTTCATCCATGAACTGCAAGTTGAATACTATTTCCATACAAAAGGGAAATAGTATTCAACTTGCAGTTCATAAGTCAATGGGGGCATTTACTAATATAGTGACCACGTAGTCAACTCACTATGATTGGCTAAATGGAACTAAAAAATTAATTGAAATTTCCCTCCGATGTATTATAAAAATTTGGGCTTCAAAGTTAGTGGATAATGATTACGACATTTCATAATCAGCTGTTCGATGAATATATACATACAAGTTTAATTTTTGGTGGAAAATATTTTCAAAATGAAATTATTGTTGCAATATGAAAATATACATTACCAGATGGAAGATGAAGATGAAATATCTAATAAAATTTTATCAGAAAATGTTTTTATTTTAATGCAATGAGCAAAGTGATAAATTTATTAATTTTGTATCATATATTATGCATACAACAAAAATTGGCTACTCAAACACAAATGTTTCTTATTTGATATGTCTACATCTGTCCTTATTCTGACAGCTTAGGATTGACTAACTTTGTAGTGGAATTTTGCATTTTAAAAGCTAATTGAATTTTGACGTATGTAGTTACTACATTAGTGAATGTTTCCAATGCATATATTTATTTATTTATTTATTTATTTAATTCATCAAGCAGATATACATTAAAAAATATATAATCTTAAAGATTACTGAATAACTTTTTAGCAACATGCGATACTTTACAACTTTGAATAAATACCTTAAATGACTTAAAAATAATATAACACCTAACCACCAGAGTTTAAAACAGTTAATAAATTAATAATATGACTAATATTGTTATGAAAATCTATAATCGAAGCAACTGAGTTGGCCTGTCTAAGGCACCTAGTTATTAGTTTTGTTCAGTGACGCTGTTCCGAACAGTTTGGAGCAGTTTGGAACAAACAAGTACAACTTTTTGCTGTTCAATGAGAAATTTTCTGTTCTAAACAGTTCTGATTTGCTGTTCAATGAGTCTGTCTGGATCAGTTTGGAACAGTTTAGAACAAGATTTCTTGCCCTCGCTTTTTAGTTACAGAAAGATAGAACAGATGACTGACGGTTCTAACTTGTCTGACATTTGTCATGGAAACTTTTCTGTTCTGCTCTGTCCTGCTCTATTCTGCTCTGTTCTGTTCTACTCTGTACTTTTATTCACTGAACAAAACTATTGGCTCATTAAGACCATAATTAACCCTATGAAACGGTTCAAAAAATATATAAGATATACTGTCAACTTTAGTAATGCCAAATACAAATTGTCTTAAATTTTTGGGGTTTGTAGTTGTAGCTGCAATGAATTAAGAATTTATTTTGGCTGCAATCAAGAAGCCACATTTGTTTCAGCCATTGATATTAGCTTTTTTGCAAGTCCTTATAGAATTGTAGAAAAAAACGACATCGCGGCTTAGGAACTTTTCTGTGAAAAGTTGGAAGCACTGTGCACGCTATGGCATTTGTCAGCTGTATTGAGACTAGCATCAACCAGGATCCAAAAACGTCAATTTTGACTTCTCTGAACAAATTATCGATAACATATGGATTATATCATTTTTACATCACCGTTTTTATCACGACTTAGGTTGACTCGATGGAATTAGCTAAGTCTGTATAATATAGACTTAAGAAGTGTTGTATTTACATGTAAGGCGCTTAATCCCGTATCATTTTTTTCTACAATTCCCTTTGGACTTGCAAAAAACACGCCTATTCTAACTTTCGCACTATATCCATTGAAATATTATTAATTTATTAGAATTTCAATACAATATTTAATTATTTTTAAGAGCAAGAGAAGCAAAGACTTTCGGCACTTTTGATTTTATTAAAATAAAATTAAATCTTCTGCATATTGTCAAAAGTAATCGGCTTACAATTTATTTTTATTTCCAATATATTGCTTAATTTATTTTCAAATATTTAAAAATTTTCTGGGATTAATTTTGATTGACAGCTTTTTTGAGCCAAATTATCTAAATAACTTACATATGTAAGTAATTTTGTATTTTGAATAAAAAATATTTTAACAAAACAGTTGTCAGAAAAACTATTCACGTTTACAAATTTGACACTGAAAAATAAGATTTTCAATTAAATTTAAAAGTGTACTGGGGGGTCATTCCGTAAAACGATTATCGTCGGACGATATCGTTTTGACGATAGTCTCACTTCACGTAAGACGATAATCGTCAAAGTGATATCGTTTTGACGATAGTCTCACTTCACGTAAGACGATAATCGTCAAAGTGATATCGTCAAAACGATATCGTTTGCACGATAGCTAAATAGGTATCGTCTGTCATTAATTTCTATTACTATTTAATCAAACTGAAGTCAAAATGTTTCATCGCAATTTAGTTTTGTTACATAGTGAAAATAAAAATTAAAAAAAAAAACAATCAATAATGATACTTCAAACAATAAACTTGCCGGATGGTTGTCGTTCTACATATATACCATCAATATTAAGATTTGCTGTAACTATTGGGACGTTGGGTGGCGGAGGGTACCAATTATTGACAGGCAACGATTTTGGACTCGCTCTTGCACAAACACATTATCCAAAATAGTTTCGGAAACGACAAATATCTTGGAAGCCAAGTTATGTCCAATGTGGATTAAATGGAATCTTTCTAGCGAAAATGAAAAGTCCGAAATAAAGCAATGGTTTTACATTTTCAAGTTATCGAACAATCATTGTCTTTCTCTTTCATAAATCTCATTTTGACATTTCAGTCACAGTATAAGAGTATCTGAAATTAACTGAACGATCTTATACCGAAAACGATTGACGAGACGATAGTGATAAAGTTACGTGAAGCAAATTATTGACGATAACGTTAATGATAATCGTTTTGACGATTATCGTTTTGAAAGTTACGGAATGACCCACCTGAACTTAATATCTTTTTCAGAATGAAAATTATTAATATTATTACTTTATTGAAGTCATATATACATAATTTATAAAAATTTGGCATTTTTTTTATAAAAAATCCATTCAAGCATTTTCTCTACATTTTCTCATCTTTCCTAACTTGACATAATCCAAATATTTATATAAGCATTTTGATTTTTTAAATAATAATTATAATAATATAGATGTCCCGAAAATACCCTTGAAAAATCTTGAACCACACACCCCCGTAACCAATTAATAAAAATATTGTCTAAAAAGTGGTGTTGTCAAAGTATTTTTAAAATGGAACACATTATAAATTCCAACCTAATGTGGTATTCATTGTCCTTGAAATTTGATTTATTATCTATGGTTGGATGTTCTTTTAAAAATATTGGAGAAGAAAGATTGAAATACGCCGGGATGTGACGGCAGAAGAAAACCCGAAAAAATGAGATAGCTGTAATATTAATATTGAAAAATTATAAAAATATTCGCGATGAGTAACAGGCAAAATATTTTTATGAAGTCTCAATTAAAACACGTGTAATATTATTTTCTATAAACATTTTCTAACAAAAGATTTTTGTTTTTATAAAATGGCCAAATTTTACATCATGCACTACATTAATGAACATCTAAATTATCTGGGCCCAGATCCAGATTCGTCCCAGTATTTCAACTTACTCATTTTATATTGTGTAGCACTTACAAACATTTAGATATATGTACAATGCCTGGCGGCATGTGAAGCGGCCATTTTCTTTCCCGCTTTCCCTTTTGCTGTAGATATGTATGTATATTTTATTTGCATTCAAATAAAACAAATGTATGATGTATACATTTCTATGCGCTTTTATTTAAATAATACCTTCCACCTACAATTGCTATTTAAAAATAGCTTTTAGAAACAAGTCGTTGTCAAACGCGCGGACAGACAAATATGTTATATTGTGTTTCAAACATTTTTCTTATTTAATTTTTTTTTTCTGCTTTTTTTTCATTAAATTTGAACAAAACATTTTCAGAAAATTCAAGAGAATCTGCGACTAAGGCAAACTTATTGTTCAAAATCCGTATGTGCATAGATCTTTTTTCGAAATACATCTACAGAAACAACAAATACTTGTTAAAAATGAAATAAAATTTTGTTTACAATTTTACAAAAACCTCTACTGCTGTGTTGGGGTCTTATATTCGATTTTTTGAATTAGCTTTTACAAAATCCCATCAATTAATTTTAATTTTCTAAAACAAAATAAAAAATCTATAAAATTTAAACCAAACAAGATATCTTTTTTTTTTTCTTTCGAAAACAATAAAAATTCCTGCCGAAAAAATAATTGTCTTTTTTTGGGCGCCATCTAAATGTGATGTCCGAGGAAGAGTGAATAAACCCAGAAAAATTAATTGCAGCATTGAACATAGGCAATTGAAAATCATTTTTATTTTGCATTATCTCAGTTTATATTGCATATGTGTGAATATTTGTGTATAGAACACAAAAATGTAGTGTGTAAGAGATATGTACCTACCACTACATTCATGTAAATACATAATAATAATATCTATACTCGTCTGTACGAATGATAGAATTAAGAACCAAATTGGCACAGTTCCAATTTTAAATCGAAGCAAAATAGTATTTGGCAAAAGTTGACACATTATCGCCGCCATGTGGTAACAGAGAGAAACAGTTTTTTTTCTATTTTCACAAAAAAAAACGTTCTGTACTATGGGATGCTGTGGAATATTATTCAATCTTAATTAAAAATGCTGAATATCAATTTATTAATTTTTAAAAATGTTGCTTAGTAGATATGATTTCGGAAAAGTTTTTGTCGTCGTACATTGGCCATGACCTCAATATTGGTTTTCACCCACGTGTGTAGAAAACGAAACAATTTTTCTTTGACACAATTCGGACCTTAATATTGTTTTATCTTCAAAGTGTTTAACACACTTATTATTCACATTTTATACAAATGAAATTTAACGAGTTTTCTTATTCAAGTTTTACCAAATTGCATTGCAACAAGATTTCAAGTGTTTTGGAGATGAAAATAGTTAACATGATCAAAGGAATTTCTAGTTTTAGTTCACTTTTATCGGACCTTTTGTTTCTCACTTAATAAACCCAAGTGTTAATTTTTGTCCGGTTTCGTCATTAGAAGATAAACATTTCTTACAATGAAAACAGAATATAAACACTCTCTTAAACATAAAACTATGTTTTTACTCTATTGTGTGCTAGGGGGCACTTACTCAGCGGATATTTGCCACGCCTTTTCCTATAACCCATTTCTTATTCTCTTTTTCTATAAACCCTCACAGAGGTAAGACCTAATGTATCACATTGTTAGTAATAAATATTGTAAAACAATACCTTCGCCTACGGCAAATAAGCATTGGTCCTTCGAGCCGGATTTCCAGTCGGGTTACGGGTTCAAGATTAATATGCTGGGCTGGCGCTACCCGTAGCATTTTATTCAGACATGGTCAGGTGTTTGATCAGAACCCCCGGAATATTAGCAATGAGACATATATGGCAATATATTCATGTAAATGTGATTTTCCTCTTAATTGCCTTTTACATTCACGTTTTTCTGTTAACGCCTATAGAGCCTGATTGTTTGTAGAACCGTTTTCCCTTGAATAATATGCACATCCAGGTTTGAATAGCCTTACGATTTTTGAAGCTTCACCAATATTAGGCAGTATTTTAAATTTTAATGAATGTCTTAGCCCTAGTGAATGTTCAATGTACATCATGTCAGATATTTGTCAAATTGGTACAAATTGTCCCTCCGCAATGAAGATTTGCACTCATTATATCAACTTACAAACATCATTCTAAATATAAAGAATTTAAAACGACTCATTTAGTCAGTTTAAGATTCAATCTGATGTGCCTCTGGGGAGTCATCTTAGTCCATTTTTGTTTATTGATTGGATTCATAAACGCAATGAGGTATTTTACTAAATTCAGTGATATTGATTAACACTGAAGACTTGAAAATAAGACGATAAACTACTACAGTGCAACCTGTGGAAAATGTACACAGTGCAGTGCTTTGTTTAAATCATTTTAAGTCCAAAGCTAAGTGTATAGGATTGGTAGATAATCAGGTCTGACAATATTGGCAGACCTGACAATGTCTGACAATTATCTACCAATAAGTTGACAAGCAAGTTATTATTTATACAGTTGGTAGAAAATCTACCAATCTCTTACAATTTACTGTTGGAAGTTGGCTGAAAATTATTTGTCAGAAGGCTGAATAACTATCAATTAATTGTAACAAATTGGTGGATATTCTACCAACCATTGTCAGTTTTTGTTGCTTATATAAACTGCTTCATTTGCACCTTGGCCCTAATTTTTTTTCCTATGTTTTTCAAATTAAATTGAATTGAATGTCGTGCGTAAATTCGCAAAATTGCTCTTTCATATAGTTATGGTCATATCTATAGCATTTGCGACTTCTTGCCATAAAATTTCTTTTGGCGTTATAGTCGGAGCATCCAGCATCCCATAGACTGTGCCGCACTTCTATCTCTTCTTCATATAGAATAATTTTTTTTTATGAATGGCTGAGGCGACGACTGCGAATTTGATATTTGATGGCAAAATAGATCCAAATGTTGCATCGGTTGCTAGTATTATTTTCATTTCTGGCTTTTCCATGTTGATTTCTATTAAATAAATGCAATAAATACTATAAATTGTTGAATAAAACGAATTTTAAAGATTTAACCCAACTATCCACCTTAACCTTAGATCAAAGCTCCATTTTCGCTGCAAACTGTCTGACAACGAAAAAATTGTATGATTTTTAAAAAAAAAGTACAACTGATAATTTCTAAATTGTCAGAAACGTCGACAAAGATAAAAATTGGCAGGCCGGACAAAGAATTGTGTGTGTACATGATTATCAAATACCTTACTATCTATCATCTTGCATCTTGCAATTCATTTTCAGATACATTTTCTGACAATTATGTGTAGTTTACACATGATCGTCAGATTTTTTACAAATAATTGTCAGACAATGAACTTACAATTAGTTAGTTATTTTTAAATATAAGATGCATATTTTTAGTTAACTGCGACATATTTACGTCTTAGTTCTGTGTAGATTTATGCTCGTAAAAGATATTTTACAAAATGCTTCTAGGGCAATATTCCACAGTTTTGTTTCTGAGTGATAGTAATCAAACAACCCTAAATTTTTAACAGCCCCAGTGGCGACTTTAAGATCTTTTCTTTCATTGATCAATATCTAAACTTTTTTAAAAAGTCTTTCAACTCCAAATTAAACTAGCAGAAAATTTCAGGAGTTTCGTTTCATTTACATTCTCCCTCAGTACCTATTTAAAATTAGAATTCGAGTTTCAATAAGGTAGTATTTTAACAGTCTGCCGGAAATCTGAGAGAAAAATACAACCCCAATATATTAAATTAAACAAGCACTCGCAGAGTTTATTTCCTTAATAATTTGGTAATAAAAGCTGTAGCGCTGTTCACAATTCTTACTTTAAAGTCGAAAAGAAAACTTTGCACACTCTTATTCATGAAGGTTGTCTGCCTGAGACACGGTGGCTTTCCATTTCCTACGATCCCCTGCATGCTGCTTCCAGTTATCGAAACCAGGCACTCTGGCAGATAGCTCGGTCTTTATAACGGGGATTGTCTTGTCAACTCGAACCTAGAAGCTCGTCTAGGGTTCTATTGACCCAATCCTGTAGCATTGTTTTCCATTCACGATGGACGTAGCCGAGTTGATGTAGTCGCTGGTTTTTAATTGCCTGGAAATTATACAAACCAAATCTCATAGCGTGGAATCTTATTCACACAACCAAATATACTCCAAAAAGTTTTCTTTTCGAGAGACCCCACAGTTTCCTCTTTCTGCTTTTCGTTCAACACTCGATGCCGTAAATCAAAACACCTTGAACCTATTTCTTTGTCCAAAGCGAAGTTACAACATTTTTCTAGAATGATTCTTTGTCGGATTTCCACTAAGGTATCGTCCATTGAGACAATATTTTTTTTAAGGTACGTTTTTGCATTGTATATAAACTTTATAGTATTCTCATGAGGCCATTCGTTCCAGGCGCAACATGACACCCTGACAAGTTTATATACAAGGCTGACAAGTGAAGAAATGTCGCTTTATAAGTTTATATACAATGTTTCTATCGTTGAGTGAAAATGTAGAAGAACAAATTATGAGAGAGTAGAAATGTTTTTTCGATTGTATACAATATAACAGAAAACAATTTGCAGGCACAAGATTTGTCTAGACAATGATAAAAGACAACAACAAAATTGGGCGGCCAGAAAAGAACAAAAAAAAAAAGACTTGTGTGTATGATTTTTTTATATTGAGGGTGATGTTTTGTAGGTAGGTATATGGGAAATAAACTTATGTCGATTTCCTTTTACACTAGGGATTGCGAAAATAAAGCTATTTGTGTTTTTTTAATTTTGATTCTTAAAGCAATATTTTTCTATGGTAGGTAATGACTTGCGACTTATAGGTAAGGTATTATAAGTCAAGTTATGCATTGTCTGTTCGACTGGAGCCTAAACGGCTCGGCCGATTTTCTTTGAGCTTTGTAGATATTATTGTTAAATTTTTCCCTTCTCAGTTTTTTTCTGTTTCTTTTTTAGTAAGACCGAAAATAATGCTACCATAACACTTTTTTGCGAAATCTTATAAAATATTTTTCAAAACTGTTCGACAGATTTAAAAAAATATCTAAAAATTTCATTTAGTAAACCTAGGTAATGGGTGAAAAAAAATGTCCAGAAAAATGTTTATTAATGGTACCCCCCATGGTAAAAAAAACAAAAAGAAGGTTCCAACGGGGGTACCAAAAATAATATTTTTTTGGAAATTTTTTGTCAACCATTACCTAGGTTTAACTAAATGAAATTTTATGAATTTTTTTTTTTTAAATTTGTGGGACAGTTTTTGAGAAACTAAAACCCATATCTACCAAGTTTGAAGAAAATCGGCCGTTTAGCTGTAGTCGAACAGACAGACAAAATTGCGAGACCCATTGTTTTGGTCTTCGCTATCATCGTTATGTCAACTTTTATCAAACCCTCGAATTCGATTTTTTTTACGAATGCATAACTTACAAGTAAAAATATTTTTTGTTTGTGTCTTATAATTGAAATTATTATTTTTGTTCTTCAAAATGACAACATTTAAAATTTTGAACAACAGAAATAATAATAATTATAATCAATATAAATTAGGTCCTTAATATATTAACACATGCATGTATGCACAATTGCACATCCATACCTACCAATCAAAAAATCCTAATAAGAATCCATTTAAAAAAATTTTCCTACTGAATCTATACCTACCTAAATCTATTTAAACTACAACGTTGTATTTTGATAAAGTTATATCAAAATTGAGCAACGTTGCTTTGATATGACTATAATAGACAAAACACAAAACTCCAAAACCAATGCTGAAAAATGAAAAATAATAATGTACCTACATACATACATATGTGTGTGTATCAAAACAACACCCGTCGATGGTGCACAAAAAAAAACAACAACAACTAAAGCGAAGAATTTGTAAAAAAAATTCTGTATTCACTCGGCATATATGTAGTATAACAGTTCTCATGAGGAAAACAGCTCTATTTTACATCTCCCTTTGTCACCCTACTGATATATGAATCAAAAAGTAAACTTTTCATTCTAGTTACTCTTTAAAAATTATTTCACTCTCACTCTAATGTCTCATTTTTACTCAAATTTCTTCGCAACATTTTGGCACTTTTGTGGCGATGGTAGCGATTCTAGTGAGCGGACAAGAAGATAAAAAAAAATGCCTCATGAGAATACTATAAAGTTTATATACAATGGCTGTACTACCTATTTTCCAATATCAGGCGAAACAGCTGCTAAATGCCCCGATTTGAAATTCTTTAGTCTGTTCCAGATATCTCTCTAAAAATGTGGCCAATGGTAGATTTATCAGGTAGGAAGTTTGGAACTGGTATTTGACTATTAAAGTGTTGCTGTACACCTTAAGGTGTGTCCACCACTAAAGAAACATTCTTTAAAAAACGTTTCTGAAATGTTTATCATTTGAGAAATGTTTCTGATATGTTTTAAGATGTGTCCACACCAGAGAAACATTTCAGGAAACATTGTTTAAAAAACGTTTCTGAAATGTTTCCCATTTGTTTAAAAAACATTTCAGAAACATTTCAGAAATGTTTCTGATTTGTTTTTTTGATGTGGACGCTTTGAGAAACATTTCTGAAATGTTTCTTTGTTTCCCATTGTTTTCAGATTGAGTTGTCTGTACTTTTATATACTTTTCGCGACATTATTATATTTATATGAACAGCCACTCACGCACTATCTAGCTTTTAAACATTTCAGAAATGTTTCGCGAGCGTCCAGACCAAAGTAAACATTTCAGAAACATTTAAGAAACATTTCAGAAATATTTCTCAGTTTGTGAAATATTTCTTAAAGTGTGTCCAGACCAAAGAAACATTTCTTAAATGTTTCTGAAATGTTTCGAAAATGTTTCTTTGGTCTGGATGCTCGCGAAACATTTCTGAAATGTTTATGAAATGTTTTTCTGTTTCCCATTCCGAATGGGAAACTTTATTTGTTTCCCAAGCATTTACATAGATAGAAAGTGTGTGAGTGGTTATTGATATATAAATATAAAATGTCGCGAAAAATGTGGAGCAACAAGAATGTTATCCAATTGATAAAAATTTATGAAATAAAAAAAGTTTTGTGGGATCGACTCTTGACGAAAAATATTAAAAACACAATCAAAAAAGCCGATTATATATCTGAAATTTTCGAAAATATAAATTGTGATAAAGATGAAGTAAAAAAAACACTTCATGCGCTTAAAGTGCAAAACAGGCGAGAAAAAAATACAGACAACTCAATCTGAAAACAATGAGAAACAAAGAAACATTTCAGAAATGTTTCTCAAAGCGTCCACACCAAAAAAAACAAATCAGAAACATTTCTGAAATGTTTCTGCAATGTTTCTGAAATGATTTTTACACAAATGGGAAACATTTCAGAAACGTTTTTTAAACAATGTTTCCTGAAATGTTTCTTTGGTGTGGACACACCTTTAAATGTTTCTGAAATGTTTCAAAAGTGTTTCTTTGTGTAGATAATAATCAAACTTTTCTTTGGGTAATATCTTATATTTGACCTTAAGTGCTTGAAAGAAAAAGGATCGCTTTTTTCTAGATGAGGCATAGTTAGCAATTATATCTTGCGGGCAAGCTATTCCTAACCCTTCTTATAGCTATATGAGAATTGGGTCTTTTTTGGTTTTAAGCGATTTATCTTCTTGCTGCTTCGAAGAGCCTGAATTCTAGTCTCAAAACTAGCAAGAAGATGCTTGCATTTTTCTATTAAACTTCCGGATGTTGTTTCCATCGCGAGTCTCTTCGATATCCTTCAGCAGGGAAGCTGGATTCGCCCTTTTCTTTTTAAGCAGTATCATTTTCTCCTCTCTTCTCCTTGTTCGATAAGAATTTGGAGTATTCAATAAGATGATATTTTCTTATTTTTTCATGAAATTTGCATATACCAAAAATTACCAACGGTACGAGTAAATGATATTTAGACAAAGAAGACAGAATTGCATATAAGTATATATTTTCTTCTTTAATCAATCAGCAACATACTTCTTATTCGGATATTTTTTGGTAAACTCATTTTTTGGCAGTTTGCTTTAGTATCAGATCGGTCGAAATAATTTTATTTTACATGATATTTGAGGCAACCGGTAGTCTGGAATTTTGTCATAATTTTCAGGGACATGGACCAATTGATCTGAATGAAAGGTTTCAGAAGTCGTAACTTGATTTGTTACACAACTAAATATTTCCACCGCGTCACCATGATAAAATTTCGATTTGTAAACAATTATTCACGAGCTGAACCTCTCGTTTCCAATGAAACCAAGCTTGTCAGGATTTCTAACACTTTCCAAACTCTAACATTTTAGCAGGGGTCTTTGTTTTATATTTCCAATCACACCAAACCTCATTTACCTTGATCAAGAGAATTGTATATAGAAAACAAATCTTATGATTGGCATGCTTCCCCCAACCCTCATATTAATAATACTTTTTGTTTTGTTTGGGACCGTTTTTTTTTTTAATTAAAAAAAAACTCCAGTCTTCTTTGTAAATTTATTTTAAAAAATATATATTTCCAAATAATACCCTCCAATATGAAACAACACCACCTACTTGTACTACACTCTACACCTAGTTCCTCAAAAACACGCATGACATAATTTTAGTAAACTAGATTCACACTTTCCTCAAAAACCGATATATAATACGCACGAACACTATTGAATGCCAATCCCCTAAACCACGATCCTTCAAACTTCACCTCACCAAGCTGCTTCAAAAACAGTTCAACCAAACTTGACGAATTCTTCTCTATGTACCTAGATAAGCCGGATTGCAGAAAATGCGCCAAGGCGCTGCAGGAGCTGGAAAACATTGATGACGAAGCCGATCAATTGGGAATTGGATTTGTGAAGATTCACGACGAAGCACTGGCCGACGAATACAATCTGGGAGGCCTGCCCGCGCTGGTTTACTATCGCCATCAAACACCCATTATTTACGAAGGTAAATGCAAAGCAAACAATCTTTCAAGCTATCAAAAACCCCAATTGATGACTATCAATCCAACGAAACCCCAGGTGAATTGTCCCGTGAAGAAGACGTCCTCGAATGGTTGGTTCAGAATAAGTCAACAGGTGACGAAGATGATGTCATCGAAGACGTTACTGCCAAAACACTGGGGACCCTGATCAGTAACATTGACAACTTGGTTGTACTTTTCTGTACGTATTTTCCCAACCCCTTCTTGTATATTTTGAATAACCTCACACTTCGCAGATGATCACGGTGACGATGACTCCATGACCGTATTGGAAGAGCTAGAAAAAATTGACGACGACTGTGACAAACATGGCATTCAGTTTGTTAAAATTGATGACACTAAGGTCGCAGCTGAATTTGGAATTGATTCGGTACGCGGTTTTCGAAAACTATGATGTCGAAAAAATGTCAACTAAAACTATTCCTTTGCAGATCCCTGCAATTGTGTACTTTGAAAAACAAATTCCAAATGTTTACGATGGTGATCTGATGGATGAGGATCAGATTCTACACTGGTTGCTGGGACAATTGGAAAGTGACGAAATCGAGGATGTTACTGACGAAATGCTCGACAAACTGGTCAAGGAGGGAAAAGTAATGGCAGTTTTGTTCTGTAAATATTTATAAAATTGCCTACATGCAATTTTTACACGATGCATCATTTTGACATTGAAATAATCTTTGACAGATGACAACAATGACAAAAAATCACAAAAAGTTCTTGAAGAATTAGAAAACATAGACGATGAATGCGATTCGCTGGGTATTACCTTCGTCAAAATCGACAATCCCGATGAAGCTCTCGAGTATGGCATTAATAAAGTTCCTAAACTTATCTACTTTGAAAAAGGCATTCCGACCATATATGAAGGCAATTTAGAGGATGAAGAGAAGTTACTCAAATGGCTTGAGGATCAAACTAGCTCTGATCAAATTGAAGATGTTACCGATGAGATGTTAGATTTGATTGTGGAAAAAATGTCATATGTAGCGGTGTTATTTTGTAAGTGTATCTGATTATCGAATTGAGATTGTCAAACTTTTGCCTGTTTGGTAACTCGAAAATTTCAAAAACTTTCTAAAATGTATGTTGGTTTTGATAGTAAGTTGTGAGAAGTTCTGAAAACGTTCAAGTTACCAAAAGGATATATATTTTAATTGGTTAATACTCTACACACACTTATATGATAGAAACCTAAGTAAGTGCAAGGTCCCCCAAGTATGCTTCATAGCAAAGGAAAGGTTCTTCATTCTCGATCTTGGACACAGACATATACTAAACACTGTTGATGTAGTTCCACAGGACTAAATCTTGACAAAAAAATATCGATTCGTCACACTTCTTCTTCATCAATGTAGTGTTATGTTTGACTAAAACTTCGAGACTTCATTTATGTTATTGGACCCATTGATGAGGTCTACTTTGTACAAAGATTACTTTATACATGCTCTACATAAGTGCAAGCCTTGTTGTTTTTTCGAATTCAATCAAATGAAGCATTACGAAAATGGAGAAGTCCAAAAGAGTGATATAAAAATCACCATCTATGTGAGTGCCCGTTTGATAGGATACTTACTGACTAGATAATACCCCGTTTAGACTTTTTTTGAGCTAAGGATTTTGGTTCCTGATCACAGTAGTGTCCCACAGTGGTGTCCCAGGACCAACACTTGATCTTAATCAGGCAGGCACAACAGCTCAGATTCCACCCTGTAATCTTGAACAGGCCATCGAGAGCAAAGTTCTAGCTACAACAAGAGATGGAACTCGCTCGATACCCGTCTTATGAACAGAAAACTATTTCCTAGTTTTAGCAAACAAAATACCGAGATTATCATCTAAATAAGTAAAGAGTCTTCACAAGAAAAAGATTAATTTCAGTATGGATGGCTTATGCAGAGTATGCGGTGAATAGGAGATACACTGCTCACTACATGTGTCACTGTCCTGCGCTATATCATCTGAGAAACGGGCTGTTAGGAGACACTTCTTCAAAGATTTGAAGGAGCTCGCTGAAATTCCAAGCAAAAACATATTAAAATTTATCAACGCTACCAAATGGCTCAAAAATTTCTAAGCACTGGAAATCACCTCTAACTACAGTCAAAAGACATAAAGACGAACGAAAACTACTGAACAATGCACGTGTTTCTTGCAGATGTGGCAAGAAACGCAGTGGGCACTTCGCCTGTACAAAATTGATTACCACTCCTCCGGTGAACATGAGCGTTAGTGAGTTGATAGAACCTTTCCCTAAGATTAGTAAAAACCTCTTCAGGAAAGGAATAGCCCCTGCGACTTATTCAGCAATCCTGACCAAGCAAACATAGACCAACCACTAACCTATCATACTCATCTACCAGAGCTTGCAAGGAACCACATGCTCCTATGCGTCTTGTGTAGGGATGATTTCTCAAGTGGGATGTGACGATAGACATTTCTTCAATGACTTAGAAGTACCCTCCTACATTTCAGGCTATAGCTTGCTGAACAGCATAATTTACGGACTTGAATGACATAGGCTTTAGCATAGGTTTCAATCTGCATTGATCTAAGTTTGACAGTAACAAGATCAAATTTCAACCCATTAACCTAACCTAGAGCCTATACAGGTGGATCGTTTTGCATCCAATTAATTCTAGAATGTTTTTAGTAGTTTCTAAAGGATGAATAACAATATTTGCTTAGAACGAATTGCTGTAATTCAACAATTTTCATTGGTTAAAATTTTATCGAAAACGGTTTTAATGATTTTGATTAAACATCCTATCTGTAATGTTCTATACGTGATTATAATTTAGTTGCATATTTTTTGGCAGGACTTTACCGAAAAATTCATTGAACGAAAACAGTGTTTTTACGGTTTTTGATAAATTTATTTGATTTCTGGTTTAACCTCGTCATTTTCAATGCCTGTTCTATTAACTTTGTTCCAATTTTATTTTAGTCTTATCTATTTTCTCAAAATAATACAACAAAGGTTTAAAAAAAAAGATTACATACGTTTTTTCACGATAAACATAATTAGTCCTTGAATTCGATTCCTTCAAAAATTTTGTGTGTCAGAAGTTGGGAACATTTAAATTTACTGACATTTTGAAACATAAATAAGATGAATATTACCTTTTATTTTTGAAATAAACGTTTAACGAATCCCAGCATACACATGCTTTTAGGATGTATTTTGTCAATATGGTGCTTAAGAGTAAGTTTACTATCAATCATACGTCATTTCGAACTGAAATTTTTTCATCAACGGTGTAGTCAAAATTGATTGCACTTTTTTTTTTTTGAAAAAGAAACAATATTGCACTTGTTAAAAAGATAAAGTTTTTCGGAAATTACCGCGTTTAATTTCACGGGATAAGACTTATCAGACTTATCAGTCTTATCCAGTGATCACGAACAATGACACTTGTTCGAAACGTCGGGAAAAATAAATTATAATTATTTCCAAAGAAATTAAATGCGGTAAGTTCCGGAAAACTTCATCTATTTAACATGACTTACGCCCGCGAAAAGATAAACTTAAAATTTCATAATATTGCACTTATTCAGATTTACCTTTATTCGGTTCTTTTAACACAATTTAACAAGTGTGTTTAAGCAATGTTGTAATGCGTTTCCGTCATATGTATTATTAACATTTTGAAAAAAACTTAGGTTATCTATATATACAGAAGATATTTGCACCCTCTGAACAACAAGGAAAGTCATTTATAAATAATCAAAATAAGAGGATGCCAAGATGACTACCATGGGGTACTCAAGATGCAACATAAATTTTACGAAAAATGACATCACAAAATCCGACCTACTGAGTTCCATTTAACAAATAAGATTCAATCCACTTTAACATGCCATAATTTTTTAGTTTAAATAGGAGAAGGCCATGGTCAATTTTATCGAAAGCTTTGCTAAAGTCAGCTTATATAGCATCAACCTGGTTCCCTTTCTCCATTTCCAGAAAAATGGAGATGTATAATCTGAAAGATTAGTAGTTGACGATTTAATCTTAAGGAAACCATGTTGATGATCACTAATGATTAATTTCAGTTCAACACTCAACTTATCTGTGACAATTTTTTCAAGTAATATTGTAATAGCTCATCATCATAGCATATCACCTCATTGCGAAAAATACCACTAAAATGAGAAATGTTGAAAATTTAAAGCAAGGGTTCGGCAATACTTTGAGCAGTTTTCTTTAGGAATGATGGTGGGATGCCGTCCGGGCCACTAACCCTACTTATCTCAATACACTTGAGCTCCCGAACAAGTTCGAACATTGTTATTGACATAAAACTTAAGTCAATATTGTTTTCTGGAATATGCTGGAAATTATCAGTATTATTATTTTATAGATTTTGTGATATACAATTCGAGCTTTATTTTGACAGATTCTTTCTTTTTTTTAATTTAATATGAACTTTACTTTGTAAAATTGAAAATTAAAAACGAGAAATATCTGAGGAAAAACAGAAAAAAATCCCAAAAACACTGGTCGAACTAAATTGACGAAATCTGCAATTTTAAGTTTTAACCTAACCACAATTTTGAGAACTCAATTTTGCCTATACTACTTAGGCATTCAATATCGGTTTTATTAATATTTAAATTATTTATCAGCAGTTTCACAGTGGAAGTTCAAACCCCATTTTCGGTTTAAACTTTTTAAACTTCAGTTCAACAACAAATTTGGTTTCTGTTTCATTTAAACCTTGAACAAAGTTCATTCTGTAGTTTAAGTTGTTTCTGAGTTTGAGCTCACATACTACTTAGGCATTCAATATCGGTTTTATTAATATTTAAATTATTTATCAGCAGTTTCACAGTGGAAGTTCAAACCCCACTTTCGGTTTAAACTTTTTAAACTTCAGTTCAACAACAAATTTGGTTTCTGTTTCATTTAAACCTTGAACAGAGTTCATTCTGTAGTTTAAGTTAAACGACGCTATTCTGCCGTTTAAAAGTCGGTTCAACAATCCCTTTACACATTTGGAAAAAGAATTTTTTTTTCATTTTTTTCCTGTCATAAGTCACAACTGAAACAAAGTAAACTTTCCTTAAGGCTAGCCGCGCACTAGCAACTTTTAGTTGCGAAACTGCTTGGTTCGAGCAACTAAAAAGTTTGTGTTTTGACACAAACTAAACGATTGCCTAAAATAAGTTCGCCATTTTATTGAACATATAATTATCTGCAAATTCACGGACATTCAACCAAACTGTTCATCTGTTTTCTATAAGTAACCAAACAGTTTGGCAACTAAAAGTTGCTAGTGCGCGGCTAGCCTAATTGTTTTTTTATTGATTGAGATAGAAAGAGAAAACAATTTATTTAAACTACGTTTTATTGAACTGAAGTTCAGATTAGACTGTGAAACCGGAAGAGTTGAACTTCAAATTTAAACCCCAGTTCAGGTACAGCTAAACTTAAGTTTAAACTGCCACTGCGAAACTGGGGATCAGGGTCTTTAATTTACTATAATAATTTTTAATTTATTTTATTTTTAAATAACTAACAAAACCGAATTGCTTAAAAATTTCAGACGACAAAGATCAAAAGAAATCACAAAAGATCCTTGCCGAATTGGAAAACATCGATGATGAGTGCGATCAAAATGACATTGCTTTCGTCAAAATCGACGACGATAGCGAAGCCAAGGAATGGGGTATTGATGAAATTCCATCAATTGTTTTCTACGAACGCGGTATTCCTCATATATACGAAGGCGATTTGATGAAAGAAGATGAACTTCTTGGCTGGTTGATTCATCAGAAACGTTACTCGGAAATTCCAGAAGTTACTGACGAAATGAAGGATAAACTAATTGAAACCACCGAGCATTTAGCAGTTATATTTTGTAATATTCTATTTCTATATACTATTCTAAAGTTCCATCAATTAATTATTAATATTTTATTTTAGATGACAAGGAAGACAAACAAGATATTCGTGTATTGAATGAACTTGAAAATATTGATGATGAATTAGAAAAGGAAGGCATAGTCATTGTTCGCATTGATAACGCCGCCGAAGCTAAGGAATACGGTTTGGATCATCTGCCAGCTTTGATTTATTTCGAAGAAAAAATTCCAGCCCTTTACGAAGGTGATCTTATGAATGAAGAGGAAGTTTTGGATTGGCTTATTTTACAAAAGAGAACTGCCACAATTGAAGAAGTCACCGATGAGATTTTGGTCAATCTGATCAATGATCATGAATATGTTGTGGTATTTTTCACTGGCAATTGTGAACCTGGTGAGAAATGTGAAAAAACTCTTAATGCCCTTGAAAGCATCGACGATGAATTGGATGAGGCTGGTATTATTTTCGTAACAACTGAAGATACAACTTTGGCTAAGAAATACGGAATCAAGACCTATCCGCAATTGGTGTTCTTTAGAAATCGTGATCCGATGGTATTCCCTGGAGATCTTGATGACGAGGATGAAGTTCTTTCTTGGGTAACCGATGAAGAAACTTTGGAAATTCCCGGAAAAATTGAAGAAGTTAATATGAAAATGTTGGAGAAAATTCTATCGGAGAACGAACATGTTGTTGTATTCTTCTGTAAGTATAATGCTAGTATTATATTTTTCATATGTCTAGGTTATTGGATATTGTCTTTGACCATCGAAGCTGCACAGTCTTTGAAAAGACTTCAAAACTCATGGGCTATTATTGACATTGATATTCTTTTTTAGAAATACAGTATCAGCACTCCCCGTCAATTTCAACTTGGACAGCATTTAGAAAGTTTTTGTCGTTCCGATCATTCGATCTTTTGGACTTAAGTTTAAATATAATTAAGTACACTTTGCCGAATTCGGATGGACGGTGTCGTGTGAGTGAGTGTCGTGAACATGACACCAGAATTCGATTCATCAGCGCTGTTAGATAGTTTGCAGAAATGTTGTTTTTAATATCGTCAGCGGCGATTCCAATCCGCCTATGATGATCCCTTTTGATCCTTCGTGTAGGCTTCAAATCGAACCTTGTAATTTTGAAAGATTTTTTTTTACCTTTTTTGTTGAACTTATTTCCCATATTCACTCTATTTCTACGAAACGAATGCGCTCTTCTAATACTCCTTCTGTTTCATCTCAGAAGCCGATGTTCCTCTCTCCTCTTCTGCTAGTAGAACAGGTGAAAACCGGCTTGATAGAGCGCCTCTGGTGGTGATCATCATCAAACAGGTCTTGTAAAAACCAGCACTTTAGAGCCGCCATCTCTGATGGTATTTCGTCAATGTGAGTTACACACCAATTTTACCCATCATTAAGCTATCAATATGTTGCATTGAATAGTGAAAAAAAGTCATATGATTTGGTAAGATGTTCTTCAAGACCCGATCAAACAACGAACTAGGAATTTCGTGTGGTTGCACCCACCTGACGCCGAACATCCTCACAGTTTTTCCTTGTTTTGGACTGATCAAGATATCGTCGAAACTTTCCGTCATCAATTATTACTAATATAGAAATTTGGTCAATCTGTTTGAAGGTTGATTGAAAGAGCTCTTCTCTTTCTAGTTTTTCTTAAGTCAATTTCAATAGCATAGCTACTACACGGCCCAAATTTCTTGTCCGGCAACAGGGCTTTGATGAGATCTTCTTTCAAGTCTGTGGGCTTTTGAGACTTACGTTTGTAAATTGAGCCTTGGTGAGAATTGTCATGAGATGCTCAGTCGCATAACTGAAACTCAAAACTTCTCTAACTTTCTATTGTCCGGCCCATCCCATTGCATTTCTTGGATAGAGGTCATAGAGCCTTCGCTTACTGTCTATCAGTGTTGGGACTTCTACCACTTAAGTGGTATTTCTACCACTTTTTTCTGTTCATGAATACCTACCACCTAAAAGTCTGATTCTACCACTTTTTCAACTCACCTTTCATTTATCTTTTTACTTTACGGTAAACAATACGACCCAACCACACCTAAAATTTTATTAGAACCAAAAGTTGAGGGAGCAATAAAAGATAAGCTTTTTGGGTTATTTAAGCTAGAAGACTCAAAAGCTGAATCAATCTACAATAAAATTGGAGAAACTTTGAAACTTTCTAATATTCCAATTCAAAACATGATTGGATTTTCTTCAGACAATGCTACTGTTACGACGGGTTCTTTAAGCGGTGTTACTTGACGTTTTAAAAATATTGATCCTAATTTTTTAACGATGGGATGTTCATGTCATAATTTTAGTTTCTGCTCTGCTTTATCATAAAATCATGAAGGGATATATCGTCGCTGTAGATCGAATACCTCGTAACCCAGAAAAGTCGATTTTTCAGGAGAGACAAAAAACTTATTATTAAATCAATGAGAGGCAATGAGAGACGTGTTGTTAATTATGCGCGTGGCTCTGCAATTATAGTTTTTAGGTTCATAGGATATTTTTCATTAGATCCGGAATTTTTTTCACAATATAATTGCATCATTACCTAAAAATCGATTTTTTCTGGGTTACGAGGTATTCGATCTACAGCGACGATAATATATTCCTTGTTTCACCACAGCTCAAAAAAATCAAAAGATTTCATTACTATCCAAAAAGCACTTGGGGTTAATAATGATCAAATTTTAAAGGTTTGCTAATCTCGTTGGCTTTTATTGGAAATGGTCTTAAAAAGAATCATAGAGTAGTGGAATCATTTGTTTAATTTTTTTATACTCCACTCATTTGAAGAACCTACTTCTAAGGCTTCACAAATTTTTGATTTTTTAAAAAATAAAGACAATTTAGTTTTTTTTGAATTTTTTTTTTAACAAATCTGAACATTATAAATGAGTTAAACAGAATATTTCAATCTGAGAACAATACACTTTTCGATTGAAAGTATGAATACGTTAAAACTAAATATAATGAAAAAATTTGTAAAGTCAGAAAATATTAAAATATTCTCAAATATATTTTGGCCTTCACTGAAAGGTGCTCATTAGAAAATGACATTGATGAACAAAAACTAATGGAATTAAGAAATGTGCTGCGCAGCTATTATGTCGAATTATTTATGTTTTCAAATTGGAGAAAGATTTAACTTTTCAAACGATAAATTAAAATTATTAAAATATTTAAATCCAAAAAACGTCATTGATGGAACAATGCTATCAGTTTAAGGTCTGAAGAGACATTTTCCCCCAAATATAACGAACCTAGAATTAATAAATAATGAGTGGAGAAAACTAATTGGAAAAAATCACTCCAAATTTTTAAAACTAATGACATTGTTTCACAATGGCGTTTCATAAAAAATTTAAAAGATGATATGGACAATTTATTGTTTGAAAACATTTCTTCATATGTGTTGAAGCTTTGGTGCTTACCGCATAGCAGTGCTGCTGGGGGACTTAAATTTTCCGATTTGAAAAATATAAAAAATGAAAAACGAAATAAATTGAAAACAACAACTGTGTACAACATTTTAGCTGCAAGGGATATTTTATTCAATGATCAAAATTTTAATCCTAGAGAAGCATTAGTAAAATATGCTTCAAGATTTAGATTTTCTGAGGGTTTATATAAAAAAAATAATTATAATTTTTTGAAGTCTTAACTAATTTTATTATTAATTCAGACGGCTGTTATAGATTTCAGGTTTTGGTTTCGAACGAGTTTAAAATGAAATTGTATATGTATGTACATATATGACTTTGCTTCCAGATATAATGCCATCTTTGAAACATAGAAAACTGAGATGCTATTTACTTTATTTTTGTATTTGATTTATTTTCAACAAAATTATTGAATACCTATACGATTTGTTACATAAAAGTGGCTTTTAATTTCTACCACTTTTCTACCACTTTTTTGACAATCTTTCTACCACTCTTTGGCTTCTGCGAAGTCCCAACACTGCTGTCTATTGAAGATTGAGGAACCTAAAGTTTGCTCTCCATATTTCGCTTTCTAGATTTATAATCAGTTATACCTCCATAGGTGTTTTGCTGCTTCGCAACTTAAAAACTTCACGTAGTTGCTTGATAAGTCATCCTAACCTAGATGACCTATTATAAGAGCTTAACCTTCATTCATTGGTTAGATTTGTATTTAAATAAATTCGGAATAATAATGATTTTTATCTCTTTACTCACAAGTAAAGCTGAAACGCCCTCTATATTTGAAGTTTAAATGGATATATCAAGACCGAAACCACAATTTTCCTATACATTAATAAAAAATTTAAAAAAAAAATATTTTTTTTTTCAGATCGTGAAGGTGACAAAAAAGCCCAAAAAATCTTAAATGAACTGGAAAACATTGACGACGAATGTGAAGAAAAGGATATTAATTTCGTTAAGACTTCCGATGACGGTGTTGATAAGGAATACGATGTACAAACACTGCCTGCTCTTGCATTCTACCGAAATAAATTTAGGACATTCTATCAAGGTTTGAAAAAAGTCAAATTGTTTATAAAAATTTTAACAAGATTTTAACTATAATTTCTATTTTTTCTATTTTTTTAAAAAGGTGACTTGATGAAGGAAGAGGAAATTCTAGAATGGGTAATCGACCTGTATGAGTCGAATGCTGATGTTATCGAATCTGTTGACCGTAAAACACTTCAAGTGTTGATCAACGATGTTGAACATTTAGCAGTATTTTTCTGTAAGTTTTGTATGACTTTAAGCCTACATAGATAGAATCAATTCTACCAAAAATATTTCCTTTAAGATGACGATAAGTGTACCACATGTTCTGAAATTCTCGAAGAACTAGAGAATATTGATGATGATACGGATAAACATGGTATTCAGTTTGTCAAGTCCAATGATGTTAAACTAGCCCATGAAATCGGAATATTTGCTTTCCCAGCTTTAGTGTATTATGAAACTGGAGTTCCGATCATGTATGATGGTAGGTTTCGAAGCTCATTAATAAAAAATATTAGATTTTAAAATACTTGTTTTTGAAAATTTTAGGTAATCTCAAAAACGAAAACCGTGTTTTGCAGTGGTTGGTCAATCAAAAAAGTGAGCATTCCGTTTTTATTTAATTTTGTTATTTTTTTACAATTAACAATACAGTACTTTGTACTTTTTTAGGAATAATTATTATTATTTAACAAATAGGGTTTTTATAATTTGATAAGCTTACAACTATTTTAGAGAAACTTTATTTTAGATGTAGAACTTTTTGTTTTTAGAATTTATTTAAATTTGTTTTTGAATGCAAATTGAATTCAAATAATTTATTTAAATGTGATAGGAAATGGTGGGGATATAAAAAAAGTTGGAGGTATCAGAAAAAATCAAGTCAGATCCAAGGACGATGATGATGATAATGACGACAATAATAAAAAGGATGACGATGACAATGACGATGAAAATGACGATGACAATGACGATGACAATGACGACGACAATGACGATGACGATGATGACGATGATAACGATGATGACGATGATGACGATGATGACGATGATGACGATGATGACGATGATGACGATGATGACGATGATGACGATGATGACGATGATGACGATGATGACGATGATGACGATGATGACGATGATGACGATGATGACGATGATGACGACGATGACAATGACGACGATGATAATGACGATGATGACAATAACATCAAAACAGCCAAAAAGTTATCCTTCAAGGGAAAACCAGATGGACGAAATGATTTCAGCGCAGCAAAATTTTTCAAAAAGTTTTTAGGTAATGGAAATGTCCAACTCATTGATTTAATATATCTCCAAGCAATCACAATCCTCACTAAGTTACTCTATTAATTTTTGATAATACAATCCTTGATTAAGTTGAATTTATTACAAAATTTATTTAAATCAACATCGAAAAATGAATTTTAATATATCTTCGTCAATTTGAAACATCGGTCCAGTAAAATACTTAGTAAACCAAAACAAGTACCTTGGTTCGGATTATTTTTCTATTTAAGAATCGATTTCGCCATTGCCTTATCAAGTTGCCTTAAACGATCTTTCACTTTTGGTTAAGAAAAGCAATTGTTGTTCAGCTGCGGAAGTACAACTTTTTTTAATATAGAAAAAATATAAACTTCAGTTCTGTTCAGTTTTGAATTGGCAACACTGTTTTAAGTGGCAGTAAATTTGGCAGCTGACAGATGATTTGTAATCAGTATATTTTAATGTTACAGTTTGAATAGCCACAACGACTCTTTCGAATTATGATTTTTTCTTATGTTGCGTTTACACGGGCGAAGAATTGATATTATTTCTGCCACATTTCAGCCATTCGTTGTTTATAATCGTATTAAATGAATAGAAATAAATAGAAGAATGACGCTTTTTTGTCACTTATCTAAATGTGAAATCAGTATTCGTATTCTCGCAGCGCACTTAAACTCAAAAATTATTCATATCAACTTTATTTAATTTTTTTTTAATTTGGCAACTCTGTATTTAGTGACACCTGAAAAGTAATTTGCATTCAGTATATTTTAAAATTTACAAGTTCAGAGCCAAGAAAAAATTGACATTTGTTGTTTTTTAACTATTTTTACTGGACTAAATGTTTTTTGTTGTTATTTAAACAATTAATTTAATAATCGAAAAACATGTAATAAATTCGACTAGTATTGCTTTTTTACAAAAACCGCATCTCTATTGGATATTCCGTACCTTCTCTTAAACCATAATAAATTCAATTGAAAAATAATAAACGTCATTTAAAAATATGCCTTTTAAGAAGTAGTTCTTTTAGTAGTAGTTATTCATATTTAATATGCAGTTAAATATTAAAATATTGAATAATTTATTTATTTCAACAGATCCCAAAAAAACAAAATCTAAGCCTTCTTCGAAAGGTAAACATTTTGTATCTTAATAAAAAAAAATAATTGATTTTGTAGTTGGTAGAAGTTCAATGTTACTGACATTATAATTAAATGTTATCCAAACACAGCATTCCACTCATTAACACACAAAAAAGTCTCCATTCGAACACAAATGCTTGGTTTTATGACAACTTTTTCTCAACTCTACAAATGATTGTGATTTTGAAGGTTACTGGCTTGGGGATGATTTTTAAGTATGGGTTGGGTATAGGTATAGGTTATAAATCCAAGATATTTTGGGGTTTTTATTTATCTACCAATAAATTTCTATCACATTTCAGAAAATTTTTGAAATATTTATTTTAAAGAAGGAGATTTTTAATTTGTTTTGATTTTGGAAAATAAAAATTTTTCTGAAAAATTCCTACCTTTGGGAAGGGGACGCAATGGTGATATTTAAGAGATTACACAATTATTTTTTTAAATTAATGCTTAAACAAACATCTTTTCAAGTAGATTGGATGCATGCGAAAGATGTCGCAGACTTTATTACAATAAGTCCAGACATATTACTTATAAAAGCAGTTTATGCAAACAATAGGGTGTTTCAAAAAAAATTGTTTTCTTTTTTTTTCGAACTTGGGTGAAAAGTTTCATTTAGTTAAAGCGTCTCTTCAAATTTAAAATCTTGATATTAATATAAGAAAGAGATGGACTTAGATTTATCTTCCATCAAATTTGTTACATAGTCCAATCATAAATTTGTATTAAAATCTTTAAGTTATTGACAGAAAGGCGTTTATTCGGATGATAGTTTACACAGTTTACAAATCAAATAACAAATTGCGTGGTTCATTAAGTTATAATATCTTTGTACAGGGAGGGCCAAATAACACCTACCAATGTTAAACACATACGACTCTTGCTTTCTTTAATTAATTCTGATTTTATATTGAAAATATTTTATGAAAATTAAGAAGCACTATGTATGAAATACATATAACATCAGACAAATGTCTCTTTTTGGTGCGTTTTCCATTACACCAATTAATGTTTCTGGTTGCAGGCTCAGTATATCGCGTCGAATATTCTGCTTCAGTTGTCGGTATAAAGTAAAGTTACGACTTTATGAGCAATACTTCTAAGGTGTTTCCACAAGGCATAATTTTCAGGAGATCTTCTTTGTATAATCTAAAGGCTGGTGAGCTGAAATTATATCCTTGTTTTAGTCCTAACGTACGAATAAACACCAATCCGAAAGATTTTCACCATTCACTGTCAATGCCTTCAATTTCTTGAACAATTTGTACAGTTTTTTTTCCATCGTTCTGTAGGTTTCGCCATTGACGGTGACGGCCTCACCAACGTCGTTTGCGCAAAAGTACGGACCAATTTCGCCGCCAGTCCAAAATCCACAATAAACGGTAACCTTTGCCGGATGCATTGTCACCTGGTGGACCTCGTGTGGTTTGGATTCGTTCCATGTATGACAATTTATATCTTACCAGAAATAATCAAAATAAAAATTCTGACATTTTTTCTTGCACTCAAACCAAAATTTTCGGGTAAAATTCACAAAACTAAAAACTTGAAGTATAAAATCATTGGAAAAATGTAATCAATGAAAATTTAAAATGAAAATAATTAGTAGCTGAAGGTTAAGATTTCCCCAAATGTACAAAGTTAAACTGGTCAAACTTGCCCGACTAGTTTGTCCAGTAGATGGGGTAAGTTGGACTAATGAATAAAAAGTGGAAAAAAGAATCTCAAGTAAGGAAAAAATGCCCTTTATTTTTTTATTTGATTCAAAACGAAAACTTTATTCAAAACAACTAAAAATTGCAAATTAATGAATTAATTCAAGGAATTTAAAACAAAAACTACTTCAAGGTATTATAACAAAAAAAAATAAGATTTTAGATAGAACTGCTCTTTTAGTTATGTCTATTCTTGAGATGCCGCTCCCCTGTCAATTTTTGGGATGTTCGTATGCATACTTCAAAAAAAAAAACAGACAAAATTCCAATTCAAAACTTGACTTTTGTTTTGAAATGCAATATATTTCAAACTTCTTAAGGGCGTCTTTAGTAAAAAAAAAAATTCATTAAAATCCGTTATGCTGATAATGATGAATTCAAAACTCAAAAAATGGTTTTATGGTAGGTACCTTCAGTAGTGTTCCTTGTTTTACGTGGATACCTAGCTATTACGCCTTGACCCCACGGGTGGCCTACCACCATTGGAGCCAGACTTAGTCCTAGCCATTAACCCCTCCATAGCAAGCTATTTCGGTCGCAAAATTGTGATATGTTGCAGCATATGCACACCTCTTGCTTTTGAGTCGAGGCCTACCTACACCTCTTGAATCCAAGAAAAGAATCTTGAATCCCATTCGTTTCCGCATTTGGAGTAAACCACGCCACCACGATCTCCCACTAGGGAGCCGATCTCAAGATAGCAGAATAAAGAGAACTAACACGCCCGAATACGTGCACAATTGTTCTCAAAATCCTGGGCACTATCACCCGTGGTGCCAGAATATAGCTTCCGGTGGAGCTTCGCAACTTCGTCAATTCCTTCCTAGGCGAAACGGAAAAAGTACATGCCTTAATCCTACTCAGCTTCGGAAACTCGGAAAAGAACTAGTCACTTCCAGATGGGTTCCTGCAAAACCCGGGGCCTGTCAACCCGCTTAGGATACACATTGAGAAGTAAGTCGAGGGTGGATGACGCTCCACTTCACGCTTTTAACGTAGGACGCCAGGTACAAGTACCCGGAACCCCAAGTCTTTCTGACACCTCTAAACCCTTTCTGACACCTATTGCGACCTTCAGTCCTTGACCTTTGAAGAACTGGGCTGGGCTCGAACAGCCGAAGAACTTCGTCACATCTGATGCATCCAACCAATCATTATCCATGCACTAACCACCGGAACCACCATCAAAATCACTTACCACACGGACGCTTGGGAATTACGCATGGTACACCCTGGAGACATGCCACCAAGCCTCATGTATACAGTAAGCAACCTTCAACAGTATTCCAACAGCAGCACACTTCAAACAACCAATCAGACACAACAGACCACTCTGACACCTCTTGACCCATATGACATCCGTGACCTAAAAGACACATCATGACACATGTCCACCGGGTGAGACCTAGGATCCCCAACTGTATGCCCAGTCGAAAATCCACAGTCCCACCCATCACACTACTACCAAGATCAATCAAAAGGTTCTCATTGGTCGTGTACCCCAAAGATGACCATACCAATTTCACTCAATACACACACCCTTATCCAGGTAGGACTTTCAGACCCCTAGTCATCGCAGCAACCAGAGACCCTACGGTCCTACCATACACTACCAACCAAGATCAAATACTACGAGATGAATTAGGTTTCCGGCTAGGCATATCACCGGAATCCCAACCATCTCATATCGTCTCCGATCCCGACTGTCCCCTACTACCTGTTGGGTTTTCTTATAGTTCCCTAAATCAACCTGCTGAAGCTTCACAGCAGGAGAATAGGCGTAAGCCCCCCCACCACGACAAGGTGAAACCCGTCGAGGGGGGGTAGGTACCGTCAGTAATATCTTAATTAAATTTTTTTTTTGAATTATAGATCATAAGAATTAATTGAATTAAAAATATTGCATCGAAATTCTAAGCGCGCCATTTTCGAAAAAAATACGAATTTTGAAAACCAATTTTTAAAATTTGTATGGTGGGTATCGTTATTTTTAGATAAAATAAAATTTGTTTTCTCATATCTTGCAGATTGTATTAAAAAAAAAAACTTTTAACAGTCAACTTTTAAGAAAATCGAGAATGGGGTTTACCAAATATTGAGTTAAAAAAAATGGAATTTTTTTTTTAAATCCCAAATAAATTGTTTGGAAAATTTGAATACACAATATAATTCAAACTTTTGGGGAGCATTAGCATCAAAAAAATGATCAAAATAGGTTGTACTGTTTTTGAGAAAATCAAAAACAAAAAAATTGTTCTAGGAGGGTACCATTAATAACCATTTTTCGGAATTGTTTTTCAAGCATTACCTAGCTTAAGCTAAATGAAATTTTGTGAGTTTTTTATCTGTGGAACAGTTTATGAGGAAGAAGAAATATTTGTAAAATTTCGGAAAAAAATCGTATACATAAATGTATGTCGCGAGTAAAAATGGGTAATACGCCAAATTTATTTTGTATTTGGGGGGCCACAATACCTTAGGGAACTCTAGAAAATGAAAAGTTCAGCCAATTAGAAAGTATTTAGTATTTATTTCAACATAGATTTGTTTTATTTCAATTTTTAGAATTTGAAAGCTCGAACGAAAATTTTGTATTTATATTTAATTTAAGGAAATATTTCGTGAGCCCATAATCAAAGGAAAAGCAACAAATCAAGTCGTACATGCTATAATTTGTGGTAAAAAAAATATTTATAATTCTTAATCCCACAAAGTTAAGACCAAAATTTCCCTCCCGATTTCAAAAGAGTGTCTTTGAAAATGCTATAAGAAAAATTTGTTCTCACCGAAACAACCAAAATATTTGTATGTTTTAAATTTGAAGTGATAAGTGATAAATTGCAACCCAATAAATCAACTGAGACACACATATATCGCTTCAAACAAAATTCCACTACCCATGCCATTGCAGAAAAACAAGTTCCAAAATCATACTTTCACAGCGAAACAAAAAAAAGTTATTCAAACACAGCCTCATGATATAAATTAATTTTCAACTAAAAACGTGTGTTTTGTTTGAAGACCCCATTTTGTAAAAAAAAACGCCCAAAATTTATTTGATCGTTCAATCAAATTGATCCAACTATTAACCAAGAGTTTAATCAACCAAAAATATCATAGCTGACACAATGTTTTATATAATTATTTTTTTAAATTTTATTCAAATTAAAAATAAATGAAGAAAGTGTTCATTCCAAAAAATAAACAAATGCAATTCCATTACTATAAAATAAGACAATAATAATTATTATTATCAAAAAGTGATATGTTTTTTGTTAATCAAAGTTATATGCGTACAAAAAATAAAGCCAATTGTTAATGTTAATTTAAAGAATTGTCAAAATCGAAAAAAGAAATATTATTTCCTTTACATATGTAATTTGTGAATCTGAACCAATCAATACACAAAAATATATCAGCATCAAAAACATTTTGTCAGTTATAGGAATGAAAATCAATTTCTATATATTTTTAATGTAATATTGTGTTATGTAGAACCATTTGCAACTACAAGAGCACGCTTAAGTTTTATTCTTATTGTTGTAATGATAAAGAAAAAAAAATATATACTAACCATTTGTGGTATACATTTGACTTCATTTCTATGTTTTCTTTACAACCACTTGAAAAAAAAAAATATTTAATAATTATAATAACAGATGAAATTTGAATTGTTTTTTATTCTCTGTGTTTTTATCAAAAAAAAATACCGATCTGACAAAATGTTTTTGTTTGTTACATACAGATGACGAATGTTTCTATGTTGGATTGGGTCATGGCGGCCAATCAGCAAGGCAGGGCAATATATACGTTCCCAATGAATACAAACCATTCCAGTGCTGTCCAACAAAGCTCGAGAAGTCAACCAAAGTTCCCCAAATGACTGCCCAGCGTATCGGTCATGAAACTATCGACAAGGGGGGAAATTTCAAATTCAGTCTACCATCATCATCGAAGACAACAACCACTTCAAAGACTTCAACAAGGAAGGCTGCCTCTGCATCAACGGCAGATTTCGATCCACCAATGGTTAAGGTCTCGTATGCTTCCCCCAAAATCGGTGCTTCATCCAAAAAACCCTCTATCCCACTGCCCACATTGAAAAAAGACACACAATTTAACACTAAGCCGAGCCTCTCTGACGAAAAACCAATTGGCAAGGGCAGCAAAAAATCCCTATCCTCTGACCATGGCAAAGATGGCTCCAAGATCAACGTCAAATCCGGTATGTTAGGCATTGGCAAATACATTTTCTGGTAGACAGTAATTCGATGAAATTAATTAACTGTATACGTCTTTTGTTTTCCTCACATTCTTTTCTCTCTTTCTGTCTTTCAGGAATAAATTATTTGCATAATCGAATTAAAAATTTATATGACCTTATGTTTCAGGATTACTCTCTGTGGGAATAAAGAAGCAATATAGTAATTGAATTTGATTTTGTTAATGAAAAAAAAAAATAAAGAAATTGCTATCCAAATACCTACACACACAAAAACACATAATTTAAACCAAAAAAAATATATAAGCCTTAAGCCACATGATCCACCTGATACCGAATCAATTTTGAAAATTCAATAACAGAATCCTTGAAAAACAGGACGCAAAACACGTTTCCTCCCCCAAGAGAGAAAGAGAGAAACGAATTTTACAGCAGGAGCTTGTTCGAATCGATTTGACAATTGCTCCAGCGAGTGACATTCCCAACACCAGACTGTCACCTGTCCCCATATGAACACCGTCACCCAAAAACTGAAACTGTCAAATCCAAGAATGTCATCAAACCATCACGTCATATCCTGGATTCATGGTCCAAAATACACACATTGCCATAAGTCATGAAAGTCGTCCCGAAAGGTTTACTTACTACACACATCCAGAATATCACAATTAACAGAACACTCTTACTAACTGTTTTTCCTGTCAAAATTATTTCATTTAAGCTGTCAGACCTTTCAATAAAAATAAGAAAAATGTTTAACTTGAATATTTCTGTTAACAAAGTGCATTTCGTCGTTTACTGGATCCTATTTTGTAAAGAACAAGCGTGCAGTCTTTCCCCATTGTAAGGGTTGTTTGCTTCATGTGTAAACCTTTTTGTATTACATAAAGAACTTTGTTTGCTGGAACGGTTTGATTTGATTTTCTTATGCTTATTCTGCTAGCTGTGTTGATCGAATCATTGCATTCTTTTGAAGTAAATGATGATTCGTTTGAAGTAAATCGTTTGGAATGATTCGAACCACTCAAGTAGCAAAATAAAGGCTGAATTTATTATTTTATTTTATTTGCACAAAGCTGCACGCTTTTTCAGAAAAAAAATAAATATATTTTTGTATATTTTATTGTAAAATAAAAATTAAAAAAAAAAAACAAATAACTTTTGATACTATCGTTTACAAATTTGTACATTTTTTAATGCTTTAAAATCAATAACTAAGAAGCAAGTTGTTTTTTGTTTTTCTAACTCGACAAATCTCGACAAATCTCGCCAAAGCTGAATAATACAAATAATTAAATCTTTTTTTTTTGCACAAATACTTCTTGTAGAAATACATTTTTTTTTTGTTAAATAAATTTGTTATTTTATTGTTGTTATTGTTACAAAATGTTAATGTTATCTTATTAATAGAAATTAAACTATATACTCGTAGATTATTTTTTTAAATTTTGGTTTATTTAAAGAGAATATAATATGAGAAGACTTGCAAATTTAGAAAATAATGACAAAAAAAAGAATAAACAAATACAAGAAACGAAGTGTTCAGAAACCAAAACTATATTTAGAAAACAAGAAACAAAAAATATATTAAGTTTGTAAAATTAAACTTCGTTTAGGAATAATTTTTTTTAGTTTATTATAAATAAAATAAAATTGTTAAAACTCTCAAGTGAGATTTTTTCGTTTTGTAGAATCACATTTTGTCTGTTTTTTTTTCTCAAGTGTACCGAACTTATTACGGGAATCTTTTGGCTGAATTTTGTTTTGGAATTGCAAATGTTATTTTGGAACAGGACATAATACTGTTTGTGTTGGGTAGTCATTTATTTTTTTTTAATAAAGAAGTCACAATTGAATAGATTTGTTTGTTTTATTGTTAATTTAATAAAGGGAATATATAACCCGTTTTCTGGGTCAGAATGAACGACTTCATCGCACCATCTAGCTCAAGTCTTCCAAGGATATATATTGGTTAATCATTGAACATAAGTAAATCAAAAAAATACTTTGGAGACTTGTCAAGAATCAGGGCCTCTCAACCGTTCGCGTGGGCGTGTTTTGAACAAAAATGAATACTTACTACAATTTTATGAATAAGAATATAATCACTTTTTGCATGACAATAAGTGAAACCTTATCAATAAAAAATTCAAATTTAATAAATTTATATTTGGTCAAACATCAACTCTCATTTTATTTCTTGAATTCCTTCATGTTTTTTCCCACTTTTCTGTGGTCTAGAATAAAGACAACAAACAGGATCATGGGCATATTTCTTGTGAAAGGTTTTTTTTTAACTAACGCGGCTAGATTTTGGGCGGCCTATGTCTAATCTTATCTTATCTTTTTATTTTTGTGACATCTGTCAAATCAAATATTTTTCAATTACTGACACTATTGAACAGCATGCCCAAATGATAAAACTTTATTATCAAATTTGAGACGACCGAATCGGTTATTAATCAGCCAACATTTATATGACAAAAGAAAGCAAGCTTACCCGAGAACATTGCCGTGAAAGTGCACAGCAGAACCCGAGATAGTCGATTCTTCGCCTTGTACAAGAAATCGGCCTTTCACAGACTGCAACTTGGCGAATTTTGCGTTTGGACTTGAGCTTATACCCGTATAAGATCCAACTGACGCAGCAGTTCAAAGTTAGTGAGCATAGACAATGCTGTTTGTTAGATGACTGCCCTTCGGAGCATTTGGAACATAAGCCCGCCCACTTTTTGTTGAAAAGTCTTCTTTAGCGAAGAGGCACATTTTTGAATGAATGACTGTGTTAAAAAGCGAAACTTGGGTATACCTATAAGTAGACACCAGGTGACAATGCATCCTCAAAAAGTTATCGTTTGGTTTGGATTTTCGGCAGGCGGCGCGGCGTCATTGGTATATACTTTTTCGAAAACAATGGTCACCTTCAATGGCGAGCACTACATAGTGATGATAACCGATTTCTTGTGGCCCAAATTGAACCATATGGACCTAGACGACATGTGGTTCCAGCAGAATGGCACAGTTGAAGTTCTGCATGAACTGCAAGTCTATGCGAATAAACCACAATGTTCTTATGCCATTGCTCAAATTCAGCTGTATCTATGCAAAAGAGTAATTCAAAATTGGTCATACCTATCGCAAGCATCTCGCTCACAAACTTTTCTGACCACTTTTTCAAGCGAGTTTGTACGAGAAGGTTACTATTGTATGTTTTGACGTTCAAAGAAAAAATCAAACTAGTAAAATGTTGTTATTTCAGTGCTTGTGTTGTGTGGTGTCATTAAGTAATTATAAAGGAATTAACAACTCAACCGCGCAAAATCGCTTTTACTGTGAGCACTATGTCACATCTAATTCTCGCATCTCGAATCGCAGCGCTTTGTCGCACCACTGTACGCGAAGCCTTAGGCTGTAGATCGAGTTATAGATAAACAGACACACATATTAAATGTATGTATTTAATGATATATTATGAAGACATTATTTCAAAAAAGAATCGTTCACCTATATTGAACTTTCAAAATAATTTTAATTCTTTTTCAAAATAATTTTAATTTTTTTTAAGCGACATTCTCTTCATTCATCGATTACTTTTAGGCAGCGTTGCCGCCAAAAAAAAATTTCGTGCCACACTTTTTGAAAAAACGTGCCATTTGTGACATTTTCGTACCATATGAAAAAAAAAACTCAAGTTATTCTTTAAAAATTAATCTTAATTAAATACTTAATTAAATATTGCAAACAAATAACAAACAAAAAACACTTCCTCTATTCGTGTATAAGTAGGTATTTTCCAGAAACAGGAGTTTTTGGCAAGTTCATAATAATAATGAGTAATAAAGCTTTGTTATAATAAGTTAAATGATTAAATTAGCTGGAGGTTTGAAATTTTGACAATTATTAGGCTTAATAATTTCATTATATGACATTAGCACTGATTGTTTTATATGACAGTCTGTTTTTGTTGTTTATTTTAATATTATTTAGCCTTGAAAATACTCGCTCTGCTGATGCACTTCCGTGAGGCAAACTAAGAAGAATCAACATAAATTTTGAAATGTTAATGAACATTTCTTCGTCAATATTGTTTTTTTTAATTTGTACAACTTAACCTAGAACGTTTTTGAATCTTCAAGAAAAATACTTTCGGCTAGTCCAATCTCAAAATTTTTTTTATTTCGCCAAAAAGAACATCTTTCTCGCACTCTAATAGATGAGAAAATTCTGATACCAAAATATTGAAGTGTGGAAAAATACTTTGTATGTTTGGATTATTTTTTAAAAAGGTTGGGTCAATTATCTTAAACGCGTTTAGGTAAAATAATGAAAAAAAAACGTGCCATATTGAAACTTTTCGTGCCAACGTTCCACGAGAAAATTTCCGTGTCAAAATGGCACGATCGTGCCACATCGGCAACGCTGCTTTTAGGATTTGTTGACTGCACAACTCTCCACAATTTAATCTCTTTTAACACTAAATCCCGTAATAGAAAAAATCCTCGTCTCTTCTATCTGTCTACCCATCGTACCTCTTAAGGGTTCAACGAACCTATGTATTACTCGCATGCTTCGGAGGGTTAATTGAACCATTAACGGTTTCGACTTTAACCTCAGTTCAACCTGCTTGAAACTCTGTCTTAATCATCCTTCCAATTCAATCCAACCCTAGATTTTACAGCTATATTTAAGTTAAATTAAGAATTAGCTTGTATTAAGCCTAATAAATGGGGGCATTGCCCCCACCAAAATTAAAAGGCGAAGAAAAATAACGTTTAGTCAGAGACAAAAGAACAATACACAGATATCCTTCATCTCTACTTTTTGAATCATATTATTATTGTTGGTGATGATGGGAAGCGTTGTGAGTGTATATCGTTTAGATATATGTATGCTGATGCATTTTGAAGGATTTTAACATCATCAAAATCTGAAGAGTTTCTGATTCTGAGTTTAAAAAAAAAAATCAAATTTTGAGTTCAAAAGAACACAATTTTCAATAAATCCAACCATATGTAAAGTTGAGGATAAATTAAGAACCAAATCAAATATTTTACCTTTCAAAACTATGTTCAAAACTTTACAAACAAAATTTAAAACCGATAATCAGACTAAAGAAAACTATAGAAAAATTGAATAAAGATTTCCTACCATAAAATAATACCAACAAGAAAATATTTTAAATAATTCTTCATGTGCCAGATATAACATTTATGAGAAATTTCTTGTCAAATTAATCTCTAGAGAATTAATCAGATCAATTTTAGAATTTAAATTTATCAACTTCAGGTTGTCAATACTCCTTAGTATTTCACTTAATTGTTACTTAAGGAAACAATTCTCATAAATTCAATAAGTTGTCCATGAATTTTGAGGGATCGTATTTAATATAAAAACGTCCAGATTCATGTCGGTAACAAAAAAATAAAAACATATTAATTTGCGATTCCTCTATTTCATTGAACTTTCCATCGGATCTCTTCTCTTTCTGCCAAACGCCACTTACACATCAATAAATCCAATGAACTTCAAATAAACTTCCAGGATTTCTCCTCCATGTATAATGTTAAGCTCAATCCCAATTCTGATGTTACAGTAGAAATAGATTCTGTGCAAAACTTTATCATTGGCTCACTTCATTCATAGTCCAAAATGTACCGAACTCCAAAAGTACAGACTCACCTTCTTATATTAATTATAAACAAAATTGCATACAAACATAATTTAACGATCAAAGGATCACATTTCCAGTGATACTATCCAGATATTTACCACAAAGTAATTTTTAACTATTTTGTTATAAAACAAAACTTTGAGGTTAAGGCAGATATTGTTCATTAATAATAATTTGTTCGTCATTGGGAAGCTTAATTTTTTCAAGTTCTTCCAATACTATATTTGTATAATTGATTGACCGAACCATTGCCAAACACAGGTATGAAAACTCTTTTCAATTTAAACTTAATATTTTTTTAAACCAATAACAACTTACACGGAATGATTTTTTTTTAACAGGAACTCTCTCCGATAACCAAGAAGTATTCAAATGGATTCTTGAACAAAAAGCCGACGAAACCATTGAAGAAATCGAAAGAAATACTCTCTTCGACTATATTGCCACAAAAGATTTCCTAGCCGTTGTATTTTGTAAGTATTGACGAGTTGGCAATTTGTTTCGTTGCCAGGAAGACTCCCATCTCCATCAAAACAACAAAAATACTATAAACAGCGGTCAGGGATAGCATTTGCGAAAACTGTAACTGCTTAGTTATTATTTTATTAAAATATTCTTTAAATATAAAAAGACAAAGAACACTGAAATTACCTGAGAGTTTTTGGATAAAATTTGTCTTTTCAGATAAAGAAGAAGATGCAGATACACCGAGAATACTTCGGCATATTGAATTAATCGATGACGAAGCAGTTGAATATGGAATAAGTATTGTTAAAATGAAGGATCGTTTGATGGCAAAGAAATATGGATACAGAAATCCTCCAGGAATAACTTATTTTAGAAAAGGTTTGCATATTGAATAAGGTAGAGATGCGATTATTAGATCAGAAACGTTTCAATAAATGGTACTCGAGAGACACTCAACAAAACATGGATTGCCTATGTCAGATGACGTCTTAAGCTTGTCACTTTTTCAAACTCTCAAAATTGTTTGATCAAAATTATATATGTAACGGGCTTCAATTTTCAAGCTACTTACTTAATTCATTAAAAGTCCAAATAAAGCCTTTAGTATGTACGAGTAATAAGATATTTAAAACTCAATGCACTTGTTGTTGATAGCCTTTAGCATGAAATTTGGCTTAAAGTCTAACATTTGAACATCAAGGAAGTCAACAGAACTAATCGCGAGAGGTTACAAGAATTAATTATGTATTTTGATTATCAAAACTTAGGTACAAAATGTATCCTATTCAAGACGTTATCTGACCAAAAGCAACCCATATCTTTGTTATTTATCTTAGGTCTCTTAATCGTGACAAAGGAAATATTAAACCTATGTTCGATGAGGATCTCTTTTTAATCTTGATTTTTTAATTAAAATTGTTTATTCTATATATTGTATACACACATAATATCATAATCAATAAATATTTTTTTTTATTCGCTTTAGGAAAATATATAAATTATGATGGTGATATAGATGATGAGGAGGAAGTTCTTGATTGGCTTACAAGTCCCGCAAACATGGAAATGACAGACCACATAGAACAAGTGAATCGAAAGATGTTTGAGAAAATCCGCAAAGCTTCAGATTATTTGGCCGTTATTTTCTGTAAGTTTGTAGTAATAAATAAACTTTCTTTATAGATTAGCAATTTTTTCACCAAGTCTTAATAATGTTTAATATTCATGAGCCCCCATTAGACGAACTAACTAATATGTAATAAGGCTATCCCAAGAGGCAGAAGGTGCAAGGAATATATTTGTTCATCTAAAAATAAGTTAAATTCGTCTAATTGTTTAGTATACAAATTGTTAGCACATTAGCTAGCTAACGTCAAACCTTATTATATTTTAAGGATTATTATTTAGTATTTATTTGTTTAATAATTTGATCGTTTCGTTTCCCTGAGCTCGTCTTCAAGTAGCTCTGAGAGTTCCAACCCCAGTTGCCTAGATTGCGTGCTAGAGATGTAGGGCTTCCGATAAGAATTCCAGCACCCGTTTTGTTCATCTGAGCTCCTCTTCAATTAGCTCACTTGAATGAATCCTAGGTTGCGTGCTAGGAACATAGAGTTTCTGTTAAGGGGCCAGTTATAGCTATCATTGAAATGCATCATTGAAATGCATCATTGAAAATTTGCATTTTTTTTAAGATAATTAAACAAACTGTAACAAATGTAATGGGTACCAAAATGAAGATGAGTAGTAGAATTTTTTTACTCTATAAAATACAAAATTCTGATTTAAACTTTCTTTTAAATCCACTTTTATTATTTCACTGATAGAAATCAGTTTCAATGAACAGCTGATTTTCGTTTCTTTAACATGGAACACAATCGTTCCACTGAATGTGTTCGGTTCTCTTTCTATTCTCAAATGTCAGTTTTCCTTTCAATGATCAACTCTAACCTTAAATCCATAGAATTAGTTGTAATCAGCCACTGACAGGATCTTTTACTGAAATCAATTTTTTCAATGATCGCTCTAACTGGCTTGTCAAAAAACAAAGTCAGCATTCCCCTGATTTGTTCCAATGATGGTAGGTTGTTTTTGAATATTAAAAAAAAAGGTACAACCGCAAGGTGTGCTTCAATCGTCATATTAATCAATCAATATTTAGGGAAGAGAAATGCTAAGAACGCACTTACGATTTTTTGTCGAGGCGATTAAAAAATAAAACACACTGCACGCATAAAAAGCAACTATCACACTCAACTCAACACTTACTATACAAGAAAAGATCATGAAGATAAATATTTTAAATTAGACTCCATGTCACAGATAGGTAATATGTCCTTAGGTGATAATAATTTTCTCTTCTTTGTATTTTTATAATATTGTATAGCAATGGACAAATTTATGTGGCTGTTTTTTTAAACTATCGTTGATCTTATCAAACTGATCGTTAAATAACCTGCCACTTACGTATAACCGGATATCAATACTTTTTTTACGTTTTTGAATAGACTTTAAACGTTACAAAAGAACCACCAACGCTTTCTAATGAGACCCATTTTAATACTGACAAGAATTTTATTAAAAATCGCAAGTGCTTGCATGATTATTTAAATTAATTTGATCTATTTAATTTTGCGACAGAAAAACTGCTTGAAAAAATAGAACTTGTTTCATTTGTATAACCGCTACGATTTTAAATCACATGTGTCTTATTTTTTTGTGGCTAAAAAATCGTGCTATTGAAATTCACAAGTGCGTACATGCCTATTTGTTATTGCGGCTATGATTTTTAAGTCGTAGAAATTTAAATCGCAAGTGTGAGCTTATCCATTTAAGTGCATTTGTTTCATTTAAACTTACGACAATCGCATCTTCAGAAAAATTATCTTTATGGCTAAGAACGCACTTGCGATTTCAATCGCCCGTTTTTTTATTCGCAAAAATAGAACACATGAGTTTTAATGAGAATGAACGCACTTTATACCAAAAAATCGTGATGATTTAAAGGTCGAAATTTGTTTCAGTTAAAATGAAAATCGTAGTCGCAATAAGAAATAGGCATGCACACACTTGTCGCATGCTTAATAGAATACTGACCTAACTCGAAAAGACGCTTTTTAGGAAGTTGCAAGAAAAGATCTTCCTATGAAGATTTGTCCTACTTGTTGATGGATAAAATTAAAATTAATTCATGAATTAATAATGAATACTGGTATTCTTAAAGTATGATAAACTATTCATGAGATCTGAGACTTACAAAAGCCTGTATTTGTAAGTAACTCAATTTTGACTTATCTCCTAATGGGTCAGTATTCCATTAAGCATGCGTTGTGAATCTCAATCGCACGATTTTGTAGCCGCAAAAAATAAAACACTTGGCGTTAAATGTCAGTATTAAAATAAGTTTCATTTGGTAGTGTTATGTTACCATATGTTTAAAGTCTACTCAAAAACGTAAAACAAGTATTAGATGCATCCGGTTAAAAGTGGTAGGTTAGTTAACGGTAAAAGAACTGCCACAGAAATGTGTGCAATAGATACTATAGAATGAGTTGTGAATACTTCAAGGAACTACCGCAACTAGTTGGATCCAGAATTATGTATAAAAATATAAAATGGAAAAATTTAATATCACCCGAGGAACAATTATCTCGACAAGTGCGTTTATTCTCATTTAAATTCATTTTTGCGATTGAAAAAACGCACGATTGAAATCGCAAGTGCATTCCTAGCCTTAAGAACTTTTTTTTGGGAACTTTTATGATTTTTTTTTTTTGTATCAACATTTTTGTGTAGAATTTTTAATTTCAAAGTTAAAACGGGGAAGTTTTCTATTTTCCAACAGCCGTATTAATAAAAAAAACACAATTTGCCCGTTAACACACGTTTTTTCCAACACACCGATAATGAAATTATCCCTTTAATAAATTAAAATATTAATAAAACTATTGTTTCTTCATTTTATCTATTCATTGAATAACGAGGAAAAATTGGCAGCACTTCATTAAATTCTACTAAATATTCTAGTACTTTTTTTATTATTGAAAGTCGACATGTCATCTCAGTCATAGAAAATAATTTTTGATGTCAAACAAATTCGAAACGGTTATTTAATTTTTGTAATAAAGTTCAAATAAAATTTAAAAAAAAAAATGGATATACCAGAAAAGAAATAAAATGCACGACTGAATCGCACGAACTTGCTCTTATGTAAAAGTACTTTGGAATTTAAGATACATTTTATAAATATAAAACATAGATTTAATGAGATAATAATGTTCAAATGCATAAAATTCTGGTTTCCGAAAAAGTATGAATTTATGCAAATAAACTTTAAAAAATCGTTTTATTATTAAATAAATTTTTTATATAAGAAATTTCTCTAAAATTTTTCAAGAAAAAAATGTGGGATGCGAATTTTAAGTATTAAATAATATTGATTTTAGGAAATAATTTTAAAAAATAATCGTTCATAGGTTCTGAAGATATTGATTTTTCAAAAAAAAATTATTTTTTTTTTTCAAAAAACCCAACAAATATTTTTTCGAATATTATTCGTATTATAAACAATATTATTTTAAACTTGAGGAGAATCCTGCTGAGATTTTTGGTTAAAATCCTTAGAGCTGTTAATGAGAAAGTCAAAAATCAAAAAAACGGTTCTATGACAGGTACCGTTAATAACATTTTGCCCCAAAAATTTGTTTGACCAAAATGTAGTCCATGTCCATAATATCACACCTAATTTTTTTATCAAAATCGTTAGAGCCGTTTTCGAGATAAATAAGATTTTGCATTTCGGGTGTATGGGGGGAACCCTTAGTTTTGGAGCTAAAAAAAAATTCAATTTCTCCTCTAGGGAATCACCGAAGACCCTTAAATACCGAGATTGAAAGAAATAGGTCCAGTGGTTTCGGCTGTAGCGAGAGGTACAGACAGAATTGCCGGACCCACTTTTTTCGTCTTCGCTATCATCGTAATGTCAACTTTGATCAAAATCTAGAGTTCGATTTTTTTTTCAAATGCAGAACTTGCCCTATAGTACCTACATATATCGCAAGTAAAAAACACTGAAAATTAAAGTTCTGGCGACAAGGTTAGTTAACACAATAGCGTATGGCAGCCATTACTTGGACACTTGGTGGAATGTGTATTATTAAATAAAATGTTTTTGTCAAATTTCACGAGCAACTTAAAGATAGCCGCTCGTTAATCACCAAAATTGGTAAGATAAGTTATCCTCTCATTGTCAAACGTCATTTAAAACTAACACATATTTATTAGTAAGAATTATAAGTTAAAATACGTGTTAAAGTTGTTTCGTCTTTATTTTGTGCTTATTAATAGGGCTGTAAGTGTTTACCACTTAACTAGGAGCCATTACAAAGCATAAAAAATAATTTGAACAGTAATGAAAGGAAATTGAATTTCCCATGAAAAAAGATACAAACAATAGTTTTATACGTTTAGTTGTTCTTAAGATATTGGTCAAAACACGTTTTTTAAAAGTTTGTGAGATTAATTTTTTTAAACACTATCAACAAAATCATCGTTTAGGAACTTACATGCCTAAGTATACATATTTATATGTACAGTTAAAATAATTATTAAAGATTAAAAAACAGAAGCATTCTTCAACCAATCTCTCTTCTTAGAAATAAGCATAGATATGTATCCTACTTGCTTTCCAAACCATAAACACGAATCCAAATTAATTTGATCTGATGATGCTCTTTTAGACAGCGATGAATGCAAGCAATGTCCAAGAGTGCTAGCTGAAGTGGAGCACATAGACGATGAAGCTGACAAAGCCGGCATTGACTTCGTTAAAATTGACGACAGACAGATGGCCAAGGAGTATGGTGTATTTGCGTTACCTGCAATTGTGTTCTTTAAACCAACTTCCAAGGAACCTGTCATTTATGCTGGTGTGTAGTCTTTTATTTTTGTCATTACCAACAAATTAGCAATTTAATAATATTTCCAGGCGATCTATATGAGGAAGAACAAATTCTGAACTGGCTATTAACACAGAAGGATCCAAGCGGTGATGTCATTGAGGATCTGGAGGGCGAGCGATTAATTCATCTTATCGAGGAATCCGGTTCGATAGCTGTGTATTTTTGTAAGTTAAAGCTCAATCTAAAGTCTGCCTTAGGACACTCTTCATAAACACTATGTACAACAACAACAGCTGCTGTGTCAATAATACCTACTCAAAATGGATGAAACATTCATTTATGTTTGTAAAGTTTGGCTCCATGGCCGCACTTACTACAGACAAGATTTGAAAAAAAAAAAAACAAACAAATGTGACTAATTTATTCTTTTTTTGTTTAATCTGAAAAAAAGATCGATTTAACTGATTCTTAAAACAAAAAAAAAATCAAAACTAACCATTTTTAAGTTAAAACATTTCTCTATTATTGAACATACTGTGCAAATTAGGGAACAAAACACAATGCGACATTTGCAGCTCAAAGGCGATGCGAAAGGCGCGCATGAAAAAAGAGCGCGAACAACAGCAGGAAGGTGGTGGCGCTAATGTTGCAGCCGCTTTTGGGGGCGAGGAAACTTTGGAGGCATCTGAAAAGCCAACACATCACGAAGAGGGTATTGTGTAAAGTAGAACAAACATTTAAACAAAAAAAAAAAAAAAAAAACAAAAAAAAAATGCCGTGTATACAACTTTATTCCCCCATGCGCCCGGATATGCGAACAATTCCCCAGTTAAATCACACCTCCTGTTGTACCCTTTACCAGAGTTTTATTTATTTTTTGTTGCACTATGTTGATGTATTGTGTGAAATAACGTTTTCGCTAAATATTGAACTTAATTATATTTTAATTCCTTGCTACTGTTTTTTTGTTTCAATTTATGCGCTTCATTATGTTTGCACCTTTTTTGCACAATATTTTTGTACCTACCTACAGATTTATGTTTCCTCCATGTTATTTATTTGAAATTAGGATTTTAAAAATTCAATTGAATCTTCAAATACACAGATACTGACGGATGTGAACAGTGCACGAAGGTATTGGAGGAATTAGAAAACATTGACGATGACTGCGATAAGCATGGAATAACTTTTGTCAAGACAAAAGATTTCTCTGTTGCGGATGGCTATGGAGTTCATGATTATCCAGCTTTGGTGTACTTCGAAGGGGGGATTCCGAACGTTTTTGAAGGTATGTTTTTAGTAAATTCTTTTATTAAATTTTTTAAAAGCCTTGTATTCTGATTTTATGTGGCGGAGATGTGATAGGCCGTATTTTCGTAAGAGGGCTCAACTGAATCAGTTAAAATCTTCTGAGTTTAGACTGATTTAAGTTCTGTAACATGTTTTTTAGTAAATTTAATTCCAAATTTACTCAATAAATTTTGCGTGTTAACTTTGCGGCGATATCTGAACAGATATGTGTTTCTGACACATCTGTATTAAAATCATCATCATATAATAAAACGGCGAACATGTTTTTTGTGGTACACTTTTCGCGGCCCACAAAAACCGAAGGGGTATAAATTACATATTAAACGAAAGCATTTTTTGCATATTTGTGCAGAATGCCAAAATTATTTAAATATACTACACAGAAATTGTTTAAAACAATAAATAAAAATTCCAAAAAAATGCCCGGAAAACAAAAACAAAAACAATTAGAAATGTCAAATCGACTTACACATAATTAGAAATGTCAAATCCAGAATATGAAAAATGAAAGCATTCAGCGAAAGCCCAAAACCCAAAGCCAGAACCCGAAACTAAGGTGGGTTCACAGTGGTGTTCACATTACACAAATCTGCCAACACGAAAGAAGTTGAGGAACATTTTGTTGTTGAATGTGAACCTCCCTAAATGAAGAAGTATTATCAATATAAATATTAGGCATGTGTTTGTTTAGTATTTGAGCTCTTATAATAAAATTTTGAAACATTAGGCGTGAACTACAATCGGCACTTTTTGCAATGAAAAAGAATACACACATACACTAGCCACATCTGTTGTTAAAAAGAGCGTTTAATTTACACCATAAAATTTCAGTTCAGACATCTATCGGTGATTTTCTGAAAAAAATGTATTTCATGTAATAGTGTTTTTAAAAAGTGAAAAAGTAAAAAGGTAGAACCATTTAAACTATCAAGCGTTAACTACAATTGGCAATTTTTGCAAAAAGTACAATAAGTGAAAAAATGAAAAAGAATACACACATACACTAGCCACATCTGTTGCTTTCAGTTTGGTGACATCTATCAGTCATTTTCTTAAGCAATTTATTCAATTTATTAGTGTTTTCAAAAAGTGAAACATTTATAGCCAAACCACAATCTCGCGTTTGGTCGGTCGGGCTTTGACATTTTGAATAAAAACAATAGACTCTTATGAGGCAATCTGAAATGTTACCTCCGGCGTTGCGACCGCTTTATATCGTAATATCGTAAACGTCAGACCAACGCCAGGCCAAAGCAAAAGTAGATCTATTTTCTATTCGGTCGGGCGTTTGACAGTTCATTGTTTTTGTTTTGATTAAAAAAAGAAAAGAAATTAATTAAAAAATACTCGTATGAGCTCTTTCGAAGACAAATTAATAAACATGATTCGGGATAACGATTGTATTTATAATACAAAAAAGTCTACACCTAGGAGAAATTGGTTTTCTCCAAGAATGCTTTTCTAGTTCTGGCTCGATAAAAGTTCTCAAAAATTCGAATGTCGTCTGTTTCATTTGGGTTATTTTAAAAAAATTGTTCTGGAACATGCTTTTGCATCGCATCATTATTAAGAGCAAAGAATCCGTCAGTGTCTCTGTTTAAATTGAGCTCCCGAACACCCATCGCTGCCTTTCTACTCTTTTTTCGTCGTTTTTAAATGCCTCATACCCAGCATAGCTCACAACACCAAACAAGGAAAAGTCAAGGAGGTCATCAAGATCATCCATATCGGCCATATCCATCTCTTGTTTAAGAAAATAGCTTTACAAATTAACTATTTTAAATGCCCAAAATTTAAAATACGCAATATTATATACCTTGTAAATTAATAAACAGTAACAAAATTCATTGGAATATAACAATTAAGTAGGTACTTATCAAAGATGTCATGGAAATGTCAGTCAACGCTCGAGGTTTGAAGCTAAATTTCGTTTTACAAATGCTACGGTCGCGCTTTTTGACACACAAAATCGTATATACGATCAAACGCCCATTTAACGCCGGACCGACGAACGCGAGATTGTGATTTGGCCATTACTTTTTGGTTTTTTTGAGATGGGAGATAAAATTTTAAATTGAGTTGGAAAAGTTGAGCAGATTTTTTTTTAACATTTTCACTTTTCAAATTCATTGCAGTAATGGCTTTACAATAATAGGGGTATTCATGCAAAAGTGTAAGCTCTGCGTATTTGTATAAGTCAATTATATTAAAAACTTATTTACATTTGTCTGCATTTGAATTTTAAATATTGGCGAAAAAAGAGAATACAAAATACTCGAAATGTATTTGTCAGGGAAAGAGAGAAGATAGAAAATGCAGACGTGAGACGTCGCGTCGTCAAAAATGCGGACGAACATGACTTACGATACAAATTTAAATCTCCATGGCTGAATGCGTTCCATGGGCTCAAACCTACCTCATTTTCGGAACACTTCCATTTATGTCATTTTTTGTTGACAATAAACAGCTGGCCGATCGATGTGCAAACAAAAAAGTTTTACAAAAGTAAATTGAATTTTGTTTTTGAAGTTAGCTATATTTCTTTAGGCGCGTTATGAAAAAATGATGAGAGTCAAATTAAAAAAACAAAGATTGTGTGTACTGACGTACGCGCGGTTGAAGTAAAACTTCTTTTTCCTCAAGCAAAGCTTCTGTAAGATTATAACCTACGAACAAACATTTTGTATTCTAAAAACATGTCGCTGTCTTTGACGGATAACGTGACGTTTTGACATGTCACTGGCAGCTGCATAGAAATTTTTTTATCCCCAACGCCGGAAAAGAAGTTTTACTTCAAAAAAACATCAAAAAGATATGTTTGTTTGTTTGTTTTTTTTTTAAAGGATAGTGGTTTCTGCTTGTTAAATGGGTCGACCACATAATTCACAAACATTTTGTATTTTTAAAACATGTCGCTGTCTTTGACTAATAACGTGACGGTTTGACATGTCACTGACAGCTGCATAGAGAATTTTTTACCACCAACGCCGGAAAAGAAGTTTTACTTCAAAAAATTGAATGTGCGCGCCTAGCCTTAAATGAAATCGAGAAGAAAAGTACAAAACTCCCATGCCACTTGACAAGCAAGTTGCCTCGCTTTGTTTGTATTACCCTAGGGCTGCACGTGCAAGTATTGGCAAGCATGTTTTAATCTTGTAATGTACACAAGCATTTCTTATTAACCCGTACAAACCCGAGCAACTTAGTAGTCACCTGTCATTAATTCAGTATCCAGGCATCTTGGAAAGCAAGTACACTGACAGCGGCACTCTTGTAAAATTATTTATTAAAGTATTTGATTGATTAGTCGGGTGACGTTCAAATTTATAAATACCAAACAAATTTCGGTGGCGTGTGCGATTAAGCGAATAAATATTATTAAAAAGTATAATTTCAAAACTTTCAGGCAGCCTGATGGTCATATGGCATGCCGTCTATGACAGCAAGAATACAAATGGTAGTGGATATACCCAATTTTTTGGCCAGTACTTTGTATGCGAGGGTTAGGTGTTGGTAAAATTTATTTGGATTGCAATATGCTTGTCAATAATTATTCGGTTGCATAGCCATTGCGCGTCTGAACCTATAATTTTATGTTTATCTTTGAATGCAGCCATTTGAAATATGTAAATTCTAAATCGTATCCAACTTCATGTTATAATTACTTTGTATTCTAAAAACATGTCGCTGTCTTTGACGGATGGCGTGACGGTTTGACATGTCACTGACAGCTGCATAGAAATTTTTTTACCCCCAACGCCGGAAAAAAGTTTTACTTCAAAAAAATTCACATGTACGTAACACAAAATTCACAGGTTGACGTGGCGGAGTAAATATTCAATTAATATTTTTCTGTAACTCATATCATTCTCCAAAACGGTTAAAAAAAAAAATGGTCCAATGGCATATGTTTCGATGATTGGGAATGATCGAAACATTTTAAATGATCATTTATTTTATTGGCTTTGAGCGAAGCGTAAGTTTGTGGCTTAGATCTGTGACCTAGGAAAACACTACAAGACCGGGTCAAATTGCACGATCTTGGTGTCCAATTTACATAGATCCGCTTGAGATAACCATGTTCGCTTATGCAAAATGTCCTTTGTGGCACGGGTAGATTGTGATCATCCCAAATTCGACAATTTTGCTTTATCCAGAAATGGGCCTCGTCACTGAATATGATTTTTCGAACGAAGCGCTCGAACCGAAGAACCACTCTTATAACACAATTTTGTCATTGCACATAATGGGTGAGGTTAGCAATAATGGATCTCAATAGATTCATAGCGCTCCACAGTAAGCAGATAGAGCAGGTGAATGGAAGAGGAGGGAGTGGATTGATAGGAGCTAATACGTATTCGATGCTTCCTTGAACCATTCTGAATTATCAATATATTTTAGGATGTTCGTTGAAGTTGAAGGGTATAGATGTCACCCAAATCGTAGAAAAAATATTCTCCTAATGTTGCTTTTCTGGTTCTGGCTAGGCTGGGGCATTAACAAAAGAAGTAAAATGAGCTTTCTTCATTTTGACTACGTCTATACAACTCCGACTAGATAATGCCCATTCTGCGCATGTGGGTTACGTTGTGGACCGTTAGGACTCTAAATAGACAAAATACCGATTGTTGACCATCTGAAATTCTGGCTAATTTTGCATTGCACATGTTGTTGAAAGCTATTATTCTCCATGTTGATGTGACAAGACAGCCAATTTGGCAGATATAGCTTTAACAATATTGCACCAACCACCTGTCAAAGCTCAAAAATCCAAATTATTTAAAACTTTAACCCGAAACGTTTTATATATTTTTTTAAATCTCCAGCTAATATACAGCTTTTGGTTCAACGAAATACCAATGAAGTTGATAAAAATATTGATACTAATGAAAAATGAATACAAATTCACTATTAACTGTTCATTTTTAGTTGAATATTATAATTCATTCAGCTTGAATACATTTCATGATAAATAACAACTTCCCATTAGTTAATTGAAAGTCGCAATGAGGGTGATTTTGAAGCTTTGAAGTTCTGATATTAACACTAAGATAGGAAACGTAGATTTGTACCTTTGCATGCGATTAATAAACGACGAACAACAGCGAGTTAGATCTTATTCATCTGTTAACTTATATGTAATTGTAATCAATAAAAGTGTATTAGCCCAAGTTATTTCATCGTCTGAATTGTCTAAATTCATTGGATATAATTCAGAAAATAGCTTTAAATATTAAATGTTTAAATATATTCACCAAAGAGAAACTATTTGTGAAAAGCGGAGCGTGATATATTAAGTGATGCAAAGTGGGGCAGTGATCCAGCTTAACGGAGTGACTGTACTATACAGTAAACTTGTTACAATGTTTTAAGTGATTAAAATACATTTTCTTTTTCAATTTTTCGGCTATAATTTCACAAGAAAATTACAGTGTTAAAAACTGACTGTTGTCAGATTTTTAGGATCTTCTGTTTAAGGGACCTTAAAAATTTAGTTACCCATGGCCTCTTCTCATCTAGTAGCGTATTTTTTTTACTTATTTCAGTTTTTAAAATTACTCTGGTGTACGAGAGTAGCTAATAAGGGACAAAATGGAACTAAATATTTTAACTTTTAAAAGAACAGTCCTTGCCAGCCACATGACAACCATTTTAAATTATTTCAGGTGAACTTAACGAAGAGGAAGAAGTACTACAATGGCTAATAACACAAAAAACTGAAGATCGAATAGAACTTATCACTCGTCAAATGTTAGAGACCATGGTCGAAGAAACCCAATATCTAGCCGTGTATTTCTGTAAGTATCTTAATAAACTAACTATTCATTGTTATTTATTTAAATTTTTGGCTCCTCCTTTCACATGAGTCCTTTTTCTTGTTTTTTCATGTTTTTTTGATATAAATAACAATATTCCCGATAAACAAAAAAAAAATACCAATCCTAATCAACAAGTACCCTCCGATCGAAATGGAAAGCCACCCGCTTATTGCCGAAGTTTTTGCGCCCCTATAATGTATTCGACCAATATCACCACAACCAACCCTGTAAAAAAAGCCTTTGTACAGAATTACATCACGCAAAAAAGAGACCGTGTCCGTAAACAAGGTATTCTACATGGTACAGATTGCTGAGTAATTTCACTCTCTTACTATCCATATTCATTATTTAAGCCTTACACTGAGCGCTTGAACTTAAAATTATTTTGGATCATGGCGATCTTCTCTTCTCTTTATGCAAATCTATAGTTTTAAGACTCTATACTAAAACCACATAGCCGTTTGAGTAACTTGTATAATAAAACTTGTCTTAATATAGACATTTTGGAACATGAAATTAAATAAACAACAACAATAATGTTCTGTGATGTGTTCTTGAACGCTGATCACTGGTTTGGAAAATAAAGAATACCTGTGTTTGGGCGGTCTTCTTCGGCTTAACTTACAATACTAAAATTCTTTATGAACCTTAACAGACACAGCATTTCTAACAAATCCATTTAAAAAGTTCCTAATACCTTAAATAACTAAATTATTTTTTTCGAAAATCATTTGCTATTCCGTTTGCCTTAAAAGAGCCTATTTTTTCTCCTAAACTAAATCATTAATATTGAAAAATTATTTTAGATAAAATCAACTGTAACATCTGTGATCAGATTTTGGAAGGTTTGGAAATGATCGATGATGAATGTGATGTTTTTGGCATTCATATGGTCAAAATTCAGGATCCTCAATTGGCTAAAAGATATTCCATAAAAACCTTCCCTGCCCTAGTTTACTTCAGGTAAGTGGATACCTTCAAAAAGATTTCGACTTTTTAGCCTTTGAAAAGCGGAGATATCTAACGAAAAATTATTTTTTGAATATTTGTGCTGAGTCTTTTTCTATGTGGCCTTTTTTCAATTGAGAATTTATGGTGAGACGAGGGAGGTTTGTTGAGTCTTGAATGTGTTTTACCTATCAAATATTATCGTAGTCAAATTAGAAAATTTCAAGGCATTTTTCGTAAATCAATTTTTGGTATTATACATATGTATGTGTTTTTGTGATCGAAGATGGAAGCGGCTGGGGTTAGGAAACTTTATGACTTTATTTAACAACTCATCATTGTAAAGTTTATATCAGAATATTATTGGGAAAAAAATGTAAGAATGTAATTTTTTAAATACGTACATATACATATGTATATACCATAAACATAGCTTGTATTGGCGTCCACAAAGAAGGTAATTCTAAATTCCAAGTTTAAATACGGTACATAGGGGCACACAGGAAAGTTAAGGTTGCAAATCTTTTACCAAAAAGTTAAGAGTTAAAAATTGGACTTTGTAAGTTAAATGGCTGCAGTTTCAGGAATATTTTCTTCTGAGATCTAAATTGTTTCGAAATTGTTGGTATTTGACCTTGAATCGAGGTATTTTCTATTAAAAAAGTCATATTCTGTGAGGTTCGGTGATTTTAAAAAGTCATTAAATTTCATAAAAATCCAGGTTTTGTTTCAAGTAAAGGTTAAAGATGGTGCTTTTTTTTAGGGAAGTTGGCCATTTAAATTTTCCACACCCACTTTTTGGGCGTTTTTTTTTACTTTATTGTAATAAAGACTTTTTTAGCATGTGCATATAGGCAATCTTTTTTAGCGCGAGAAAATTGGAACCACTGAACTGATTTAAATAAAATTTTCAAATATTATAAAGGATAAAGAAATGTCAACAAAATATTTCCACGCCAACACCAAAAAGTTATCTGAATTCTAATTTTTAATTTCGCGAACAAAAAATCAAATAAAATGCTTGATGCATCGGATCATTATGCATATTTGTCGGTTCAGACGTTCAGTGTTCCTATGAGAAAAATAATGGAGAGAAGCGTTGTTATTTTTATCTTCGGAGAAAAATTATTTAATTTAGATTTTTCACGTTTGTTATAGCAAAAGTCATTGTGACTTTTTATGTAGTGGTAAATCATGAAATTAGTGTAACCATTAGAAGCTGACAAGTCTTAATTTACAAACGCATCTTCAAACATTCATGAATGCATCAAACCAGCAACACTTTTTATGTTAAGTGTTCACTACTGAAACTTGCATCAAATAATGCGCAAAAGGAAAACCAAAAAAACAGAACACCACATAAAATGTTAAAGATATTTTTCTTAAATTTAAAAAAAGTCGTTTTTTGAAAGAACAAATACACTACGTAATAGTACCATATGTATATAAAATAAGAATAAAAGAGTTAAATTTATATTAATATCATTTCTAAGTCATTACAAATTTATATAAGTTCGCCCATTTTACATTTAACTCTTGCTGATATGCCATTTAATTCTGTTTAAAAAAAATAAACGTGTCACTAATTTATTAAATATTGTTACATATCATATTTTGCTAAGTTATTATTCTAAATTTTTCGTATTAATTGAACAAAGATTACACAATACAAATACAATACAAATACAATACAAAAACAATACAAATACAATACAAATACAATACAAATACAATACAAATACAATACAAATACAATACAAATACAATACAAATACAATACAAATACAATACAAATACAATACAAATACAATACAAATACAATACAAATACAATACAAATACAATACAAATACAATACAAATACAATACAAATACAATACAAATACAATACAAATACATACAAATACAAATACAATACAATACAAATACAATACAATACAATACAAATACAATACAAGTACAATACAAATACAATACAAATACAATACAAATACAATACAAATACAATACAATACAATACAAATACAATACAAATACAATACAAATACAATACAAATACAATACAAAATACAATACAAATACAATACAAATACAATACAAATACAATACAAATACAATACAAATACAATACAAATACAATACAAATACAATACAAATACAATACAAATACAATACAAATACAATACAAATACAATACAAATACAATACAAATACAATACAAATACAAT